>JAUJYN010000048.1:602992-692992 GCA_030737835.1 Acorus gramineus
GCTGACGGGAGTGCCATGGAGACGAACAATCTCAGAGACGAACAACTGCGCCAGGGTGTCCAGAGAATCGGTGAGTCGGATGGGGAGGAAATGAGCGGACTTCGTCAGTCGGTCGACGATTACCCAGATGGCATCGCGACCCGAACGTGACCTCGGCAAACCCGAAACAAAGTCCATGGTGATCTGCTCCCACTTCCACTGAGGAATCTCAATGGACTGCAGCTTCCCCGCAGGACGCTGATGCTCCGACTTCACCTGCTGGCATATCAAGCAACGGGCAACGAAACGGGTGATGTCCGTCTTCATCCCGCGCCACCAGTATGCACTGTGTACCTCGAACAGTGGGCCTCGTCCAAGATCTTCTGCTTCAGCTCTGCGTCGTCAGGAATGCATACTCGGCCTCTGAACCGCATGATCCCGTCCCCGCGAATCTGGTAGTCCGGACGCTCGCCCCGGGCGACGCCTTCAGAGAGGACTAGAAAGTGAGGATCCTGCCCCTGAGCCGTGCGGATCTCGTCGAGAAGAACGGGCTGCACCACTAGCCTGGCCAAATATCCACCCGCAGGAGTCTCTCGAACGCTGATCTAGCAAGCGGCCTCCTCCAGAAGCCTCCAACGACGTACAGCCATGTGGGCGGCCATGCCCAAGGGCTGCTTGCTGAGAGCATCTGCCACGACATTCGCCTTACCCGGATGGTAAGCGATGTCACAATCATAGTCCTTCAGGAACTCGACCCAACGTCTCTGACGCATGTTGAGCTCCGGTTGGGACTGCAAATATGTCAAGCTCTTATGATCAGTAAAGAGCTCGAACTCCTCGCCATAGAGGTAGTGCCTCCACATCTTCAGCGCAAAGATGATCGCTGCCAACTCTAAGTCGTGGGTGGGGTAATTCTGCTCATGGGGCTTCAACTGACGCGGCGCGTAAGCCACAACCTTACCGTGCTGCATCAGGACACAACCCACACCCAACCGCGATGCATCGGAGTAAACTGCGAACCCACCACTCCCAGACGGAAGGGTAAGAACTGGCGCTGAGGTGAGCCTTCGCTTCAACTCCTGAAAGCTCTCCTCGCAAGCCGGGGACCACTCAAACCGGACATCCTTCCGAGTAAGGCGGGTAAGAGGAACAGCTATCTTCGAGAAACCCTCGACAAACCTCCTGTAATAACCCGCCAAGCCCAAGAAGCTCCGAATCTCTGTGGGGACGGTCGACGCCAATTCGACACAGCGAGCGTCTTGTCCGGGTCCACAGATATGCCCTCGCCGGAAATCACGTGGCCCAGAAAGGCCATACGCTCCAACCAAAACTCGCACTTACTGAACTTGGCAAACAACTGATGTCGGGCCAAAGTCTCCAAGACAGTGCGGAGATGGTGAGCGTGCTCCTCAAGACTCCTCGAGTACACCAGAATATCATCGATGAATACTACCATGAAGGAGTCGAGGAAGGGCCGAAACACCCGGTTCATCAGATCCATGAAGGCCACCGGCACATTCGTCAACCCAAACGGCAGTACTCTGAACTCGTAGTGCCCATAACGGGTACGAAAGGCCGTCTTCAGAATGTCTGACTCCCGGATCTTCAGCTGATAGTAGCCCGAACGGAGATCGATCTTAGAGAAGACACATGCTCCCTGGAGCTGGTCAAACAGATCATCAATCCGCGGCAAGGGGTAGTCCGATGGAAAGCTAAGAAGATTATCTACAACATTCATGTTCATGCCAAGATCAACTAATCTCTCTAGCTATTATGAAATTAGAGCTAAACATAGAACATGGCTGCTGCCAGAATTTTCCTCCCCGGGGTATACTTGGAAAAATACCCATAACTTTTACTACAAGAATCCAGTTGATCTAATTCCACTTCTGTACGAAAGCTAACTCAAAACTGGACATCTCATAATAAAATCATATTTAAACCTCTTCATATTGGATTTTAACAAAATCAAATCCAAATACCAAATCAGGAATACATAACTTCTAGGAAAAAATTATGTACCCTAATTTTCAAAAAGAGCGCTCCAAGTGACACAGGCACAACATTCTTCCCCCTTAGGAAATTTAGTCCTCGAAATTTAAGAAAACCCAAAGGGAAGACCGAAAGTATCATACATAGACCTTTTGCTCCCAAGTGGTCTTCGCACCGGACTGGTGCTACCAACACACTATAATCAAAGGAACGGTCTTAGCGTGGAGCCTCTTCTCATGCTGGTCTCTGACCTCGATCCACTGCTCCACGAACGACTAATCCACCTCGAGGATGAGGCGGTCGAACAGAATGACATGAGCAGGATCGTGGACATAACGCCTCGGCCATTGGACAAGGACGACGTCGTGGGCATGAGCCAGATGTGGGGGAAAGGCTACATGATAAGCCACCTCCCTATTCCACTCAATGACGAGATATGGTCCCATTAAAGAGCAAACTCAGCTTGCCCCGAACGTCGAAACAGAGGGGGTGCCCTTTAACAAGGACACCTTCTTGAAAATATGGTCGCCAAACCCAAAGGTGAGCCCCTGGCGACAATGACCTGGGTAGCCCTTCTGTCGGTTCTGGGAGGTGCAGATGTACACACGAACCAACCTGGCCACCGCAAGGTCAAACAATTAACTTATGGCCCCTCCAACTGGCGCTCCTCAACCGTCCCAACACAAGGGAGGTATAAAACTACGCCTGTAGAGTGCCTTTCATAGATTCATCTGTGTCACGCCCCAGGGTGGCCGTCCCCGGGACGTGGCAAGGGTATATATGATATCAGCAGTCTATACAGGAGGTCAATAATATACTCAAACAATATCAACAATGACAACACCGACAACAAAGAGGCTGACATGATATATACACAAATAGCGGAAGCTAAAAGACTGAATCTGTAATTCAAAGACATATTACAGACTCGATACATAATCAACTGTCCTGTGAGAGCCAATATATACACGACATCCAAATATAATACAAACGCGTGCTCAAGCACGGAATACAATACATAAAGCAAAGGGGGATGCTGAATGGCCTCTCACACGAAGAACGTGACGCTGCTCCGCTACTGCTGACGTGCCTCGGGGAGCTCCTCCTGCTGATCCGACTCAGATATCACTGGAGAAAAATATATGCGAGGGGTGAGCCACACGCTCAGTGAATAGCACAACCCATGCATCACAATTCATATTAACCTCAAATCATTTATAGCCTCTAAGTGGCAACAACTACACAAACCAGTGGGTCGCTCATCGCCTACCCACTACCTCACCCTCACCCTCAAACTGGTGACATGGTCTTTTGGGACTGACTAGGCTGTTAATCACCCTTGGTCCACCGATAGCCTCTCCTCCACACCGTAGCTCGCCTGGTCTACTCCCACGATTCAGCACAGTCCGAAACCAAATCAGGAGGTGCCTACTGATGGGAGCCCTCTGTCAGGACGGCCTGTCTAACGCTGAGGAGTCCCTACACGGATCCAACGAAGGGAAGAGAAACAACCTACCCACACGGATACGATCCACTTGGATCCGCCGACACCGATCTCAACTCTACAAATGTCATGAATTCTTCAGAATTCCTCCAGGGCGCATAACTAAGATGCGGGGAAGTCTATATTATAACCACAAGGTTATAATATTCACTAAGCATGCTAATTATCAATAACTCGCATTTGATTTAAATAAATTAAACTAAATGGGACACATGCGTAGGTCGAGGCTTTCCTAGCATGAAAACATAGTATCAGGATGCATGGGCCTTTATACATATCATAAGGGGCAAGTATCCCTAACATACAGGGTCTAGGGTGGCATGGATACTACATAATAATCATGCATGCATAGTATACTTAATACAAGTTCATATGCAACTATGGTGCCCCAGGGGAGGGCAATACACTCCTAAGTGTATAGAACGCCTCTTTATTGGATCGGATTGTCCCACTCACCAATACCCGGGTCGTCGCGTGACCGTCCGTCAAGATCTGCAAGACAGGGAATTCAACATGGTGAGTAAAATACACAAATACATACTAAATTCATACAAAAATACGCTAGAAATACCCAACACTCGGACAAGCATGCATACGGGCCCGTACGCACGCGAGTCCGAGTGCCCCGACACACTCTCGCACCCCCGGGCAGCCATGCGCACGGCCACCCGCATGCGCACGCACGCACACCCGCGCCCCGGGTGCACTGCCGCGCCCTAGCCCGCGCGCCCAGGCGCCCTGCCGCGCCTCCGCCCGCACGCCCAGACTCGCAGCACGCTCGCGCGCACGCCCGCGCGTGCCCGCGCGCACCACGCGTCCAGCCCCGGGTGCACCCGCGCGCACTGCGCCCCAGCGCAGCACCTCGCGCGCACACCCGCACGCACTGTACCCCAGTGCAGTACCCCCGCGCGCACCCCGCAAGCACGCTCGCTCGCCCCGCGCGCACTGCGCCCCCTACGCAGCACCTGCACGCAAGCCCGCGCGCACGTGCCAGCTCGCCCGACTGCGTGCCTACCCTGCCTGCGCTTGCCTGCGCGCACAGGCCCGCGCGCACGCGCAGGGATGATCCCGCACGCGCAGCAGAGCCACTCCACCACCACCACAGCCCCCAACAGCCCCCCCCCCTCCAACCCCCCAACCACCATGCATGCCATGCATACCCAAAAACACATCCTAATCAAGCATCTACACAAGAAAAGGAAGGAAAGAAAGCTCACCCAAGGAGAGGAAGGGAAGGGGAGGAAATCGGGTGCTCTTCGCGCACCGATTCGCCACCTCCAAGACCACCACCACCAAGCCTTCTTCTCAGCCAAAGAAGGGCTGAAAACAGGGGAGAAAAGGAGGTAAGAGAGGAGGAAAACCAAGGGGAAATGGAGATCCAAGACCATAGAAAGATAGATCGGGTCCATACCTTTCTTTTGTCCTTCTATGGCTTTTCTTTTTAACCACCCTAGCTAGATCATATGGAGGAAATAAAGAGAGGGAGAGAGAGAGCTTGAAATGGAGAAGATGATGAATAGTGCATTTACTATTCTTGGGCGTGGACATCACTTAAGCACACACACACACACAACACACACACTCACACACTCACCACTCACACTTAGAAAAAAAATAATTAGGTTAAGCTAGGTTTAGGTTAGGTTTAAGTGAGCTTTGACCTTAGTCAACCCAACCACACTAGAAAACAAACCCAATTGACCAAGTCAAAGGTCAACATTGACCAAGTCAAGTCTCCCAATGACTTTTCGCTTGGTCAAAACCCGGAAACGATTCGGAGCTATAAAATTCTGAAACGTTACCGGAATTCGATGAAATTTTCGTGAGTGGCTTGAAATGGAACCAGGACACATAATATGCAGTTAGATTTTAATCGGAGTCCTCAAGCTCAAGATGATAGCTAAAAGTCCAGAATTTTAGCGATTCCGATTGAAAAAAGAAAAAGTTGAAAAACTGTCAGAATGCTCCAACGGTTACCAGAAGGTTAAAAGTGACACATATATAACACATCGGGATGCTCGAATGGCAGTCGTCTTGCAGGCATACCCCAACAAATGGGTGGCGCCTCACCCAACTGCCCTCATCATCGAACACGCAGGCACTTAGCATGTCCTCCAAGGTCTGAATCGTCCTCTTTGCCTGGCTGTCCATCGGGGATGAAACACTAAACTTAAAAAGAGGCTCACGCCAAAGGCTGTGCCACAACCTCAAAGTAACCCTTGCGTCTCAACCGAAAATAGCGCCGACTGGAGTGCCATGAAGACGAACAATCGCGAAGGTGAAAATCCACGTCAAAGCGTCCACAGACTCAATCAGTCGGGTTAGGGAGGGAAACGAGGACTTAGTCAGTCGGTCAATGATCACCTAGACGGCGTCGTGACCCGAACGTGACATTAGCGAGTCCGCAACAATCCCTGATAACCCACTCCCACGTCACATGAGGAATCTCGATGGACTGACACTTTCCACTCAATGACGATTCTCGAGCTTTGCCTGAGGGCATGCAAACCTGGGGAAACAAGGTCACCCACATCGCCCTTTTTATCACACCACAGCAATCTTGATGAAGACTTCCTCAAAGTAGTCCACGGAGGAATCTTGAAACTGGCGCTGCACGCGAACTCCATGGTTTCCAGCAATACCGATGCACAGGAAAGAAGCTCCATTTTCGAGACGCAATCCATACCTTAGAAATTGCAACCAATTCATCATTATAACACTACTAGGCTAGAATCTCCTACCCAAGCCTTAATCCCACCACAAGGGATCCAACAACTGACCCTATTCAGTCGACCCAGTCGACAACTTAAGGGTGGGTCCAGGGGGGTCACGTCCACGTCAACGGATGCGAGGAGGCATGTCAGCAACCTAAGATATACTTCTAAAACAAGAGTACTCGGATGGCAATCCTACGACTCATCATCTATACCACTAGACTTAGGCTCTGACAGGACCAGGCTCTGATACCAACTTTTGTCACGCCCCAGGGCGGCCGTCCACGAGACGTAGCAATAATGAAATATCAGCTATCAATACCTGAGGTCAACAAAGACTCCAACAACAACACACAAGGTGGCAAAGCAATGATAATGATAACTGACTGAAAAGCGAAAGCATAAGATATCAACAATGTCTGTAAACCAAAAACATTATTACATACTCGAATACACAATCACTGTCCTGTGAGAGCCAAGCCTAGTCCAAATAAAATACAACCTGTGCCACATGCACAATTTACAATACATAAAATGACTCTAGGACTGCTGACAACCTCACACTCGCCACCCGCCAGAAGAACGCTCCACGCCCATAAGACCACGCCACAGGAAAGCTCCAGCTCCACGCCCAACACTGCCCCTGAAAAGAAACAGTATGCGAGGGGTGAGCTACAAGCTCAGTGAGTGGTTGAAAACCAATCATCATTACAACAGTTCAATACTAAAGCAATTTCCTTTCAAGGAAAACATGGGTGGAAACCCATGGATAACAGGGTCACGCGGCGGCGCGACCAACCTCACCCTCACCCTCACTCCCGGAGGAAGACTCTTGGGTCTGTTGGGGAGAGACCATATCGTTAGTTGAAGAGACGTGGAATTATTGGTCCACACAACACTACTGAATTACCAACCTCACCCTCACCCTCACTCCCGACGGGAGACTCTTGGGTCTCTTGGGGAGAGACCATACCGATGGTTGAAGAGACCCGAAATTACTGGTCTACACAACGCTACTGGATCATCTACATCGGGATAACTGCCCAACGATGTCTTTGAACATCGATACGCAACCGGACCCAACAACTATGGGAACGGACAAACAACAAATGGGTCACGCGGTGACGTGTCTTCACCTCATCCTCACCCTCACCCTTTAGAGGTGATATAAGACTTTTGGAAGAGACTTAGACTGCTCTACACCCTTGGTCCACCGGTAGCCCTTTCCCCGGGTAGTCTCTACCTGGTATACTCCCACGATCAGTACGCTTTCGAACACATCGGTAGTACCTACAGATGGGAGCCCTCTATCAGGAAATCTTTTCCAACGCCGGGGAGTTCCTACACGGATCCAACGAAGGGGAGAACGATTCCACGCTCGCAATATCATTCGTTAGCCATCTCCCGGGTAGTCTCTACCTGGTATACCCTCCATGATCAGTACATCTTGCCGCATGCATCGATAGTACCTACAGGTGAGGGCCCTCTGTCAGGACAGCTACAAACCGGGCCGCTTATACACGGACGATATTGGGAGGAAAATACTCCATGTTCACAAAGTGAACCCAATGGAAAAACAACTACTCTCGATAATCACATATTGATAATATCAAATACTATTGTACTCCCACACGGTTGCGTCGCTCGGACACAAGGGGGTTGCCTCTGCTCTCACGCAGAAATAATCCCAAGGCACATAACCCAACAGGCGGTTCATATACTCGCCTAGCACGGGTAGGCCTAGCTTAATGCCACAACTACCGGCTTAACAAAACTGATAAGATAATGAATTCTCCTGAATTCCAAACGAGTGCATCGCTCGGATGCACGGGGCGATTACATCGCTAGCGTTCTAACTAATAAGGTACAACCCGACAACGGGTCGTACCCACGCCTATTTCAGATAGGCCTAATCAGTTTTAACATGCGCATAATTATTACAGGAGAATTCTATCACTAAAGGAACTTGATCCACATGCACAATAACATATGCTTAACTATAGGGTTTCTCCCTAACATGAGTATATGGCATAAACAACACATCATGCAACATACATACAAGGCAAGGCCTAACTACACATGCATATTAGGGCACTAATCGTATAAACATCCAAAATATACACTAACATGCGTTGGATATCGCCAACTTAAAAGAAAGGGTCAAGCCCAATCTCGCGCACTAACAGGTGAATACTAATATTCCAAATGAACCCGAGTCGAGTAGGAAATCGCCTCTACTTACTCAGTTCGTGCAGAGGGAGAGGGCGAGAGAGATCATCATCTCATGAAGTTGGTCATAGCTTTTCCCCATTAGCATGGGCGCAACAACTACACCACGCCCTCGAGTCTTATCGCAAGGGAATATTAGGCAGGTGCCCGTTATTAACCCAGACTTAATCATGTTGGATATTTTCAATTTATATGGTGGGAGTAGTATTACAATACTACCTAAGGCATGCCATATTCTATACATCCATACACATTACAAAAATACATGCCCATACTAGAGGGGCGCATGTAACGCAATCAATCATACATGAATACAATACATGTATATAAGCCTAGCATGCAAGATATCTAACATATTATGAGTTAGAGATGACCATACTACTTATCTAATTAAGTAGTATAGTCAGGGTGCCCAACGGATGCGCGACGCACGACTACGTGCATCCAACGCTTCCCAAAGGGTTGGATCAAACCACTCACTGATACCCGGATCGCCGCGCATCCGGTCTACAAGATCTGCAAAACACAACCAATGATCCATAATTAAATTATGGAACCTCCTATCACACATATAAGCCTACTTCATGAAGACTCTAACCCCTGATACTTCCATATTATCACACAAGACACATGCAAACTACTCCTTGACACTCAACCAAACAAAACTGCCAAACCTGCTGCAACCAGCCCTACTAATTGATCTCCACAGCACCCAATACACTTCCAAAAATTATGAAATAAAACGTGCACATTCTCTGATATGCTGGGATCATAATCCATGAAGACATTAGAACCTAATTTTGCCTCTACAAGCCCGAAACAAATTATTTCCAGAAGCAGGTCAATTCCTACACGAATCTGGACAGGCCATGCAAAACAGGTTCTAACTTACACCACAGATATCATAATGAGCCCAAATTTCATATATAACAACTATCCACATAGATGATCATATCATATGAAGACATAATCCTAAAAATGTGCCTCTAAATACTAGATTCACTAAGATCTTTAAAATACAGAGTGCTGCCTTACCAAAACAGGGGGAGGGAAATGGGGAGATGCGGGGTTCTCGACACACCCACGATCACCTCAACCACCACCACTACTACCACCACCTCATCAGCATTTCCTCAAGCTCTTTATGGCAGAAAACAGGGGTGCAAAGGGGCATGAGAAGGGGATAGAGAGAAGAGCAACAACAACAACAACACATACTCACCCTTTCTCACTCTTTCTTGTGCTTCTTCTTCATCTTTTCCTTCAATTGCTTCTTCCTCCTCCTTCTTCACACACAAAGAGGAGAAAAAAGAGACCAAGAGAGGGAGAGAAGGTGTTCCACAAAATGGGAGAGAGGGGGAGAGAGAGAGAGGGCAAAAAAGTCATTTTCATGCCCAAATAGTGCCTAGGGGTGACCTTAAGGGGGGTGAGGTTAGGGTTAGGCTCACCCACTCACATATCAAATAACCAATGGTTTCTTCATCCCCAAGCAAGGTGGGGGTAAGGTTACCAAGGGTCACCACATCCCCAAAATATCTCACACTATTCGACCAACCAGGAACTCTCAAAACCCGGATACGGTTTGGAACTGCATATTTTTCAAAACGTTACCGGAATTCGATAAAAATTTTATGGGTAGTACGAAACAGTACCAGGACCCATAATATGCAGTTAGATTTCCAATCAGAGTACTCCAACTCCCGCAGGTGGCTAAAAGCCAAAATTTTAGCGACTCCGATCGAAAAAGAAAAAGGCCCTGAATGACTCAGATGCGACCAAGGCTTAACCAAAATGGCTCCAAATGACACAGGCATAACAATTCGGATCCGGGGTGTGCCTTGGCAGGCTTGGTTGGATCGACTCTCGAAAGGGGGAAGGGTGTCTTTTGTTCCTTGCTGAGGCGGCCGACAGCTCCTAAGGAGGATTTAGGGGTGGTTATGATCGTCACCTGCTTTCTCAAAAAGCAGAAAAAGTTGGGGTGGATTTGATCGCCTTCGTGGGGGAGTTTGTGGGTTCTCCGCTCTCGGATACAGACATGCCGCACACAGAGGTGAAAAACAGGGATCCTCTTCTGCTCGGGAACTTGACTAAAGGAATTAGAAAATCTTCGTGTAGGTGAGGGTCGGCTAGTTAGAATTAGCTGCCTGGTGTCTTGTTAAATTTGGGCAGAACCTAGGTAGGAAATGGGCTAGGGTTTGACAGGGGCTAAACTAGGTTTAACCCGGGTTTTGGGGAGGATCCGGGAGAGTGGATTTTGGAATGGGATTGGGTGGAATTTGGCTCTCTTTCTCTCTTTCTCTCAAGGGTTTTGAAGTGGTGGTATGGAAATGTGAAGTGTGGATATTGGTTTGTGATGGGTATTGATGCATATGAGAATGGGTGATGATGTTGAAAATGTTTTGGATCCCCTCTATTTATAGTAAAAAAGAGGCAGGGGAGTGTTCATTGGACAATAGATCAAAATGGGTAATAAGGTGCTTGATTTGACCTTCCATTAGATCTTTATTCTCTGACAGTGTCCAGGTGAGGGGTGGCTAGTTGAAACTAGCCGCCCAGTGAGGGGCGGCTACTTTCAAGTTGCCGCCCCAATGATGGTCTGACAAACATCCCATCTTTAGCAAGCGGTGGCCTGGGTCGGCTACTATGTTTGAACCAGCCAAGAGGGGATGGCTAAAGGGAACAAACCGCCGCAATCATCAGCATTAAATGCTACTTTATGTCCCATCCAAGGGAAGCGGTTTGGGGTTGGTTAGGGGGCGGCTAGTTGAAACTAGCCGCCCAATATGGGGCGGCTACTCTCAAGTAGCCGCCCCTGTCCTGGTTTCAGATTTCTGTAAGGGTTGGACTAGGGTTTCCGTTTTCGGGTTTCTAAGGAAGCTTTCTCAATGGTTTCCAAATGTGGTCATTTCTTAATGTTACTTGAAGTAAATTTCATCTTTTTGGACGGTCAAAATTAGGGTATCGATTGGCTCAACCACACCAGCTAGAAATCTCGCCTCTAATGGTGCACGTCTTGGTTCCTCCAATCCAAGAATCTCCCACCATGATCGGTCCGGATACTCCATCACCCGGGAGATGTCATCCATCTTGACCACCTTGACATCCGGCCTGGGGGCATCCACCATCGCCTTCCGGGGACGGCACAGGTGGCGGCGGGAAGAATTCCAGCCATCTGGCATCCAGGGACCCCGAACCCGGACCCTGCAATCCTGTTAGTTGGATATTTCACCACGAGACATGCCAAGGACCAGTTCTGGTGCCCTGGCCCGGCGAGAGATGTAGAAGGACAGGGACCGCCTGGAGGTTGAAGCCTTGACCTGATAGATCCAGTGGATCTCGGTCAGGCCAAGTTCCCAGTCCTCCTTCGCAGCACGACCACACACATCAAGATGCGGTACATGTTGGGAACAACCGAGATAGGGTGGAGGCCAAAGAAGTCAAGAAACTCTGTCACCAAGTGGGGCAAAGGAAGAGAAAGACCCCCATCCTTGAAATAGATGGGATGGAGGAGAACGGAATCAAGATAGAGATTGGGGACCTCATCCTCATCCAACTCATCAACCACTGAGGAGATGCCCAACTCTCTGTGAAGGGTTGCTGTAATGGCGGTTTTCTCCATGATAGTGGCAATATCCATGGAGATTTGAAAGATCAAAAGGAAAGAACGAGATGGGATGAGGAGCGCTTCCCTCTTGGCCCTTAAATACCATCGAAGCGACGCTTCAAAAAGATGGCAGCACTTATTCGCTATAGATATCAAGGAGCAATCAATGCCAACAAAATGGGTTTCACAAAATCCAAAGAGGTGCTGATGTTTGGATGTTCCAATCACCAGAGGAGGCCACGCGCCATTAATTCTCACACAACAAATTAGCCGTCAAATCCTGAACGGATCAGAAAATCCCAAGGAAATAGCCAAGCAGATCTTTGACCTCCTAAATGGCGGAGGCGAGATGATTCTTTCTGATGTCTTGCTCTGTCAACAATTCAAAAGAACGGGAGAGGGGGCATCTGTGGAGGTAAAAATCCGTACCACGACACGTGTCAGGCTAGAACTGACGCGTCATAGCAAGACAGATACGGACCATGCATGGGACCCGTGAATCTGAGTCCGGATTCTTAATGATGACATTCCCAAAATGCGTTGGCACGACTAGATCCACGGTCTAATCGGACTGTCAAAGCATCTCGCAAAAGAATACCACCTTGAGTAGTTAAGGCGCGACCAGACTAAGGGTTTGGTTGGACGACCTTACTCCTCGCATACGAGCAAGAAGACATGACCAAGCAAAAGAGGTTTGATCGGGCGATTTCCCACCTCGCAAATGCACTCGAAAGACATAAGAGATAAACGAGTAGGCCAAGAGGCCTCGAGCAGATTGGAGAAACGGTCAGAAGACCACTAACGCCTGTAACTGCCAAGTCGACAATTAAGGCCCACTACCTACGAAACGTGAGTAATCAAGGGTCCGACATGGAGCGTAAACATGGGGAACATTTCCCTGAAAAAAAGCCCACTAAACACTTAGTGGCAAGATAGTTACAAAGGTTATTAAGGAACTACCTGTGGCTTGATCTCTAAAGGGTACGTAGGCAGCCTATAAAGAGGTCGTGCGATAGCACTCTAAAGGCCCAGTCAGTCATTAAGGAACTACGTGTGGCTTGATCCTCAAAGGGTACGTAGGCAGCCTATAAAGAGGTCGCGTGATAGCACTCTAAAGGCCCAGTCAGTCATTGAGACCCCCAAAAAAAAAAAAAAAAAAACAGATTCAAACTATCAAATTAATTTTTTTTTCCACAAAAAGTCCAATCCAAGTTTTAATCCTACTTCTACAAATTTAACTATAGGGGAAATTATCCTCCTCAATAGGCTTTTAACCCACTGTTCTCTGGGCCTTTATTGGGTTATATTTGTGTAATAGTAGTAGTAGTCTATTATGTAATCAGAACTGTCGCCCTGTTCGCCTTTGTATATCAAAAAAAATAAATCTAGTTATCATTTTGATGTTTGTACAAACCTGTTTCCATTTGTACTTGTCTACTATTTTTTTTCTGAAAACAAAATCATTACTCAAAAAAAATATTTCTAACACAATATTGTAATGCCAATAAACTCAAAACTACATTATGAAAGAGAACCAACAATAAAGCTTTTTGGTGAACCGTTATTCACTGCCCATAGGGCCACCAAACACAACAAAGAAAATCTCAGCATAAACAAATATTTTATTAACTAATTATGTGGTTTAATTACTGGGCTGGTTGTGCCCACTTTGCCTGGAGCATCTTAGCGAACTCAAGCAGCTTCTCGGTCTCAGGCATAACATCCTTCACGACTTCATTGGAGCATAGCTTACTGGCCCAAGCCGCCAATTTTGGCGTCTTCTCCTCGTCGAGGAGACTGAGCCCTCCTCCCATTATCTGGACTACCCTAAGCCATCCCAAGTAGCATCCGAAGGCAATATCGAGGTACCCAATCGTCTCTCCATTGAAGAATTCCTTGCCCTTGCTACATTTCTCAAAGGCCACCTCCAACAGCTTCACACCCGCTAGAACTTGCCCAATCGCCTCTTCCTTGGCCTCATCAGTCTGGGCTTTGAGGATCCCCACCAGAGAGGGAAACCACTAGAATAATGCAATGTCATCGTTGAATTGTGACTCACAAATATAATAAGTTACACAAAAAGAAATAATAATCAAACGACATTAAAAAGGTGTCTAATGGAATAATCAGCAAGGAAATCTAAAAGTGTACCTTCAAATAGGCTCAATTAGAATTTTACCAAAAAAAAAAAAAAGAAAAGGCTCAAATAGGCTTTTTGAGATAATATTGATCAGCGCAAGGCTACATTAAACCCATGTTTGAATATAGAATAAGACTTATTATGGGGTATACAGATATATCAGCATAAGTAGGTATAGAAGTGTAATAAATTATTTTTGTGTTTGATTGAATTTTGAATTATTTTCCTTAGAAAATGTAATAATAAAGTTTTTTGTTGTTTGGATAAAATATGAATAAAGTGTGGATAAATATTTATAAAAGGTAACAAAAATAATGATAGTTGATTTGACATGTGATTTATAAAAGGTGATGATAATTAATTTGACAGTGGACCCACATATTCTTTGGGTAAAAAAACATGAATAAATTTAATTTCAATGGTTAGCTAAAATCCATATATCATTTTCTATCGGTTTATTCTAACATAGGTTATCCCAGGTTATTCATAGCATTCAAATACCAAAATTTATTTATTCTGTTTTATTCCAGATTATTCCGTGACCTATTACGTATCCAAACGGATATAGGGGGGGCCGGGGGGGGGGGGGAGTTAATTTTTCCACAATTTCATATATTTTAAAACTATTGTATTGGTATACTAATTATTAACAAGCAATAAAGTCCTCCATTGCACACGAGCCAAAAACCAAGCGAACATAGAAATCTATCTTGTTAAATAACTGATAACAAATTTTATGGAAACAAAGTGGGATGATTTGATACTTTAGATCTCTAACAATTGAATTCGCCACTGTATTAATTCTCATAAAAAACAGAGGCATCGAACCATACCTTGTCATCGATGTAGACGGCCCAGAATCGTGCGATAGCGCGGTCGTAAGGATCCGTCGGCAGAAGTGAAGGGCCATCGGTCCAGACCTCGTCGATGTACTGCACGATGATCATCGACTCACAGATTGGCTTGTCATCGTGAAGCAGCACCGGGATCTTCTTGTAAACAGGGTTTGATTTCAGAAGCAGCTCGCTCTTGGTCCCGGGCGTCTCTTCCAAGAACTCGTAATCCACCGATTTGATGTTCAAAGCGATCCTAGGCCTCATCACAAACGGACTCGGCCATCCTCCCAACAGCTTTACGGCCATCTCTCCCTAACTCTCCTCGAAAACAAAAGAAACTTGTTGGAAGTAAATGAAGGTCTCTGCTGTCTTAGAACCAGAGGGGGGTATTCTGCATATATAGAGGATAGGCTTATCATATGTGGGGGACCTTAGAATTTTCTAGTGTTTCAATTTTAAATATATAAATATGCTGTGTTAGGTATTTCAAAAGGCTGTTTATCCAATGGGGGACGGATTGTTAAGTCAATGTTGAATGCATTGTTAAGTGTCCTTTCACATGGCGAGCTACCCTTTCACATGGCGATTAAGTTTGTAGCGATTCAAGGCTCTGGACAACAATTTAGTATTGGCGGGTCCCACATTTATTAGCGTGGCTTCAACCTTGTGGACAACGTGTAAGCGATAGCCGCCCTTTATTTTGCCAACTACAGTGTCGCTTTTTTTTCTTTTTTCTTTTTTCTTTTTGGGTAAAAAAAAATATTTCATTGAAATAGAGAGTAGTTACACACTATCAACACAAAAAAGATATACAAAAAAGAATTACAAGCTAAAGACCATTTACAAGTAACAGAAGATTAACCATTAACAGAATCAATCTCTTAGCAAAAAGTCCAACCAAGAAGCACCAAAATCAGCATATGGACCAACTGTTAATTCAAATTGAGTCTACATCCGAACAGAGACCTGCTGAGCTGAAGATGCCAACCAATAGGACCCAGCAGCTTGTTCAGTCACTTGGTGCGCACCCAAGTATATATAGTCCCTATCGTATCTTTAGCAATTAATGACTTCAATTCTTCCCATACCTGATGAGGGGCAAAAACTGAGCATCCAGGGTAATCTCTCCAGGCTGCTAGATGGTCAGCAACCTGGTTACCCTCTCAAAGAACATGAGAGGCTTTCCAAGAAACAAAATAGGCCAACACATCTCGCAGAGCAAAGTATGTCACGTCCCAGGGCGGTCATCCCCGAGACGTGGCAATAATAAAATATCAGCTATCAATACCTGAGGTCAATGAAGACTCCAACAACAACACACAAGGTGACAAAGCAAGAATAATGATAACTGACTGAAAAGCGGAAGCATAATATATAAACAATGTCTATAAACCAAAAACATTATTACAGACTCGAATACACAATCACTGTCATGTGAGAGCCAAGTCTAGACCAAAAAAATACAACCTGTGCCACATGCACGATTTACAATACATACAATGACTCTAGGACTGCTGACAGCCTCGCACTCGCCACCCGCCGGAAGAACGCTCCACGCCCATAAGACCACGCCACAGGAAAGCTCCAACTCCACGCCCAACACTGCCCCTGAAAAGAAACAGTATGCGAGGGGTGAGCTACAAGCTCAGTGAGTGGCTGGAAACCAATCACCATACATCAGTTCAATACATAAACAATTCCCTTTCAAGGTAAACATGGTGGAAACCCATGGATAACTGGGTCACGCGGCGGCGCGACCAACCTCACCCTCACCCTCACTCCCGGAGGAAGACTCTTGGGACTTTTGGGGAGAGACCATACCGTTGGTCGAGGAGACCCGGGATTACTGGTCCACACAACACTACTGGATCACCAACCTCACCCTCACCCTCACCCTCACTCCCGGAGGAAGACTCTTGGGACTTTTGGGGAGAGACCATACCGTTGGTCGAGGAGACCCGGGATTACTGGTCTACGCAACACTACTGGATCATCTACATCGAGGTAACTACCCAACGATGTCTTTGAACATCGATACGAGACCGGACCCAACAACTATGGGAACGGACGAACAACGAATGGGTCACAAGGCGACATGTCTTCACCTCATCCTCACCCTCACTCCCGGAGGGAGACTCTTGGGACTTTTGGAAGAGACTTAGACTGCTCTACACCCTTGGTCCACCGGTAGCTCTTTCTCCCGCATAGCCTCTACCTGGTATACTCCCACGATCAGTACCTTCCGAACGCATCGGTGGTACCTACGGATGGGAGCCCTCTGTCAGGACAGCTTTTCCAACGCCGGGGAGTTCCTACATCGGATCCAACGAAGGGGAGAACAATTTCACGCTCGCAATATCATTCGTTAGCCCTCTCTCGGGTAGCCTCTACCTGGTACACTCCCACGATCAGTATGCTCCCGAACGCATCGGTGGTACCTACGGATGGGAGCCCTCTGTCAGGACAGCTACAACCCGGGCCTCTTCAACACAGACAACATTGGGAGTAAACATTCCATGTTCGCAAAGCGAACCCAATGGAAAAACACTACACTCGATAATCACATATCGATGATAGCGAACACTATTGTACTCCCACACGGTTGCGTCGCTCGGACACAGGGGGGTGTCACGCCCCAACTACCGGCTTAACAATCTGATAAGATAATGAATTCTCCTGAATTCCAAACGAGTGCATCGCTCGGATGCACGGGGCGATTACATCGCTAGCGCTCTAACTAATAAGGTACAACCCGACAGCGGGTCATACCCACGCCTATTCCAGATAGGCCTAATCAGCTTTTAACATGCGCATATAAATATATCTAGGAGAATTTTATATCAGCTATGTGCATGAACCATATGCACAATCATCTAATAATTATAGGGACACTCCCTAACATGGATTTACATCATAATAATTCATACAACATGCATACATGGTCATTAATCACATAAACATACAAAATATACTCTAACATCTGTTGGATATCGCCAACTTAAAAGAAAGGGGCAAGCGCGATCTCGCGCACTAACAGGTGCATGCCAATATTCCAAACGAGCCTGAGTCGAATAAAAAATCGCATCTACTTACTCAGTTCGTTCAGAGGGAGAGGGCGGGGGAGATCATCATCTCATGAAGCTGGTCATAGCTTTGCCCCATTAGCTTGGGCGTAACTACTACACCACGCCCTCGAGTCTTATCGCAAGGGAATATTAGGCAGGTGCCCGTTATTAACCCAGACTTATTAATGTTCGATATTCCAATTAATATGGTGGGAGTAGTATTACAGTACTACCTATGTCACGCCCCAGGGCGGCCGTCCTCGGGATGCGGCAAGGGTATATATGATATCAGCAGTCTATACAAGAGGTCAATAATATACTCGAACAATATCAACAATGACAACACAGACAACAATGAGGCTGACATGATATATACACAAATAGCGGAAGCTAAAAGACTGAATCTGTAATTCAAAGACATATTACAGACTCGATACATAATCAACTGTCCTGTGAGAGCCAATATATACACGACATCCAAATATAATACAAACGCGTGCTCAAGCACGGAATACAATACATACAAGCAAAGGGGGATGCTGAATGGCGTCTCACACGTAGAACGTGACGATGGTCCGCTACTGCTGACGTGCCTCGGGGAGCTCCTCCTGCTAATCCGGCTCAGATATCACTGGAGAAAAATATATGCGAGGGGTGAGCCACACGCTCAGTGAATAGCACAACCCATGCATCACAATTCATATTAACCTCAAATCATTTATAGCCTCTAAGTGGCAACAACTACACAAACCAGTGGGTCGCTCATCGCCTACCCACTACACCCTCACCCTCACCCTCAAACTGGTGACATGGTCTTTTGGGACTGACTAGGCTGTTAATCACCCTTGGTCCACCGATAGCCTCTCCTCCACACCGTAGCTCGCCTGGTCTACTCCCACGATTCAGCGCGGTCCGAAACCAAATCAGGAGGTGCCTACTGATGGGAGCCCTCTGTCAGGACGGCCTGTCTAACGCTGAGAAGTCCCTACACGGATCCAACGAAGGGAAGAGAAACAGCCTACCCACACGGATACGATCCACTTGGATCCGCCGACACCGATCTCAACTCTACAAATGTCATGAATTCTTCAGAATTCCTCCAGGGCGCATAACTAAGATGCGGGGAAGTCTATATTATAACCACAAGGTTATAATATTCACTAAGCATGCTAATTATCAATAACTCGCATTTGATTTAAATAAATTAAACTAAATGGGACACATGCGTAGGTCGAGGCTTTCCTAGCATGAAAACATAGTATCAGGATGCATGGGCCTTTATACATATCATAAGGGGCAAGTATCCCTAACATACAGGGTCTAGGGTGGCATGGATACTATATAATAATCATGCATGCATAGTATACTTAATAAGGTTAATATGCAACTATGGTGCCCCAGGGGAGGGCAATACACTCCTAAGTGTATAGAACGCCTCCCTACTGGGTTGGATTGTCCCACTCACCAATACCCGGGTCGTCGCGTGACCGTCCGTCAAGATCTGCAAGACAGGGCATTCAACATGGTGAGTAAAATACACAAATACATACTAAATTCATACAAAAATACGCTAGAAATACCCAACACTCGGACAAGCATGCATACGGGCCCGTACGCACGCGAGTCCGAGTGCCCCGACACACTCCCGCACCCACGGCAGCCATGCGCACGGCCACCCGCACGCGCACGCACGCACGCACACCCGCGCCCCGGGCGCACTGCCGCGCCCCAGCCCGCGCGCCCAGGCGCGCTGCCGTGCCTCAGCCCGCACGCCCAGACACGCCGCACGCTCGCGCGCACGCTCGTGTGTGCCCGCGCGCACCGCGCGTCCAGCCCCGGGTGTACCCGCGCGCACTGCGCCCCAGCGCAGCACCTCGCGCGCACACCCGCACGCACTGCGCCCCAGCGCAGTACCCCCGCGCGCACCCCGCGCGCACGCTCACTCGCCCTACGCGCACTGCGCCCCCTGCGCAGCACCCGCACGCACGCCCGTGCGCACGCCCAGCTCGCCCGACTACGCGCCTGCCTTGCCTGCGCTTGCCTGCGCGCACAGGCTCGCGCGCACGCAGGGATGATCCCGCACGCGCACCCGAGCCACTCCACCACCCCCACAGCCCCCAACAGCCCCCCCCCCTCCAACACCCCAACCACCATGCATGCCATGCATACCCAAAAATACATCCTAATCAAGCATCTACACAAGAAAAGGAAGGAAAGAAAGCTCACCCAAGGAGAGGAAGGGAAGGGAGGAAATCGGGTGCTCTTCGCGCACCGATTCGCCACCTCCAAGACCACCACCACCAAGCCTTCTTCTCAGCCAAAGAAGGGCTGAAAACAGGGGAGAAAAGGAGGTAAGAGAGGAGGAAAACCAAGGGGAAATGGAGATCCGAGACCATGGAAAGATAGATCGGGTCCATACCTTCCTTTTCTCCTTCTATGGCTTTTCTTTTTAACCACCCTAGCTAGATCATATGGAGGAAATAAAGAGAGGGAGAGAGAGAGAGAGAGAGAGCTTGAAATGGAGAAGATGATGAATAGTGCAACTATTCTTGGGCGTGGACATCACTTAAGCACACACACACTCACACACTCACCACTCACACTTAGAAAAAAAAAAATTAGGTTAAGCTAGGTTAGGTTAGGTTTAAGTGAGCTTTGACCTTAGTCAACCCAACCACACTAGAAAACAAACCCAATTGACCAAGTCAAGGGTCAACATTGACCAAGTTAAGTCTCCCAATGACTTTTCGCTTGGTCAAAACCTGGATACGATTCGAAACTGTGAAATTCTGAAACGTTACCGGAATTCGATGAAATTTTCGTGAGTGGCTTGAAATGGCACCAGGACACATAATATGCAGTTAGATTTTCAATCGGAGTCCTCAAGCTCAGGATGATAGCTAAAAGTCCAAAATTTTAGCGGTTCCGATCGAAAAAAGAAAAAGTTGAAAAACTGCTAGAATGCTCCAACGATGACCAGAAGGATAAAAGTGATACATATATAACAACCTAAGGCATGCCATATTCTATACATACATACACATTTCAAAAATACATGCCCATACTAGAGGGGCGCATGCAACACAATCATTCATACATGAATACAATACATGTATATAAGCCTAGCATGCAAGATATCTACATATTATAGCTTAAGCATGGCCATACTACTTATCTACACAAGTAGTATAGCTAGGGGGCCCATCGATGCGCGACGCACGTCTATGCGCGTCGAGCGCATCCCGAGAGAGGGGGGGATTGGATCGAACCACTCACCATACAACCCGGGACCTCGCGCATCCCATCTGACGAGATCTGCAAGGTAAGGGCATCAAATTTGATGAGTAACATCACAATTTAACACTTAGAAATCACTAGAAATACCAAAAACTCGGACAAGCACGCATACGGGCTCGCACGCATGCGAGCACGCACGTACGCACGCGAGTCCGAGTGCCCCGACACCTACCTGAACCCTCGGGCAGCCACACGCATGGCCCCCCGCACGCGTATGCGCGCATACGCACGCACGTGCCCCAGCACCCCTTGGCGCATTGCACGTCCTGCCCAGGCGCACTCGCGCCACTGCGCGCCCGCGCAGCACCCCGCGCGCACGTTCGCGCGCCTGCGCGTACGCGCGCGCGCCCGCCAGCGCGCCCGACTGCGCGTGCTAACAACCCTCTGCGCGCGCAGACGCGTGCACACGCACGCGGATGGCCCCACGCGCGCGCCCAAACCTCTTCCACCCCCTCCTCAGCCCTCCCACAGCCCCTACCACCTATGCATGGCATGCATGAACACCCTAACAGCCCTAACAACCATTTAAAACAAGATAAGGGAGGAGAGCTTACCAAAGGAGGGGAAGGAAAAGGGGAAGTACTCGGGTGCCCTTGGCGCACCAAAACCACCGCAACCGCCACCGCCAACACCACCTCCTCCTCAGCCTTACTTGGCTGAAAATTAGGGGCAAAAAGGGAGTATGAGAGGGAGCCTATGAGAAGGGAAAACAACACCTACTAATCAATAATACATGAACACACCTTAAGTGTTCTTCCTCTTACACTATTCCTCTTCTTTTGCTTCTTCTTCTCCTTCTTTTCTTTCAAATGAACACACACACACACATTCACACAAGGGAGAGGGACGTGGGAATGGTGAGGGAGAGAGAGGGAGAGCTCACTTTTTCCAACATTTGGAGGGGGTGATGAGAAGGGAAAAGGGGGGGGGGTGGACTTAGGCTAAACTCACCCACACACACTCAAAATATCAAAAGATTTCTTACCCTTTAAGCAAGAGGGGGGTGAGGTTACCCAAGGTCACCTTAACCACCAAAATATCCCAACACTATTCCTCCTAACAAACCAGAAACGACCGAAACCCGGATACGATTCAGAACTGCATAATTTTTAAAACGTTACCGGAATTCGATGAAATTTTTATGAGTAGTACAAAATGGCACCAGGACTCATAATATGCAGTTAGATTTTCAATCGGAGTTCTCGAACTCACGCAGATACCTAAAAGTCTAAAATTTTAGCGGCTCCGATCGAAAAAATAAAAAATTGAAAATGGCCAGAAATGACCCAAATGTGACCAATAGGCTAAAAAGTGACACATATATAACAAAAGTGATCCCGCAATGCTTGCCATGGGAGGCTGCCTTGGCCTTGAACCCATGCAATGGCTGTTGAGGAGTCACTTTCCATATGTATTTTGGAAATATCGAGAGCTCTCGCAAGTTTTAACCCTTGAAGTATCCCTCTAAACTCTAACAAATTTATAGAGTTAAGGGATTGATCTCGGACAGCTGCTGCCGCAAGGAATTCACCGTCACAGTTTCGTAAGACTGCTCCGTAGCCCACCCTATCGGCTGAGAGCGAGCCATCGGAATTAGACTTTGTCCAGTCCAGATCCGGTGGACGCCAAGAAACATTGGATATCACTGAAAGCAATGGAAGGATAACAATTCCCCAATTTTCTGCTAGTTTTTGAATTGCAGGGGTTTGGATCTCTTTTAGATGTTTACCTTGGAAATTTAACTGAACAGTGAGGGAAATCAAGCGCAAGATTTCCACCTTATGGATCTCTTTAGCTCGAAACCGACGTTGACACCGTTCTTTCCATATCATCCAGATAACTACAACAAAAACAATTTGCATAATTGTTCGTGGTGCTCCCCCTGGAAAATCTGGTCTAGCCAATCAATAAATCCATGAAGATGATTTGGATGAACCCGTTTAGTCCCCATTTTCTAAAAAACCACAGCCCAAATAAACGCAGAAAATGAACACTACAGAAATAGATGTGACTCAGAGGCAGACTTGCATAGAGGACAAGTTGTGTCATGGGTTAGGCCTGTACTTTGGAGTAGTTCAAGCGTCGGTGTCTTTCCCTGGAGAGCAAGCCAAGCGCATGCCGAGAATTTAGGGGGTTGATATTTCTTCTAGATCCATTTGTTCCATTTCATCTTGACTCCCTTTTCACAGAGAAAGTTCCATGCTTTAGAGGAGTTGAGAGATCCAGTTACACTAGCCGGCCAGATTAAAGAGTCCCTCCCAGGACCACCACACTCCAACTCGATAATGCTGGTCCAAGCAGAATTCCAAAGCGGACCAAGTTGGCTTGGACCAACCATCGTGAGAGACAAGAGCAGCAACTTTCAGAGCCGGTTCTGCGTCTCTATTCAACTGTGCCGATGGAATAAGGTCCAAGATATTGGCACCATTTATCCAAGGGTCGTCCCAGACTGACACCGAATTGATATTTTACTTCAGGCTTGATCCAGGTTCTTGAGGCTAGTATTTTTGGCCAGATCCAGGAACCCGAAGCTGGAGACTTTGTAGTCTAGATGTTATATTTGTGTCACTTTTAACCTGCTGGTAACCGTTGGAGCGTTCTGGCAGTTTTTCAATTTTTTTCGGTTTTCGATCGGAACCGCTAATTTTTGGACTGTTAGCTATCGTCCTGAGTTAGAGGACTCCGATTGGAAATCTAACTGCATATTTGGTGTCCTGGTGCCATTTTAAGCCTCTCACAAAAATTTCATCGAATTCCGGTAACGTTTCCAAAATTTCACAGTTCTGGGGCGTATCTGGGTTTTTAAGTCGCTCACTATATAAAGGTGGGATCTAATTTTTGGATTACTATTCATCATCCCTACCAAGTGATTTCTCTCTCTCCCCTCTCTCCTTTTCTCACTTTTGAGCCCCCTAGAGCCCTCAAACCCAAAAACCTAAAACCTAGGAAGTGTAGATCGGGTCCCGATCTACACCCCGGTGGTTTCAAATCCCGATTCCGACGAGATTTGCCCCTCCGTCCGCCCTCTCTTCTCCTCTGTTTTGGCCCATTTCGGTGGTGGAGGTAGATCCGGGCGGTGGAAGCCTTTGGGGAAAGGTTTCGGCGCGCGGAGAGCGTCCAGACTTCCCTTCCTCCCCTTGGTAAGCCCTATTTCCCCTCTTTTCTTGCTTAGATGGATGTTAGGAGGTTGATTTTGGGGTTGGGTGGAGGTCGGCGGCTGTGGGTGGCCGTCGGAGGGCTGTGGAGGTGGTCGGAGGTCGGTGGGTGGTGGTAGAGGTGCTCGGGAATGGGTGGGAGGTGGTCTCGGGCTGGCAGGCTGCTGTCTCGGGTAGGGCAGCAACGCAGGGCAGCAGGCGCAGCGGCTGGCGCAGGCGTGCGCGCGTGCGTGCGCTCGGGTGGCGCTGGGGGCCAGCACTTAAGCCTATTCTCACCCTCTAACACTTAAAATAACGAAGGGTTGCTTAACCATTAAGCAAGGGGGGGGGGGTGAGGTTACCAAAGGTCACCTTATTCACCAAAATATCTAACACTATTCGACTAACCAAACCAGGAACTCTCAAAACAAAACCCGGATACGATTTAGAACTGCATATTTTCCAAAACATTACTGGAATTCGATGAAATTTTTATGGGTAGTACAAAATGGTACCAAGACCCATAATATGCAGTTAGATTTTCAATGAGAGTGCTCTAACTCCCGTAGGTAGCTAAAAGCTAAAATTTTAGCGACTCCGATCGAAAAATAAGGCTCCAAATGACATTCTTCCCCCTTAAGAAATTTAGTCCTTGAAATTTAAGGAAACTCAAGGGGAAGACCAAAATAGCCTATATCACAGATTGACCTTTCGCTCCCAAGTGGTCTTATGCACCAGACTGGTGCTATCGACACACTTTAATCAAAGGAACGGTCTTAGCATGAAACTTCTTCACACATTTTTCCATGATCTTGATCCACTGCTCCACGAACGGTGAAACCAGCTCGAGGGTGAGGGGGTCGAACGGAATAACATGAGCAGGATCGAGGACATAATGCCTCAGCTTCGAGACAAGGACGACGTCGTGGGCATGAACCAGCTATGAGGGAAAGGCTACATGACAAGCCACCTGTTATATATGTCTCGCTTTTTAGCCTATTGGTCACATTTGGGTCATTTCTGGCCATTTTTCTAATTTTTCTTTTTTCGATCGGAGCCGCTAAAATTTTGAACTTTTAGCTATCTGCATGAGTTCGAGTACTCCGATTGGAAATCTAACTGCATATTATGAGTCCTTGTCACGCCCCAGGGCGGCCGTCCCCGAGACGTGGCAATAATAAAATATCAGCTATCAATACCTGAGGTCAATAAAGACTCCAACAACAACACACAAGGTGGCAAAGCAAGGATAATGATAATTGACTGAAAAGCGGAAGCATAATATATAAACAATGTTTGTAAACCAAAAACATTATTACAGACTCGAATACACAATCATTGTCCTGTGAGAGCCAAGTCTAGACCAAAGAAAATACAACCTGTGCCACATGCACGATTTACAATACATACAATGACTCTAGGACTGCTGACAGCCTCGCACTCGCCACCCACCGGAAGAATGCTCCACGCCCATAAGACCACGCCACCGGAAAGCTCCAGCTCCACGCCTAACACTGCCCCTGAAAAGAAACAGTATGCGAGGGGTGAGCTACAAGCTCAGTGAGTGGCTGGAAACCAATCACCATACAACAGTTCAATACATAAATAATTCTTTTTCAAGGTAAACATGGGTGGAAACCCATGGATAACAAGGTCACGCGGCGGCGCGACCAACCTCACCCTCACCCTCACTCCCGGAGGGAGACTCTTGGGACTTTTGGGGAGAGACCATACCATTGGTCGAGGAGACCCGGGATTACTGGTCCACACAACACTACTGGATCACCAACCTCACCCTCACCCTCACTCCCAGAGGGAGACTCTTGGGGCTTTTTGGGAGAGACTATACCGTTGGTCGAGAAGACCCGGGATTACTGGCCTACGCAACACTACTGGATCATCTACATCGAGATAACTGCCCAACGATGTCTTTAAACATCGATACGAGACCGGACCCAACAACTATGGGAACGGACGAACAACGAATGGGTCACGAGGCGACGTGTCTTCACCTCATCCTCACCCTCACTCCTGAAGGAGACTCTTGGGACTTTTGGAAGAGACTTAGACTTGTTGTGCCTGTGTCATTTGGAGCGCTCTGATTGAAAATTTGGCTACATAATTTTTTTTCTTTTAGAAGTTATGTATTTCCGACTTGGTATTTGGATTTGATTTTGTTAAAATCCAAGATGAAGAGGTTTAAATATGATTTTATTATGAGATGCTTAGTTTTGAGTTAGCTTTCATACAAAAGTGGAATCAGATCAACTGGATTCATGTAGTAAAAGTTATGGGTATTTTACCAAGTATACCCCGGGGATGAAAAATTCTGGCAGCAGCCCTGTTCTATGTTTAGCTCTAATTTCGGAATAGCTGGAGAGATTATTTGATCTTGGCATAAACATGAAAGTTGTAGATAATCTTCTTGGCTTTCCAACGGACTTTGAATTGTGCAATTCGGAGCTATATTGAGGAAGTTATGGCTGTTCTAGTGAAGCATGTCCAGAATTTCTAGTCAAGGATGAATTGGTCATTTTGTACCCCTCTTTTAGATATTTATTTGCCCAAACAAAATATCTCTCTCTCTCTCTCTCTCTCTCTCTCTCTCTCTCTCTCTCTCTCCCTCCCACTCCCCACGTCTACATCTTGGTCTCTCTTCCTCTCTTTCAAAGCCCCCCAAGGTGTTTGTATTAATTTCTCAAAGAGAAGAGAAGGAGAAGGTGCAAGTGCAAGAGAAAACTTTGTGTAGGCTTTGTTGTTGTTGTTGATCTCCTCTCTCTCAAGCACCCTCTCATATCTTGTTCTCCCCCCCCCTGATTTTCAGCCAAGAAGGAGGCTGAGGAGGCTGAAGAGGTGGTGGTGGTGGTGGTGGTGGTGGTGGTTGAGGTGGCCGTGGGCGCATCGAGAGCCCCGCATCTCCCCCTTTCCGTTTCCCTCTTTTGGTAAGTCCTCTTCCCCTTCTTTTTTATTTTTAGGGCTATTGGGATGGTTGGGGAGGTCATGCATGCTAGGTAGATGAGTTAGAGTGTGTGTGAGGGGTTGGGGAGGGTTAAAAAGGGGTAAGGGTTGGCTGGGCGCGCGTTTGGGGTTGTCTGCGGGGGTGCGCGCTCAGGCGCGCGCGCAGAAGGGCGCTGGCAGGCGCAGACGGGTGCGCAGACGCGTGCGGGTGCGCGCGGAGTGGGCGCACGGGCGCTGGCGCGAGCGGGGGTGCGCTCGGGGAGTGCGCGCGCACGGGGCAGTGCGCCTGGGCATGCGTCTGGGCGCGGGGCTGGGGGCTAGTGCGCGCGCGCGCGTGCGTGCGCGTGTTGGGGCATGCGTGGGGCTTCCTAGGGTCTCGGGTAGGTGCTGGGGCACCCGGGCATGCGTGCGTACGCGCGTGCTCGCATGCGTGCGAGCCCGTATGCGTGCATGTCTAAGTCTTTGGTATTTCTAATGATTTCTAAGTGCTAAATTGTGATGTTACTCACCAAATTTGATGCCCCTACCTTGCAGATCTCGTCGGATGGGATGCGCGAGGTCCCGGGTTGTAAGGTGAGTGGTTCGATTCCAATCCCCCCCTCTAGGGATGCGCTCGACGCGCATAGACGCGCATCGAAAGGGCCCCCTAGCTATAATATGTAGAAACTATGTTAATGCATATTTTACTATGATGTAACCATGCCATATTAGACATTGTATGCTAGGGATATACATCCATGTATCATGTATAGAGGCCCATACATGCCTAGACACCATGTCCCATCCTTGAAAAGCCTTGATCTATGCATGTTTCCCATTTAACTTAATTTATTTAAATCAAAATGAGATTATATTGGTATAAGCATGCCTTAGAGAATATTATAACCTTGTTGTTATAATATATGTTTCCCCGCATCTTAGTTATGCGCCCTGGAGGAATTCTTGAGAATTCATGACATTAGTAGTGTTAGAAATCACTGTTGACGGATCCATGAGGATCGTATCCGTGTGAGTAGGTTGTTTTCTCCCCTTCGTTGAATCCGATTAGGGACTCCCTGGCATTGGAAAAGCTGTCCTGACAGAGGGCTCCCATCTGTAGGTACAACCGATGCGTTCGAAGGGTACTGATCGTGGGAGTATACCAAGTAGAGGCTACGCGAAGGAGAGGCTACTGGTGGACCAAGGGTGGAGAGCAGCCTAGTCTGTCCCAAAAGGCCCATGTCACCCCTAAAGGGTGAGGGTGGGTCGGCGATGTTACAACCCACTAGCTGGTGCAGTTACTCCAATTTAGGGACTGTAATTATTTTAAGGTTCATATGAGTGTGTTGCATAGATTGCTATGCATGTGTTTTGATACCTCGATAAGTGATTATGGAGAGTAGTTATTTTCCATTGGGTTCGCTTCGCGAACATTGAATGTTTACTCCCAATGTCGTCCGTGTTGGAGAGGGCCGGGTTGTAGCTGTCTTGACAGAGGGCTCCCATCCGTAGGTACCACCGATGCATTCGGGAGCGTACTGATCGTGGGAGTATACCAGGTAGAGGCTACCCGGGAGAGGGTTAACGAATGATATTGCGAGCGTGGAATCGTTCTCCCCTTCGTTGGATCCAATGTAGGGACTCCCCGGCGATTACAGCTGTCCTGACAGAGGGCTCCCATCCGTAGGTACCACCAAGACACTCGGAAGCGTACTGATCGTGGGAGTATACCAGGTAGAGGCTACGCGAGGGAGAGGCTACCGGTGGACCAAGGGTGTAGACCAGTCTAAGTCTCTTCCAAAAGTCCGATGTCACCTCCCGGGGTGAGGGTGAGGATGAGGTGAAGACACATCGCCGCGTGATCCATTCGTTGTTCGTCCGTTCCCATAGTTGTTGGGTCCGGCTGTGTATCGATGTTCAAAGACATCGTGGGTCAGTTATCCTGATGTAGATGATCCAGTAGTGTTGCGTAGACCAGTAATCCCGGGTCTCCTCGACCAACGGTATGGTCTCTCCCCAAAAGTCCCAAGAGTCTCCCTCCGGGGGTGAGGGTGAGGGTGAGGTTGGTCACACCGCCGCATGACCCTATTAACCATGGGTTTCTACCCATGCTTTTCCTTGAAAGGAAATTGTTTGAGTATTGAACTGCAGTATGGTGATTGGTTTCCAGCCACTCACTGAGCTTGTAGCTCACCCCTCGCATACTGTTTCTTTCCAGGGGCAGTGTTGGGCGTGGAGCTGGAGCTTTCCTGTGGCGTGGTCTTATGGGCGTGGAGCATTCTTCTGGCGGATGGCGAGTGCGAGGCTGTCAGCAGTCCTAGAGTCATTGTATGTATTGTAATTCGTGCATGTGGCACAGGTTGTATTTTCTTTGGTCTAGACTTGGCTCTCACAGGACAGTGATTGTGTATTCGAGTCTGTAATAATGTTTTTGGTTTACAGACACTGTTTATATATTATGCTTCTGCTTTTCAGTCAGTTATCATTATCTTGCTTTGCCACCTTGTGTATTGTTGTTGGAGTCTTTATTGACCTCAGGTATTGATAGCTGATATTTTATTATTGCCACGTCTCGGGGACGGCCGCCCTGGGGCGTGACATAGACTGCTCTACACCCTTGGTCCACCGGTAGTGTTATATATGTGTCACTTTTAGCCTTTTGGTCAGCTTTGGGACATTTCTGGCAGTTTTCCAATTTTTTTTTTTTTGCGATCGGAACCGCTAAAATTTTGGACTTTTAGGTATCTGCATGAGCTCGAGAACTCCGATTGAAAATCTAGATGCACATTATGAGTCCTGGTGCCATTTCGAGCCACTCACAAAATTTTCATCGAATTTCGGTAACGTTTTAGAATTTGGCAGTTCCGAATCATATCCGGGTTTTGACCGAGTTGGAATGTCAAAGTGGGGACTTGATGTCACGCCCCAGGGCGGCCGTCCCCGGGACGCGGCAAGGGTATATATGATATCAGCAGTCTAAACAAGAGATCAATAATATACTCTAAACAACATCAACAATGACAACACAGACAACAATGAGGCTGACATGATATATATACACAAATAGCGGAAGCTAAAAGGTTGAATCTGTAATTCAAATATATATTACAGACTCGATACATAACCAACTGTCTTGTGAGAGCCAATATATACAACGACATCCAAATAAAATACAAACGTGTGCCCAAGCACAGAATACAATACATACAATCAAAAAGGGGGGATGCTGATAGCCTCTAACACTCGTGGAATGTGGCGCTGCTCCGCTACTGCTGAAGTCCCTCGGGGAGCTCCTCCTGCTGATCCGACTCAGATAACACTAGAGAAAAATATGTACGAGGGGTGAGCCACACGCTCAGTGAATAGGACAACCCATGCATCACAATTCATATTAACAACAATTTATTATTAAAAGCCTCAAAGTGGCAGGAAATACACAATCTAGTGGGTCGTTACATCGCCGACCCACCACACCCTCACCCTCACCCTCCAATAGGTGACCCAGGATATTGGGACTGACTAGGCTGTTAATCACCCTTGGTCCACCGATAGTCTCTCCTCCACTCCGTAGACCGCCTGGTCTACTCCCACATTCAGCACAGTCCGTCACCAAATCAGGAGGTGCCTACTGATGGGAGCCCTCTGTCAGGACGGCCTATCTAACGCTGGGGCAGTCTCTATACGGATCCAACGAAGGGAAAAGAAACAGCCTATCCACACGTATACGATCCACTCGGATCCGCCGACACCGATCTCAACTTATAAATGTCACGAATTCTTTAGAATTCCTCCAGGGCGCATAACTAAGATGCGGGGAAACACATATTATAATAACGAGGTTATAATATTATCGGGAAAAGAAACCTTGGGAGGGCACCATGAGGTCCCGATATAGGATATCCCGACAACCAAACAAGGAACACGGAGTACCCTAGCCCGGGTCTCAACGCTGACCCCGCAAGGCCCCTTATAACATTTTCTAAGGCATGCTAATAATCTTATGCTCGCATTTGATTTAGATAAATTAAACTAAATGGGAACATGCACAGGTCGGGGCTTTCCTAGCATGAAAAACATGGTGTCAGGATGCACGGCTCTTACACATATCCTAAGGGTGCAAGTCCCTAACATACAAGGTCTAGGGTGGCATGCATACTACATACTAATCATGCTTGCATAGATTACATATTATACAAGTTAATATTAAACTATGGTGCCCCAGGGGAGGACGGTATACGCCCAAGTGCATATAGCGCCTCCCTACTGGGTTGGATTGTCCCACTCACCAATACCCGGGTCGTCGCGTGACCGTCCATCAAGATCTGCAAGACAGGGTAATTAACACGGTGAGTAAAATACACAATACAACAAAAATACGCTAAAAATACCCCACACTCGGACAAACGTACATACAGCCCAGCCCGTACGCACGCGAGTCCGAGCACCCCGACTCACCCGAACCCCCCGGGCAGCCGTACGCACGGCCACCCGCCCCGGACGCACAGCCGCGCCCCAGCCCGCACCCCCAGACGCACTGTCGAGCCTCCCGCCCGCACGCCCAGGCACGCTGCACGCTCGGGCGCACGCACGCGCACGACCGCGAGCACCGCGCGTCCAGCCCTGGGTGCACCCGCGCGCACTGCGCCCCAACACAGTGCCCCGGACGCCCGCCTGCTCGCCTTGCGTACTGCGCCCCCTGCGCAGTACCCGCACACCGCCCGCTCGCCCCACCGCGCACACCGCACGCAACGTGCCCCTGCGCAGCGCTCCGCGTGCACGCCGCGCACTGCGCCCAGCACGCCTGACCGCACGCACCCAGCGAGCCCGGCAGGACGCGCCCAGCGCGCTGGACCGCAGCTCGCCTGCCTGCGCCTACCAGCCAGCGCCTGCCTGCCTGCATGCGCAGGCCCGCGCGCACGCTCGCCGATGAGCCCGCAAGCACCCGAGCCAACCCTAATCCCTCCAACCGCCCCCTCCAACCACCCAACAGCCATGAACACTCAAAAACACCTCCTAAACATGCATCTAACAAGAAAAGGAAGGAAAGAAGACTCACTCAAGGAGAGGAAAGGAAGGGGAGGAGATCGGGTGCTCTTCGCGCACCGAAACACCACCTCCAAGGCCACCACCACCAAGACCTCTTCTCAGCCAAAGAGGGGCTGAAAACAGAGGTAAAAAGGGGCCATGAGAGGGGGTGAGGGAACTCGAATTCGAGACCATGCAAAGGTAGATCGGGTCCTTACCTTTCTTTTCTCCTTCTAGGGTTTCTTGATCCAACACCTTTTACTAGGTCAAAAGGGGGATTAAAGAGAGGGAGAGAGAGAGCTTGAGAGAGTTGGAAGAGATGATGAATAGTGGGGGAGCTTTTTGTTGTTGTGGGATTTATTTATGCTCACACACACACCACACACTCTCACACCCACTTAACTTAGCCCTAATTAATTAGGTTTAGGCTAGGTTTAGGTGCACTTAGGTGAGATTTGACCCTAGTCAACCCAACCACACTAAAATCCAAAAGAGTTGACCAATTCATGGGCCCACATTGACCAAGTCAAGTCTCCCAGTGACTTCTCGCTCAGTCAAAACCTGGATACGCTTCAGAACTGCAAAATTCTGAAACGTTACCGGTATTCGATGAAATTTTTGTGAGTGACTTGGAATGGCACCAGGACACATAATATGCAGTTATATTTTTAATCGGAGCCCTCCAACTCAGGGTGATAGCTAAAAGTCCAAAATTTTAGCTGTTCCGATCGAAAAACGAAAAAAACTGAAAAACTGCCAGAATGTTCCAATGGTTACCAGAAGGCTAAAAAGTGACACATATATAACATTCTTCCCCCCTTAGGAAATTTTGTCCTCAAAATAAATACAAAAACATCTAGGAGGGGAAAAGATGCGGATACGCGTCACGCAAGGCGTCCTCGAGCTCCCAAGTGGCCTCGGCACCGGAATGGTGCTGCCATCGCACCTTGACCAACTGGACGGTCTTGGTGCGGAGCCTCTTCTCGCGGCGGTCCAGGATCTCGATCGGCTGCTCGACGAATGACAAGCCCGACTCGAAGACGAGCGGCTCGAACAGGATGACGTGAGCAGGATCGTGGACGCAACCCACACCCAACCGCGATGCCTCGGAGCAAACTGTGAACCCACCCCTCCCAGACGGAAGGGTAAGAACTGGCGCTGAGGCGAGCCTTTGCTTAAACTCCAGGAAGCTCTCCTCGCAAGACGGGGACCATTCGAACCGGACATCCTTCCAAGCGAGGCGGTTAGGAGGTACAGCTATCTTCGAGAAACCCTCGACAAACCTCCTGCAATGACCCGCCAAGCCCAGGAAGCTCCGAATCTTAGTGGGGGGGCGGTCGACGCCAATTTGACACGGCGAGCGTCTTGACCAGGTCCACAGATATGCCCTCGCTGAAAATCACATGGCCCAGAAAGGCCATACACTCCAATCAAAACTCGTACTTAATCCACCATCAATTTGATGCTTCTAAGGTATTCCTTGACTGGGAAAAAAAACTTTGGGAGGGCACCATGAGGTCCCGATATAGGATATCCCGACAACCAAACAAGGAACACGGAGTACCCTAGCCCGGGTCTCAATGCTGACCTCGCAAGGCCCCTTAATCCAGAAAAGGAACACTAGAAGAAGACATCACCCTTAAAGAACAATACTAATTATACTGAAAACCCAAGGATCACTGGGTCACGAGGCGACGCGTCTTCGCCTCATCCACACCCTCACTCCTAAAAGGAGACATTTTGGGACTTTGGGAGAGCTTGAGAGAGAAGATGATGAATAGGGTAACTATTCTTGGGCTTGGACTTAACGGGGCACACACACACACACTTAGCCACTCACACACTCACCACTCACTTACAGTTAGGGTTTAATTAGGTTAAACTAGGTTTAGGTGAACTTTGACCCTTGTCAACCCAACCACAATAGAAAACAAAACCAATTGACCAAGTCAAGGGTCAAACTTGACTTGGTCAAAGTCATCTAATGACTTCTCGCTTGGTCAAAACCGGGATACGATTCAGAACTGTAAAATTCTGAAACGTTACCGAAATTCGATGAAATTTTTGTGAGTGGCTTGAAATGGCACCAGGACACATAATATGCAGTTAGATTTTTAATCGAAAAAAGAAAAAGTTGAAAAACTGCCAGAATGCTCCAATGGTGACCAGAAGGCTAAAAGTGACACATATATAACATTCTTCCCCCCTTAGGAAATTTTGTCCTCAAAATAAATACAAAAACATCTAGGAAGGGAAAAGATGTGCATACACGTCACGCATGGCGTCCTCAAGCTCCCAAGTGGCCTCGGCACCGGAACGGTGTTGCCATTGAACCTTGACCAACTGGACGGTCTTGATGCAGAGCCTCTTCTTGTGTCGGTCCAGGATCTCGATCGGCTACTCCACGAACGACAAGTTTAACTCGAAGACGAGCGGCTCAAACGGGATGACGTGAGCAGGGTCGTGGACATAACGCCTCAGCTGTGAGACATGGAAGACGTCATGGGCCTGAGCCAACTGTGGGGGCAAAGCTATGCGATAGGCCACCTCCCCAACTCGCTCGAGGATGAGGAACGGCCCAATGAAACGCGGACTCAGCTTGCCCCGCACACCGAAACGGGAGATGCCCTTCATCGGGGACAACTTCAGGAAGACATGGTCACCAACCTCGAAGATGAGCTCACGGCGATGACGGTCGGCATAGCTCTTCTGACGGCTCTGAGCAACTCGGATACGCTGGCAAATCGTCTTGACCATCTCTGAGGTCTGGTGAATGATCTCTGGTCTCTCGAACTGGCGCTCTCCGACCTCGTCCCAACACAAGAGGGACCTGCAGCTGCGGCCATAGAGCGCCTCGTATGGAGCCATCCTGATACTCGAGTGGTAGTTGTTGTTGTAGGCAAACTCCATCAACGGAAGATGCCTCTCACAACTGCCGCCAAAATCGAGAACGCAAGCTCGCAGCATGTCCTCCAGGGTCTGAATCGTCCTCTCCGACTGGCCGTCCGTCTGTGGATGAAACGCTGTACTAAAGTGGAGGTTCGTACCAAGGGCGTGCTGGAGGCTACGTTAGAACCTCGAAGTAAATTGCGCGTCTCGATCAGAAATGATGCTGACGGGAGTGCCACGGAGACGAACAATTTCGAAGACAAACAACTGCGCCAGGGTGTCCAGAGAATCAGTGAGTCGGATGGGGAGGAAATGAGCGGACTTCGTCAGTCGGTCGACGATTACCCAGATAGCATCGCGACTCGAACGTGACCTCGGCAAACCCGAAACGACGTCCATGGTGATCTGCTCCCACTTCCACTGAGGAATCTCAATGGACTGCAGCTTCCCCGCAGGACGCTGATGCTCCGAATTCACCTACTGGCATAACAAGCAAAGGGCAACGAAACAGGCAATATCCGTCTTCATCCCACGCCACCAGTAGCCACGACGAAGGCCCCTGTAAATTTTTGAGCCACCAGGATGCATTGTGTACCTCGAACGATGGGCCTCATCCAAGATCTTCTGCTTTAGCTTTGCGTCGTCAGGAATGCATACTCGACCTCTGAACCGCAGGATCCCGTCCTCGCGAATCTGGTAGTCCGGACGCTCGCCCCGGGCGACGCCTTCAGAGAGGACTAGAAAGTGAGGATCCTGCCCCTGAGCCGTGCGGATCTCATCGAGAAGAACGGGCTGCACCACTAGCCTGGCCAAAAAGCCACCCGCAGGAGTCTCCCGAACGCTGATCCAGCAAGCGGCCTCCTCCAGAAGCCTCCAACAACGTACAGCCATGTGGGCGGCCATGCCCAAGGGCTGCCTGCTGAGAGCATCCGTGACGACATTCGCCTTACCCGGATGGTAAGCGATGCCACAATCATAGTCCTTCAGGAACTCGACCCAACGTCTCTGACGCATGTTGAGCTCCGGCTGGGACTGCAGATAAGTCAAGCTCTTGTGATCAGTAAAGAGCTCGAACTCCTCGCCATAGAGGTAGTGCCTCCACATCTTCAGCGCAAAGATGATCGCTGCTAACTCTAGGTCGTGGGTGGGGTAATTCTGCTCATGGGGCTTCAACTGACGCGACGCGTAAGCCACAACCTTACCGTGCTGCATCAGGACGCAACCCACACCCAACCGCGATGCATCGGAGTAAACTGCGAACCCACCACTCCCAGACAGAAGGGTAAGAACTGGCGCTGAGGTGAGCCTTCGCTTCAACTCCAGGAAGCTCTCCTCGCAAGATGGGGACCACTCGAACCGGACATCCTTCCAAGTGAGGCGGGTCAGAGGAACAGCTATCTTCGAGAAACCCTCGACAAACCTCCTATAATAACCCGCCAAGCCCAGGAAGCTCCGAATCTCTGTGGGGTTCGACGGTCGACGCCAATTCGACACGGCAAGCGTCTTGTCCGGGTCCACAGATATGCCCTCGCCGAAAATCACGTGGCCCAGAAAGGCCATACGCTCCAACCAAAACTCGCACTTACTGAACTTGGCGAACAACTGATGTCGGGCCAAAGTCTCCAAGACAGTGCGGAGATGGTGAGCGTGCTCCTCAAGACTCCTCGAGTACACCAGAATATCATCGATGAAAACTACTACGAAGGAGTCGAGGAAGGGCTGAAACACCCGGTTCATCAGATCCATGAAGGCCGCCGGCGCATTCGTCAACCCAAACGGCAGTACTCGAAACTCGTAGTGCCCATAACGGGTACGAAAGGCCGTCTTTGGAATGTCTGACTCCCGGATCTTCAGCTGATAGTAGCCCAAACGGAGATCGATCTTAGAAAAGACACGCGCTCCTTGGAGCTGGTCAAACATATCATCAATCCGCGGCAAGGGGTACTTGTTCTTCACGGTCCGGTTGTTCAGCTGCCTGTAATCAATACAAAGCCGCAGCGAACCGTCCTTCCGCACAAACAGAACAGGGGCTCCCCACCTTATGTTATGTGGGACAACCCTTAGATGGATTAATTAATGTATGCTAATTGAAAAATGCACACACCGAAAATCCCAATCAACCCCAAAAGTAACCCACTTGCAGAAGATTCGTGGGTGAATGAAATACTCACAACTCACACAGTGAGGGAAGAATTAAATCCACCTTTTTTTCCGTGATGAAATGGTTCACCTTAGGGTCGCCTTCGAACACTTTTGGATACTCGTTTAGAGAAAGAATGGTCTAAGCCTTACACCATTCTTTGTTGTGTTCTTGTAGGTTCTTGATATCCTGCAAAATATGAAGAGAAAAAATCAGCAAAAGTAAAGAAAAAAAAACTATTTCGAAAGATAAATCAACATCAAATATAATATGAAACAATTCCCCGGCAACGGCGCCAAAAACTTGATTGAATTTTTAAGTTGTTATTAATTACCGCAAGTGCACGGATCATTACAGAAGTATAGATCTAGCAAATACGGGTCGATCCCACAGAGAATTGTTCAAATTAAATTATTAATTGATTTACCTAATCGAATTAGACAGGAAGATTGATGAAGGTTTATTTTTTATTTTTATTATTTTTTAAAAAATGAATATTAATATAAAAAGATAACTAGGGTTTTAGAATCCACCATGCAATACCAATTTAGGGGTTATATTCAAATGTGAAACTCCACCATATAACTCAATCAATATTGACGTTAGTCAAATACCAATCGGAAATTAAATATTTAAAATCATATTAATTATTTCATAAAATGATCTATCTCCCTTCCCTTTATAAAATCTACCAACTCAATATTCAACTTGTTAAGAAGAGCATAAAATATCAGAGAACCTAATCAAAGCATATTTTATCAAATCAAATACAAGAGATTTTTGAAGAAGGTAATAAGAAATTCACATGAAAGGTTTCAAAAGAGAATTGAAGGAGAGATTGATATTCAATAAAGCAAACAATATGGAGAATTCAGATCTAAATATAAAATCCTAAACTAGCATTGCATGGTTTCATCTTCAACCCTAGTTGAAGATTTAGCTACTAGAAAACATGATCAAACTAAATAAAAAATAAAAAATAAAAGACATCATATTATTGAAAAATTCTTGAAAATAAAAATACTAAAGTAATATTAAAATTCAGATCTAAATATATACAAACATCCAAAGATATGAGATGAAAAGAAAAACAAAAACAAAGCAAAACTCTTGAATCTTTCTTCTCCTTTGGTTGTCCCTTTGCCTCCTTCTTTGATTTCTTTTTTTCTTGGCTTCATATGTGTTCCTTTTATAGCCTCCAGCCTTGAATCTTGACCATTGATTTGCAATGAATTGGATGGTTAAGATTGGCCATCAACCTTCCTCATATGAATATTTGACAATTTTAGCAGGTAAAATCTTTCATTCCCGTCATTAATTTTCTGCAGAATCTTCGGATGAATTTTTGACCCCTAATAAGGTGGAATTGCAAAATATTCATGAAACATTGATTTGTAGATCTTGAAAATATCTTTTCAACGCCATATTTTGGGCCAAAATACGATATTTGAGGCAAAAGTTATGGTCAAAATAGTGGGACGGTTTTAACATTGATTTGAAGAATATTTGATTGGATTTTGATTTTTGATTCTCTCTTCACCAAATCTTTATCTAGCATAATTTTGGATCTTCAAGAATCCTCTTGATTCTCCTTCATATCTTTAAATGCTTTATAGAATATTTTGCATTGATAATCATCATTTATCTCAATTACCTGCAATAACAAATAAATTCTGAATATTAGTCATTATTACACATAAAATTAGGAAATAGAAAACTAAATTAAGGGGATTAAATGTGCAAATAATACGCTTATCAACAACCAATTGACCAAGTCAATGGTCAAACTTGACTTGGTCAAAGTCCTCTTTGACTTGGTCAAGTCCCCCTTTGACATTCCCGCTCGGTCAAAACCTGGATACGATTCAGAACTGCCAAATTCTGAAACGTTACCGGAATTCGATGAAATTTTCGTGGGTGGCTTGAAATGGCACCAGGACACATAATGTGCAGTTAGATTTTCAATCGGAGTTCTCAAGCTCAGGACGATAGCTAAAAGTCAAAAATTTTAGCGGTTCCGATCGAAAAAAGAAAAAGTTGAAAAACTGCCGGAATGTTCCAAAGGTGACCAGAAGGCAAAAAGTGACACATATATAACAATGCGTGCATACGCGCGTGCCCGCATGCGTGCGAGCCCGTATGCGTGCATGTCTAAGTCTTTGGTAATTCTAGTGATTTCTAAGTGTTAAATTGTGATGTTACTCACCAAATTTGATGCCCTTACCTTGCAGATCTCGTCAGATGGGATGCGCGAGGTCCCGGGTTGCGGTAAGTGGCTCGATTCCCATCCATCTCCCCCCCCCCTCTCTGGGGATGCGCTCGACACGCGTAGTCGCGCGTCGCGCATCGATGGGGCTCCCTAGCTATACTACTTGTGTAGATAAGTAGTATGGCCATGCTTAAGCTATAATATGTAGATATCTTGCATGCTAGGCTTATATACATGTATTGTATTCATGTATGAATTATTGTGTTGCATGAGCCCCTCTAGTATGGGCATGTATTTTTGATAATGTGTATGGATGTATAGAATATGGCATGCCTTAGGTAGTATTGTAATACTACTCCCACCATATTAATTGAAAATCGAACATGATTAAGTCTGGGTTAATAACGGGCACCTGCCTAATATTCCCTTGCGATAAGACTCGAGGGCATGGTGTAGTTGTTGCGCCCATGCTAATGGGGCAAAGCTATGACCAGCTTCATGAGATGATGATCTCTCCCGCCCTCTCCCTCTGAACGAACTGAGTAAGTAGATGCGATTTCCTACTCGACTCAGGTTTGTTTAGAATATTGGCATGCACCTGTTAGTGCGCGAGATCGCGCTTGACCCTTTCTTTTAAGTTGGTGATATCCAACGCATGTTTAAGTTAGGCCTTATGTGCTTATGTGATTAATGACCATGTATGCATGTTGTATGATTTATTATGATGTAAATCTATGTTAGGGGGTGTCCCTATAATTATAAGATGATTGGGCATATGGTTCATGCACATAGCTAGATATAAAATTCACCTAGATATATTTATATGCGCATGTTAAAAACTGATAGGCCTATCTGGGATAGGCGTGGGTATGACCCGCTGTCGGGTTGTACCTTATTAGTTCGAGCGCTAGCGATGTAATCGCCCCGTGCATCCGAGCGATGCACTCGTTTGGAATTCAGGAGAATTCATTATCTATCGGATTGTTAAACCGGTAGTGGGGCATTAAGCTAGGCCTACCCGTGCTAGGCGTTTATATGAACCGCCTGTTGGGTTATGTGCCTTGGGATCATTTCTACGTGAGAGCAGAGGCAACCCCTTTGTGTCTGAACGACACACGGTGTGGGAGTACAGTAGTATTCGATATCTCGATAAGTGATTATCGAGAGTAGTTGTTTTCCATTGGGTTCGCTATGAGAACATGGAATGTTTACTCCCAATGTCATCCGTGTTGAAGAGGCCCGGGTTGTAGCTGTCCTAACAGAGGGCTCCCATCCATAGGTACCGCTGATGCGTTCGGGAGAGTACTTATCATGGGAGTGTACCAAGTAGAGGCTACCCGGGAGAGGGCTAACGAATGATATTGCGAGCGTGGAATCGTTCTCTCCTTCGTTGGATCCGAAATAGGTACTTCTCGGCGTTGGAAAGGCTATCCTGACAGAGGGCTCCCATCCGTAGGTACCACCGAGGCGTTCGGAAGCGTACTGATCGTGGGAGTATACCAGGTAGTGACTACCCGGGGAAAGGGCTACCAGTGGACCAAGGGTGTAGAGCAGTCTAAGTCTCTTTCAAAAGTCCCAAGAGTCTCCCTCCGGGAGTGAGGGTGAGGATGAGGTGAAGACACATCGCCTCGTGACCCATTCGTTGTTCGTCCGTTCCCATAGTTGTTGGGTCTGGTCTCGTATCAATGTTCAAAGACATCGTTGGGCAGTTATCTTGAGGTTGATGATCCAGTAGTGTTGCGTAGACCAGTAATCCTGGGTCTCCTCGACCAACGGTATGGTCTCTCCCGAAAAGTCCCAAGAGTCTCCCTCTGGAGTGAGGGTGAGGGTGAGGTTGGTCGCGCCGCCGCATGACCTTGTTATCCATTGGGTTTCTACCCATGTTTTTCCTTGAAAGGAAATTGTTTTAGTATTGAACTGTTGTATGGTGATTGGTTTCCAGCCACTCACTGAGCTTGTAGCTCACCCCTCGCATACTGTTTCTTTTCAGGAGCAGTGTTGGGCGTGGAGCTGGAGCTTTCCTGTGGCGTGGTCTTATGGGCATGGAGCGTTCTTCTGGCGGGTGGCGAGTGCGAGGCTGTCAGCAGTCCTAGAGTCATTGTATGTATTGTAAATCGTGCATGTGGCACAGGTTGTATTTTCATTGGTCTAGACTTGGCTCTCACAGGACAGTGATTGTGTATTCGAGTCTGTAATAATGTTTTTGGTTTACAGACATTGTTTATATAATATGCTTCCGCTTTTTAGTCAGTTATCATTATCCTTGCTTTGCCACCTGGTGTGTTGGAGTCTTTATTGACCTCAGGTATTGATAGCTGATATTTTATTATTGCCACGTCTCGGGGACGGCCGCCCTGGGGTGTGACAAAAGTTGGTATCAGAGCCTGGTCCTGTCAGAGCCTAAGTCTAGTCGTATAGATGATGAGTCGTAGGATTGTCATCCGAGTACTCTTGTTTTAGAAGTTATCTTAGGTTGCTGACATGCCTCCTCGCATCCGTTGACGTGGACGTGACCCCCCTGGACCCACCCTTAAGTTGTCGACTAGGTTGACTAAATAGGGTCAGTTGTTGGATCCCTTGTGGTGGGATTAAGGCTTGGGTAGGAGATTCCAGCCTGTAGTATGATAGTGATGAATTGGTCACAATTTCTAAGGTATAGATTGCGTCTCGATAATGGAGCTTCTTTCCCGTGCATTGGTATTGCTGGTAACCATGGAGTTCGCGTGCGGCACCAGTTTCAAGTGTTGAGGATGTGGCGTATTACTCATTAAGGGATGATGTCTTCTTCCAGCCTTCCTACTCAGGATTAAGGGGCCTTGCGGGGTCATCGTTGAGACCCGGGCTAGGGTACTCCGTGTTCCTTGTTTGGTTGTTAGGATATCCTATATCGGGACCTCATGGTGCCCTCCCAAGGTTTCCCTCATGGTGCCCTCCCAAGGTTTCTTTTCTCAGTCAAGGAATACCTTTGAAGCATCTAATTGATGATTGATTTTCCTCTCACTTGGAAGGTGCTGTAGCGAGTGGTGATGCATACGATCGGGATTGGGTGCATCCTATTGCAGCTTGGTGGGCGATTGCTTGTGGACTGGGTTCCATAGTGGCATCTGGAGTCGCTTCGATACATACATAAAAATGACTCTAGGACTGCTGATAGCCTCGCACTCGCCACCTGCCGGAAGAACACTCCACGCCCATAAGACCACGCCACAAGAAAGCTCCAGCTCCACGCCCAACACTACCGCTGAAAAGAAACAGTATGCGAGGGGTGAGCTACAAGCTCAGTGAGTGGCTGGAAACCAATCACCATACAACAGTTCAATACTAAAACAATTTCCTTTCAAGGAAAAACATGGGTAGAAACCCAATGGATAACAAGGTCATGCGGCGGCGTGACCAACCTCACCCTTACCCTCACTCCCGGAGGAAGACTCTTGGGGCTTTTGGGGAGAGACCATACCGTTGGTCGAAGAGACGTGGAATTACTGGTCCACACAACACTACTGAATCACCAACCTCACCCTCACCCTCACTCCCGGAGGGAGACTCTTGGGTCTCTTGGGGAGAGACCATACCGTTGGTCGAAGAGACCCAGAATTACTGGTCTACACAACGCTACTGGATCATCTACATCGGGATAACTGCCCAACGATGTCTTTGAACATCGATACGCAACCGGACCATACAACTATGGGAACGGACGAACAACGAATGGGTCACGCGGCGACGTGTCTTCACCTCATGCTCACCCTCACCCATTAGAGGTGACATAGGACTTTTGGAAGAGACTTAGACTGCTCTACACCCTTGGTCCACCGGTAGCCCTTTCCCCACGTAGCCTCTACCTGGTATACTCCCACGATTAGTACGCTTCCAAACGCATCGGTGGTACCTACGGATGGGAGCCCTCTGTCAGGACAACTTTTCCAACGCTGGGGAGTTCCTACATCGGATCCAACGAAAGGGAGAATGATTTCACGCTCGGAATATCATTCGTTAGCCCTCTCCCGGGTAGCCTCTACCTGGTATACTCCCATGATCAGTACGCTTCCAAACGCATCGGTGGTACCTACGTGTCACACCCCAGGGCGACCGTCCCCGGGACGCGGCAAGTGTATATATGATATCAACAGTCTATACGGGAGGTCAATAACATACTCTAAACAACAGCTAAAATGACAACACAGGCAAAAGCAGGGCTGATATGATATATACACAAATAGCGGAAGCTAAAAGACTGAGTCTGTAATTTAAAAACATATTACAGACTCGATACATAATCAACTGTCCTGTGAGAGCCAATATATATAATGATATCCAAATATAATACAAACGTGTGCCCAAGCACAGAATACAATACATATAATCAAAAAGGGATGCTGATAGCCTCTAACACTCACGGAATGTGGCGCTGCTCCGCTACTGCTGAGGTCCCTCGGGGAGCTCCTCCTCCTGATCCGACTCAGATAGCACTGGAGAAAAATATATGCGAGGGGTGAGCCACACGCTCAGTGAATAGCACAACCCATGCATCACAGTTCATATTAACCACAAATAATTATTCAAGCCTCAAAGTGGCATGAACTACATAATGCAGTGGGTCGCTACATCACCGACCCACCACACCCTCACCCTCCAATGGGTGACATAGGATATCGGGACTGACTAGGCTGTTAATTACCCTTGGTCCACCGATAGTCTCTCCTCCACTCCGTAGTCCGCCTCGTCTACTCCTACTTTCAGCACAATCCGTCACCAAATCAGGAGGTGCCTACTAATGGGAGCCCTCTGCAAGGACGGCCTGTCTAACGCTGGGGCAGTCTCTATACGGATCCAACGAAAGGAATAGAAACAGCCTATCCACACGAATACGATCCACTTGAATCCGCGGTATTTCCTTAACTGGAAAAAGAAACCCTGGGAGGGCACCATGAGGTCCCGATTTAGGATATTCCGACAACCAAATAAGGAACACGGAGTACCCTAGCCCGGGTCTCAACGCTGACTTCGCAGAGCCCCTTAATCCAGAGAAGGGAGACTCTACTAATGTCATGAATTCTTCAGAATTCCTCCAGGGCGCATAACCAAGATGCGGGGAACATATATAATAACCATGAAGTTATAATACTTACTAAGGCATACATAAATACCATAAGTTCGCATTTAATTTAATAAATTAAACTAATAGGACACATGCATAGGTCGAGGCTTTCCTAGCATGAAAACATGGTGACAGGATGCATGGCTCTTACACATATCCTAAAGGTGCAAGTCCCTAACATCTAAGGTCTAGGGTGGCATGCATATTACATATTAATCATGCTTGCATGGATTACATATTACACAAGTTAATATTAAACTATGGTGTCCCAGTGGAGGACGGTATACGCCCAAGTGCATATAGCGCCTCCCTACTAGGTTGAGTTGTCCCACTCACCAATATCCAGGTCGTCGCATGACCGTCCGTCAAGATCTGCAAGACAGGGTAATCAACTCGGTGAGTAAAATACACAAATATATACAAAAATACACTAAAATACCCAACACTCGGACAAGCGTACATACGGCCCGTACGCACGCGAGTCCGAGCACCCCGACTCACCCGAACCCCCGGGCAGCCGTACGCACGGCCACCCGACCCAGGCGCACAGCCGCACCCCAGCCCGCGCACCCAGACGCACTGCCGAGCCCCTGCCCGCATGCCTGGACACGCTGTCGAGCCCCCCCCCGGGTGCACCGCGCGCTCACTGCACCCCAGCGCAGCAACTCGCGCGCACACCCACACACCCTGCGCCCCAGCGCAGCACCCCGGGCGCACCCCTCGCGCACCACCCGCTCGCCACACTGCGCGCGCACAGCACGCACTGCGCCTCTGCACAGAGCTCCGCGCGCACGCCCTCGCACGGCGCCCAGCGCGCAGCACCTGCACACTCCTTCTCCACCCGCGCGCACGCCCGCACGCATGCCCTGTCAGCCTGCTCTGCCCGCCCTGCCTGCCAGCCCGTCTGCCTGCGCTGCCATCCTACCCGAGACAACCCTACCACCTCCCCGACGGCCACCAATGGCCACCAACAGCCACCAACCGCCACCAACAGCTACCCAAACCACCATGAAAGCCATACATACCCAAAAACACCTCCTAATCAAGCATCTAAACAAGAAAGGAAGGAAAAGAAACTCACCCAAGGAGAGGAAAGGAAGGGGAGGAAGATCGGGTGCTCTTCGCGCACCGAAACACCGCCTCCAAGACTACCACCTCCGAGATCTCCAACTCAGCCAAAGAGGGGCTGAAACAGAGGAGAAAAGAGGGTATGAGAAGGGGTCACACATGTGGGAATTCGAATCCGAGACCACCGGAAGGTAGATCGGGTTCTTACCTATCCTTTCTCTTCTTTGGGTTTTTGATTTCCACCACTAGAACTAGGTCATATGGGGGGATTAAAGAGAGGGAGAGAGAGAGAAATTTTGGAGAAAATGATGAATAGGAGGCTTATGTTGTCGTGGGATTTCTTTATACTCACACACCCACCACACACTCTCACACCCACACTTAGATTAGCCCTAATTAGGTTTAGGCTAGGATTAGATTAGGTTTAAGTGTGGTTTGACCCTAGTCAACCCAACCACACTAAAATCCAAACTCATTTGACCAAGTCAAAGGTCAACCTTGACCAAGTCAAGTCTCCCAATGACTTTTCGCTCGGTCAAAACCCGAATACGATTCGGAACTGTGAAATTCTGAAACGTTATCGGAATTCGATGAAATTTTCGTGAGCGGCTTGGAATGGCACCAGGACACATAATATGCAGTTATATTTTCAATCGGAGCCCTCAACCTCAGGGTGATAGCTAAAAGCCCAAAATTTTAGCGGTTCCGATCGAAAAACGAAAAAGCTGAAAAACTGCCAGAATGTTCCAATGGTTACCAGAAGGATAAAAAGTGACACATATATAACACTACGGATGGGAGCCCTATGTTAGGAAAGCTACAACCTGGGGTGCTTAAACACAGACGACATTGGGAGGAAACACTCCATGTTCACAAAGCGAACCCAATGGAAAAACAACTACTCTCGATAATCACATATCGATGATATCGAATACTATTGCACTCCCACACGGTTGCGTCGCTCAGACACAAGGGGGGGGGGGTTGCCTCTGCTCTCACGCAGAAATAATCCCAAGGCACATAACCCAACAGGCGGTTCATATACACGCCTAGCACGGGTAGGCCTAGCTTAATGCCACAACTACCGGCTTAACAAAACCGATAAGATAATGAATTCTCCTGAATTCCAAACGAGTGCATCGCTCGGATGCACGGGGGCAATTACATCGCTAGCGCTCTAACTAATAAGGTACAACCCGACAACGGGTCATACCCACGCCTATTTCAGATAGGCCTAATCAGTTTTAACATGCGCATATATATCCAGGAGAATTATATCTTAGTTATGTACATGAACTACATGCACGATAACCTATCAAATAATTATAGGGATACTCCCTAACATGGATTTACATCATAAACAACAAATCATACAACATGCATACATGGCCATTACTTAAGCATGCGTTGGATATCACCAACTTAAAACGAAAGGGTCAAGCGCGATCTCGCGCACTAACAGGTGCATGCCAATATTCCAAACGAACCTGAGTCGAGTAGGAAATCGCCTCTACTTACTCAGTTCGTGCAGAGGGAGAGGGCGAGAGAGAGATCATCATCTCTTGAAGTTGGTCATAGCTTTGCCCCATTATCATGGGCGCAAAACTACACCACGCCCTCGAGTCTTATCGCAAGGGAATATTAGGCAGGTGCCCGTTATTAACCCAGACTTAATCATGCTGGATATTCCAATTAATATAGTTGGAGTAGTATTACAATACTACCTAAGGCATGCCTATTCTATACATCCATGCACATTATAGAAATATATGCCCATACTAGAGGGGCGCATGCGATACAATCATTCATACATGGATATAATACATGCAATATAAGCCTAGCCTGCAAGATATCTAACATATTATGAGTTAGACATGACCATACTACTTATCTAATTAAGTAGTATAGTCAGGGTGCCCAACGGATGCGCTGTCACGCCCTAGGGCGGCCGTCCCTGATATGTGGCAAATATATATAATATCAGCAGTCTATACAAGAGATCAATAAAATACTCTAAACAACATCGAAAATGATAACACAATCCATAAACTAGCTGACATCATAGTCCCTATACGGGAGTAACTACACAAGCTAGTGGGTCGTAACATCGCCAACCCACCCCACCCTCACCCTCACCCTTTAAGGGGTGACATGGGCCTTTTGGGACAGACTAGACTGCTCTCCACCCTTGGTCCACCAGTAGCCTCTCCCACACTCCGTAGCCTCTACCTGGTATACTCCCACGATCAGCACTGTCCGACGCATCGGAGGTACCTACAGATGGGAGCCCTCTGTCAGGACAGCTTTCCAACGCCGGGGAGTCCCTACTCGGATCCAACGAAGGGGAGAAAACAGCTTACCCACACTGATATGATCCTCTTGGATCCGTCGACAACGATTCCTAACATTTCTAATGTCATGAATTCTCAAGAATTCCTCCAGGGCGCATAACTAAGATGCGGGGAAACATATATTATAACAACAAGGTTATAATATTCTCTAAGGCATGCTTATAACAATATATTCTCATTTGATTTAAATAAATTAAACTAAATGGGAATCATGCGTAGGTCAAGGCTTTCCTAGCATGGGACATGGTGTCTAGGCATGTATGGGCCTCTATGCATGATGTATATCTCTAGCATACAAGGTCTAATATGGCATGGTTACTTCATATTAAAACATGCATTACACAGTTTTACATTTATGACAAGTTAATATACAATTATGGTGCCCCAGAGGAGGGCAATACACGCCTACGTGCATCGAACGCCTCCTTACTGGGTTGGATTGACCTACTCACCGAAACCCGGGTCGTTGCATGACCGTTCGCCAAGATCTGCAAGACATTGGCATTCAATATGGTGAGTGAACTACACAAATACACATGAAATTTACTAGAAATACCCAATACTTGTCACGCCCCAGGGCGGCCGTCCCCGATATGTGGCAAATATATATAATATCAGCAATCTATACAGGAAATCAATAAAACACTCTAAACAACATCGAAAATGACAACACAATCAATAATGAAGCTGACATAATATATATACATATAGCGGAAGCTTAAACGACTGAGTCTGTAATTCAAAGACATATTACAGACCCGAATACATAATAAACTGTCCTGTGAGAGTCAATATACACAATGGCATCCAAATACAAGTGTGTGCCCAAGCACGGATAACAATACATACAATCAAGAAGGGGATGCTGATGGCCTCTCACTCGCAGAACCCAAAACGTGACACTGCTCCGCTACTGCTGTGGTGCCTCGGGGAGCTCCTCTTTCAGATCCGACTCAGATATAACAGGAGGAAAAGAATATGCGAGGGGTGAGCCACACTGTCACGCCCCAGGGTGGCCGTCCTCGAGACGCGGCAACGGTATATATGATATCAGTAGTCTATACAGGAGATCAATAACATACTCTAAACAACATCAAAAATGACAACACAGACAACAATGAGGCTGACATAATATATACACAAATAGCGGAAACTAAAAGACTGAGTCTGTAATTCAAAAGACATATTACAGACCCGATACATAATCAACTGTCCTGTGAGAGCCAATATATACAATGACATCCAAATACACAAACGTGTGCCCAAGCACAGAATGCGATACATACAATAAAAAGGGGGATGCTAATGGCCTCTCACTCGCAGAACGTGACGCTGCTCCGCTACTGCTGATGTGCCTCGGGGAGCTCCTCCTTCAGATCCGACTCAAATATCACTGGAGAAAAATATATGCGAGGGGTGAGCCACACGCTCAGTGAATAGCACAACCCATGCATCACAATTCATATCAACCTTAAATGATTTATAGCCCCTAAGTGGGTGTAACTACACAATCCAGTGGGTCGCTACATCGCCGACCCACCACACCCTCACCCTCACCCTCACCCTCAAAGGGGTGACATGGTCTTTTGGGACTGACTAGGCTGTTAATCACCCTTGGTCCACCGATAGCCTCTCCTCCACTCTGTAGCTCGCCTAGTCTACTCCCACGATCAGCACAGTCCGATGCATCGGAGGTACCTACAGATGGGAGCCCTCTGTCAGGACAGCCTGTCTAACGCTGAGGAGTCCCTACACGGATCCAACGAAGGGAAAAGAAACAGCCTACCCACACGGATACGATCCTCTTGGATCCGCCGACACCGATTGCAACTCTACTAATGCCATGAATTCACAAGAATTCCTCCAGGGCGCATAACTAAGATGCGGGGAGACATATTATAACAACGAGGTTATAATATTCTCTAAGGCATGCTAATAACCATATGCTCGCATTTGATTTAAATAAGTTAAACTAAATGGGAAACATGCGTAGGTCGAGGCTTTCCTAGCATGAAAACATGGTATTAGGATGCGTAGGCCTCTATACATAATATAAGGGTGCATATCCCTAGCATACAAAGTCTAAGGGGGGCATGGATACAACATAATGATCATGCATAGCATAGTTTACATTTAATACTAGCTAATATGCAACTATGGTGCCCCAGGGGAGGGCAATGCACGCCTACGTGCATCGAGCCTACGTGCATCGAATGCCTCCCTACTGGGTTGGATTGTCCACTCACCAAAACCCGGGTCGTCGCGTGACCGTCCGTCAAGATCTGCAAGACATGGGTAATCAAAATGGTGAGTAATTACACAAATACATAAGAAATACGCTAGAAATACCCAACACTCAGACAAGCATGCATATGGGCCCGCACGCACGCGAGTCCGAGTGCCCAGACACCCTTCCGCACCCACAGGCAGCCATGCGCACGGCCACCCGCACGCGCACGAACGGGTGCGCACACCGCACGCACGCCCGCGATCCGGGCGCACGCGCTGCTAGCCCAGACACGCTGCTACGCACGCGCTCGCGCGCACCGCGTGTCTAGCCCCGGGTTCACCTGCGCGTACTGCGCCCCTGCGCAGCACTCCGCGCGCACGCCCGCACGCACGCGCGCACTGCGCCCCCACGCAGCACTCTCTACGCACGCTCGAGCGCACGCCCGCGCGTCTGCGCGTACGCGCGCATGCCCCCAGCGCGCCCGACTACGCGCGCCTGCACTGCCTGCGCGTGTAGACTCGCGTGCACGCACGCGGATGACCCCCGCACGCGCGCCGGAGTCCTTCCCACCCCCTCCCTCAGCCCTCCACACCCCTAACACTCATGCATACTATGCATACACCATTTCACCTCCTAAACAAACATCTAAAGAAGAAATAGGGAGGAGAAGGACTCACCCAAGGGAGGAAGAACCAAAGGGGGAACTCTGGTGCCCTTCGCGCACCGAAACGCCACCACCAAGACCACCACTACCAAGCCTCTTCTCAGCCCTAGCGAGGCTGAAAATCAGGGGGAAAGGAAGCCATGAGAGGGAGGCAAACAAGGGGGAAAGCAAAAATGAAACCATAGGAAGGTAGATCAAGACATCACCTTCCTTTTCTCCTTCTAGGGCTTTCTTGTTCAAACACTTCTACTAGCTCAAAAGGGGGATTCAAAGAGAGGGAATGTGAGATTTGTGTGTGAGTGAGAGAGAGAGGAAGATGAAGAAGAAGAACTATTGGTGGACGCCTAAGTGAACCCCCCCCCCCACACACACACTCACACACTCACCACTAAGGGCAATTAGGTCATTTTAGGTGAGCTTTGACTAGGGTCAACCTAACCATACTAACAAACAAAAAGATTTGACCAAGTCAATGGTCAAACTTGACTTGGTCAAAGTCCTCTTTGACTTGGTCAAGTCTCCCAATGACTTTTAGCTTGGTCAAAACCCGGATGCAATTCAGAACTGTGAAATTCTGAACGTTACCGGAATTTGATGAAATTTTTGTGAGTGGCTTGAAATGGCACCAGGACACATAATGTGCAGTTAGATTTTCAATCGGAGTTCTCAAACTCATGATGATGGCTAAAAGTATGAAATTTTAGCGGTTCCAATCGAAAAAAGAAAAAGTTGAAAAACTGCCTGAATGCTCCAATGGTGACCAGAAGGTAAAAAGTGACACATATATAACACACACGCTCAGTGAATGGCACAATCTATGCAACACAACTCATATTAACCTTAAATAATTATAGTCCCTAAACGGGAGTAACTACACAAGCTAGTGGGTCGTAACATCGCCGACCCACCCCACCCTCACCCTTACCCTTTAAGGGGGTGACATGGGCCTTTTGGGACTGAGTAGACTGCTCTCCACCCTTCGTCCACTCGGTAGCCTCTCCCACACTCCGTAGCCTCTACCTGGTATACTCCCACGATCAGCACTGTCCGACCCATCGGAGGTACCTACAGATGGGAGCCCTCTGTCAGGTCAGCTTTCCAACGCCGGGGAGTCCCTACTCGGATCCAATGACAGGGAGAAGACAGCCTACTCACACGGATACGATCCTCTTGGATCCGTCGACAACGATTTGTAACACTACTAATGTTTCTCAAGAATTCCTCCAGGCGCATAACTAAGATGCGGGGAAACATATATCATAACCACAAGGTTATAATATTCCCTAAGGCATGCTTATAACAATATGCTCTCATTTTGATTTAATTAAATTAAACTAAATGGGAAACATGCATAGATCGGGGCTTTCCAATCATGGAACATGGTGTCTAGGCATGTATGGGCCTCTATACATGATATATGGATGCATATCCCTAGCATACAAGGTCTAATGTCGCATGGTTACATCATATTAAAACATGCATACACAGTTTTCCATTTATCACTAGTTAATATACATTTATGGAGCCCAAGGGAAGGGCAATGCACACATACGTGTATCGAACGCCTCCCTACTGGGTTAGATTGTCCCACTCACAGAAACCCGGGTCGTTGCGTGACCGTCTGTCAAAATCTGCAAGACATGGGCATTCAATATGGTGAGTAAACTACACAAATGCATAAGAAATTTACTAGAAATACCCAATACTCGGACAAGCATGCATACGGACCCGCACGCATGCGAGCACGCGCGTACGCACGCGAGTCCGAGTGCCCCGACACCCACCCGAACCCTCGGGCAGCCACACGCATGTCTCCCCCCCCCCCCCCCGCACGCGCACGCACGAATGCGCACGCACGCATGCGCCCCTGCGCCCCTGGCGCACTGCCGCGTCCCTGCCCGCGCGCCCAGACGGGCACTGCCGCACCCCTGCACCGCGCGTCCCGCGCGTCTGCGCGTACGCGCGCATGCCCGAGCCCCTTCCACCCCCTCCTCAGCCCACCCACACCCCCTACCACCTATGCAAAGCATGCATAACCATTTAAACACCCTAATCAATCATCTAAACAAGCTAGGGGAGGAGGAAGACTTACCAACAAGGAGGGAAAGGAAAAGGGAGGAAGCTCGGGTGCCCTTTGCGCACCAAACCACCACAACCGCCACCACCAAGACCACCACCATCTCAGCCACTCTCAAGGCCTAAAAATGGCTGAAAACAGAGGTGGGGGAAGCCATGAGAGGGAGGTAGAGAAAGGGAAATCAAAACAAAAACCATACAAAGGTAGATCACACACATACCTTTCTTTTTCCCTTCTAGGGTTTTCTTTTTCTTCTCCTTCTACTAACTCTAATGGAGCAAAGAAAGAAGAGGGAGTGAGTGATGGAGTGAGTGAGAGAGATGGTGAAGAGAAGAGAAGGGGGACGTCCACACTAGTGACCACACACACACACACACACACACTCACACACTTAGAACAATTTGGGTTGGTGGGGATTGACTTTGAGTCAACCCAACTACACAAAAAAACAAAACCATTTGACCAAGTCAATGGTCAAATTTGACTTGGTCCAAGTCTTCTTTGACTTGGTCAAGTCCCCCCTTTGACATTCCCACTCGGTCAAAACCCGGATACGATTCGGAACTGCCAAATTCTAAAACGTTACCGGAATTCGATGAAATTTTCGTGAGTGGTTCGAAATGGCACCAGGACACATAATGTGCAGTTAGATTTTCAATCGGAGTTCTCGAGCTCATGCAGATAGCTAAAAGTCCAAAATTTTAGCGGTTCCGATCGAAAAAGAAAAAGTTGGAAAACTGCCAGAAATGTCCCAAAGGTGACCAAAAGGCTAAAAGTGACACATATATAACATTCTTCCCCCCTTAGGAAATTTTGTCCACAAAATTAATACAAAAACATCTAGGAAGGGAAAAGATGCGGATATGCGCCACGCATGGCGTCCTCGCGCTCCCAAGTGGCCTCGGCACCAGAACGGTGCTGCCATCGCACCTTAACCAGCTGGACGGTCTTGGTGCGGAGCCTCTTCTCGCGTCGGTCCAGGATCTCGATCGGCTGCTCCACGAATGACAAGTCCGGCTCGAAGACGAGCGGCTCGAACGGAATAACGTGAGCAGGATCGTGGACGTAACGCCTCAGCTGCGAGACATGGAAGACGTCATGGGCCTGAGCCAACTGTGGGGGCAGGGCTATGCGATAGGCCACCTCTCCAACCCGCTCGAGGATGAGAAACGGCCCAATGAAACGCGGACTCAGCTTGCCCCGCACACCGAAACGGAAGATGCCCTTCATCGGGGACACCTTCAGGAAAACATGGTCACCAACCTCGAAGGCGAGCTCACGGCGACGACGATCGGCGTAGCTCTTCTGACGGCTCTGGGCGACTCGGATACGCTCACGAATCGTCTTGACCATCTCTGAGGTCTGGTGGATGATCTCTGGTCCCTCCAACTGGCGCTCTCCGACCTCGTCCCAACACAAGGGGGACCTGCAGCTGCGGCCATAGAGCGCTTCATATGGTGCCATCCGGATACTCGAGTGGTAGCTGTTGTTGTAGGCAAACTCCACCAACGGAAGATGCCTCTCCCAACTGCCCCCAAAGTCGAGAACGCAAGCTCGCAGCATGTCCTCCAGGGTCTGAATCGTCCTCTCTGACTGGCCGTCCGTCTGCGGATGAAACGCTGTACTGAAGTGGAGGTTCGTACCAAGGGCGTGCTGAAGGCTACGCCAGAACCTCGAAGTAAATCTCGCGTCTCTATCAGAAATGATGCTGACGGGAGTGCCATGGAGACGAACAATCTCGGAGACAAACAACTGCGCCAGGGTGTCCAGAGAATCGGTGAGTCGAATGGGGAGGAAATGAGCGGACTTAGTCAGTCGGTCGACGATTACCCAGATGGCATCGCGACCCGAACGTGACCTCGGCAAGCCCGAAACGAAGTCCATGGTGATCTGCTCCCACTTCCACTGAGGAATCTCAATGGACTGCAGCTTCCCCGCAGGACGCTGATGTTCCGACTTCACCTGCTGGCATACCAAGCAACGGGCAACGAAACGGCCAATATCCGCCTTCATCCCGCGCCACCAGTAGCCACGACGAAGGCCCCTGTACATCTTCGTGCCACCAGGATGCACTGTGTACCTCGAACGATGGGCCTCGTCCAAGATCTTCTGCTTCAACTCTGCGTCGTCAGGAATGCATACTCGACCTCTGAACCGCAGGATTCCGTCCTCGCGAATCTGGTAGTCCGGACGCTCGCCCCGGGCGACGCCTTCAGAGAGGACTAGAAAGTGAGGATCCTGCCCCTGAGCCGTGCGGATCTCGTCGAGAAGAACGGGCTGCACCACTAGCCTGGCCAAAAAGCCACCCGCAGGTGTCTCTCGAACGCTGATCCAGCAAGCGGCCTCCTCCAGAAGCCTCCAACGACGTACAGCCAAGTGGGCGGCCATGCCCAAGGGCTGCCTGCTGAGAGCATCGGCCACGACATTCGCCTTACCCGGATGGTAAGCGATGTCACAATCATAGTCCTTCAGGAACTCGACCCAACGTCTCTGACGCATGTTGAGCTCCGGCTGGGACTGCAAGTAAGTCAAGCTCTTGTGATCAGTGAAGAGCTCGAACTCCTCGCCATAGAGGTAGTGCCTCCACATCTTCAGCGCAAAGATGATCGCTGCTAACTCTAAATCGTGGGTGGGGTAATTCTGCTCATGGGGCTTCAACTGACGCGACGCGTAAGCCACAACCTTACCGTACTGCATCAGGACGCAACCCACACCCAGCCGCGATGCATCGGAGTAGACTGCGAATCCACCACTCCCAGACGGAATGGTAAGAACTGGCGCTGAGGTGAGCCTTCGCTTCAACTCCAGGAAGCTCTCCTCGCAAGATGGGGACCACTCGAACCGGACATCCTTCCGAGTGAGGCGGGTCAGAGGAACAGCTATCTTCGAGAAACCCTCGACAAACCTCCGATAATAACCCGCCAAACCCAGGAAGCTCCGAATCTCTGTGGGGTTCGACGGTCGACGCCAATTCGACACGGCGAGCGTCTTGTCCGGGTCCACAGATATACCCTCGCCGGAAATCACGTGGCCTAGAAAGGCCATACGCTCCAACCAAAACTCGCACTTACTGAACTTGGCGAACAACTGATGTCGGGCCAAAGTCTCCAAGACAGTGCGGAGATGGTCAGCGTGCTCCTCAAGACTCCTCGAGTACACCAGAATATCATCGATGAAGACTACTACGAAGGAGTCGAGGAAGGGCCGAAACACCCGGTTCATCAGATCCATGAAGGCTGCCGGCGCATTCGTCAACCCAAACGGCAGTACTCGGAACTCGTAGTGCCCATAACGGGTACGAAAGGCCGTCTTCGGAATATCTGACTCCCGGATCTTCAGCTGATAGTAGCCCGAACGGAGATCGATCTTAGAAAAGACACGCGCTCCCTGGAGCTGGTCAAACAGATCGTCAATCCGTGGCAAGGGGTACTTGTTCTTCACGGTCCGCTTGTTCAGCTGCCTGTAATCAATACAAAGACGCAGCGAACCGTCCTTCCGAACGAACAAAACAGGGGCTCCCCACGGAGAAACACTCGGACGTGCGAAGCCCTTCTCGAGCAACTCCTCCAACTGCTCCTTGAGCACCTTCAGCTCTGCTGGGGCCATCCGGTACGGAGCTCTCGAAATCGGCTCGGTCCCCGGAATTAGATTAATCTCAAACTCGATCGCGCGATCCGGCGGTAATCCCGGAAGATCATCGGGGAAAACCTCGGATATTCCGCCACGACCGGAGTCTGACTGATATCTGCCCGCAGTGGTGCATCCTCCTCAGCAATATACGCCAGAAAGCCCTCACATCCTCCCTGAAGGAGTCTCCACGCCTGGATAGATGACACGAACCCCAAAGGGGCTATGTCACGATCGCCCACGAACTGGAAAGATCTCCGACCGGAAGGTGGAAAGACACCGACTTCGCAAAACAGTCGATGCTGGCGTGACTAGCTGAGAGCCAATCCATTCCCAGGATGGCATCGAAGTCCGTCATGGCGAGCTCTACCAACTCTACTGGAAACTCATGCTCCGCAATCGCCACGGTACACCCTCGGTAAACAGAACGGAGGAGAATACGGTCTCCGACGGGCAATGATATCTCCAGCATAACATCAAGAGGGGCGGACACCACGCCCATCCGTCTCGCAAAAACGGGAGACACGAACGAGTGCGTGGCTCCGGAATCAAATAACACATATGCAGGGAGCTGGGAGATCAAAACAATACCTCGGACCACGCTACCCGAAGCCTGCGCCTCCTCGGCTGAAAGTGCTGCAACTCGACCCTGAACAAACTGCGGCTGAGGAGCAGGGGCACGCCTCGCAGGCTGCACTGGCTGCCTCCTCTGGTCAACTCGGCCACCCTGTGGCTGCTGCTGCTGACGCTGTGGCTGCTGGTGTGGCTGCTGCTGCTGCGGGTGCAGCACACGGGGTCGGCCAGCATCAGGGCAATTATATAAAATATGCCCGACGCGCTGACAATGGTAACAGCGCCGCATCTCCGGTTGCCTGGCCTGGACTGGTACTGCCGCAATGGGTGCTGGACCTCGCGCTGGCACCACATCGACTGGAGTAGCGGCGGCCGCTGACTGATCAAAGCGGGGCCGCTTCTTCTTGCGATGTCCCTGGTCCTGGCTCCTGGGGGGGTCTCTGGTCTGCAGAAGGGGTTGGAACCCCCAAAGGGACCCCAAGGTCTCGCACGAGACACCAAGTCCGAGTACCTCGTGAACGCCTGTGAGGTGACATGCACCCGGATGGTGCTAATGAGACCCATCTCGAAACGACGGCATCGCGTCTCCTCATCCATCACCAAGGCGGGGGCGAACCGGGAAAGCCTCGTGAAACGTGTGGAGTAGTCAGCGACTGACATGGAGCCCTGCGTCAGCTGCTCGAACTCTCGCATCACGATCTGGCGTGTCGAAAACGGGAAGTACTCCTCCAGAAAGTATCTCCGAAATCCAGCCCATAGAAGTCGCTCCACTCCCTCGGGGATGTCCACCGATCGGGTAGCCCACCAGTCGGCGGCGCTACCCTTCAACATGAAGGTGGCCAGTGAGACACGCTGGCGGTCGGTGCAGTGCATGGTCGAGAAGATCTTGTCTACCTCCATCAACCAACGCTCAGGGGCAAGGGGGTCCGCCGTCTGGCCATGGAACTCGGGAGGGTGGAGCTTCAGAAAGGCAGTGAGGCCGCTCTGATGCACTCGCACCGCAGCCTCTAGCTCCACCTCCCTCTCCAGGGGATCCTGAACTCCCACCACCGGAATCACCACTGGGACAGGGGGTACCTCGGGCACCACCGGTGGATCTGCCACCAAGGGGACCTGTGGAACTGCCTCGCGGGCCGCCCGCAGCTCCTGGATCTCTCGTGCCTGCTCAGCTAACGCCCTAGTCTGGGCCTCCAGTGCCCTAGTCTGAGTCTCCACTAGATCTGCGATACGAGCGTAAGCACGCTCCCATGCAGGAGGCTCCTGCGCTGGTCCTGGCCCCATAGCTGAGGACCCTCCAGTAAACTGTGTGCCCAAGCACGGATAACAATACATACAATCAAGAAGGGGATGCTGATGGCCTCTCACTCACAGAACCCAAAACGTGACGCTGCTCCGCTACTGCTGTGGTGCCTCAGGGAGCTCCTCCTTCAGATCCGACTCAGATATAACTGGAGGAAAAGAATATGCGAGGGGTGAGCCACACGCTCAGTGAATGGCACAATCTATGCAACACAACTCATATTAACCTTAAATAATTATAGTCCCTAAACGGGAGTAACTACACAAGTTAGTGGGTCGTAACATCACCGATCCACCCCACCCTCACCCTTACCTTTTAAGGGGGTGGCATGGGCCTTTTGGGATTGATTAGACTGCTCTCCACCCTTCGTCCACCGGTAGCCTCTCCCACACTCCGTAGCCTCTACCTGGTATACTACCACGATCAGCACAGTCCGACGCATCGGAGGTACCTACAGATGGGAGCCCTTTGTCAGGTCAGCTTTCCAACGCTGGGGAGTCCCTACTCGGCTCCAACGACAGGGAGAAGACAGCCTACTTGTTGTGACTGTGTCATTTGGAGCGCTCTGTTTGAAAATTTGGGTACAGAATTTTTTTTCTAAGTTATGTATTTCCAATTTGGTATTTGGATTTGATTTAATTAAAATCCAAGATGAAGAGGTTTAAATATGAGTTTACTATGAGATGTCCAGTTTTGAGTTAGCTTTCCTAGAGAAGTGGAATTAGATCAACTGGATTCTTGTAGTAAAAGTTATGGGTATTTTTCCAAGTATACCCCGGGGATGGAAATTATGGCAGCAGCCCTGCTTGATGTTTAGCTCTAATTTAATCTTAGGTTTGTGCATGAACCATATGAACGATCACATATCAATTAATCATAGGAATACTCCCTAATCATATATTTACATCATAATAAATCATACAACATGCATACATGGTCATTAATTACAAGGCCTAACTTAAGCATGCGTTGGATATCGCCAACTTAAAAGAAAGGGTCAAGCGCGATCTCGCGCACTAACAGGTGCATGCCAATATTCCAAACGAACCTGAGTCAAGTAGGAAATCGCATCTACTTACTCAGTTCATTCAGAGGGAGAGGGCAAGAGAGATCATCATCTCATGAAGCTGGTCATAGCTTTGCCCCATTAGCATGGGCGCAACAGCTACACCACGCCCTCGAGTCTTATCGCAAGGGAATATTAGGCAGGTGTCCATTATTAACCCAGACTTCATCATACTATATATTCCCATTAATATGGTGGGAGTAGTATTTTAATACTACATAAGACATGTCGTATTCTATACATCCATACACGTTTACAACAGACATGCCCATACTAGAGGGGCTCATGCAACACAATCATTCATACATAGATACAATACATGTATATAAGCCTAGCATGCAAGATACCTACATATTACAGCTTAGGCATGGCCATACTACTTATCTACACAAGTAGTATAGCTAGGGGGGCCCCATCGATGCGCGACGCGCATCAACGCGCGTCGAGCGCATCCCGAGAGGGGGGGGGGGGATTGGATCGAACCACTCACCATACAACCCGGGACCTCGCGCATCCCATCCGACGAGATCTGCAAGGTAGGGGCATCAAATTTGGTGAGTAACATCACAATTTAGCACTTAGAAATCATTAGAAATACCAAAGACTTAGACATGCACGCATACGGGCTCGCACGCATGCGAGCACGCGCGTACGCACGCATGCCCGGGTGCCCCAGAACCAACCCAAGACCGTGGGCAGCCCCACGCATGCCCCAGCACGTGCACGCACGCGCAGACAACCCCAGTGCACGCCCAGCCTTCCCTAACCCCTTTTCAACCCATTTTAACCCCTCCTCCACACTTCTCACTCACCTTAAACCAATTACCCAGCATGCATGACCTCCCCACAACCCCCTAAGCCATGAAAAACCAAGAATAAACACTCACCATCACTTCCTCCTCCACCTTCTCCTTCTCTTTGAGGAAATAACACAAACACCTTGAGAGAGTGAAAAGAGAGGAAGAGAGACCCAAGAATCCCACGTGGGGAGTGGGAGGGAGAGAGAGAGAGAGAGAGAGATATATATATTTTTGGCAAATAAATATCCAAAGGATAACTCAAAACTAGAAATTCTGTACATGCTTCACTATAACAGCCATAACTTTCTCAATATAACTTCGAATTGCACAATTCAGAGTCCGTTGGAAAGCCAAGAATATTATCTACAACTGTCATGTTTATGCCAAGATCAAATAATCTCTCCAGCTATTTAGAAATGTGAGTTAAACATTGAACAGGGCTGCTGCCAGAATTTTTCATCCCCGGGGTATACTTGGAAAAATACCCATAACTTTTACTACATGAATCCAGTTGATCTAATTCCACTTTTGTATGAAAGCTAACAAAAATTGAGCATCTCATAATAAAATCATATTTAAACCTCTTCATTTTGGATTTTGACAAAATTAAATTTAAATACCAATTCGGAAATAGATAACTTCTAGGAGAAAAATTATGTAGCCAAATTTTCTGTTGTGCTTGTGTCATTTGGAGCACTCTGTTTGAAAATTTGGGTACATAATTTTTTCCTAGAAGTTATGTATTCCTGATTTGGTATTTGGATTTGATTTTGTTAAAATCCAAGATGAAGAGGTTTAAATATGATTTTATTATGAGATGTCCAGTTTTGAGTTATCTTTCGCACAGAAGTGGAATTAGATCAACTGGATTCTTGTAGTAAAAGTTATGGGTATTTTTCCAAGTATACCTCGGGGAGGGAAATTCTGGCAGCAGCCCTGTTCTATGTTTAGCTCTAATTTAGGAATATCTAGAGATTATTTGACCTTGGCATGAACATGAAATTTGTAGATAATCCTCTTGGCTTTCCAATGGACTTGGAATTGTGCAATTCAGAGCTATATCGAGGAAGTTATGGCTGTTCCAGTGAAGCATGCGCAGAATTTCAAGTCAAAGGGCGACTAGGTCTTTTCATCCCCCTCTTTAGATATTTATGTGCAAATATCTCTCTCTCTCTCTCTCTCTCTCTCTCTCACTTCCACGCCATTTTCTTGCCCTCTCTTCCTCTCTTTCAAACCAGCCCCCAGGTGTTTGTTTAAATGCCCAAAAGAGATGAAGTGAAGGAGGAGGTGAAGGAAGAAGAGAAGGTTGGTTCTTGTGTTGTTGTTGTTTGTTCTTCTCTTCTCTCAAGCCCTTACATGGATTCCCGCCCCCCCTGATTTGCAGCCATTGGAGGAGGATGAGGAGAGGCCGAGGAGGTGGTGGTGGTGGTGGTGGCGGTTGAGGTGGTCACGGGTGCGTCGAGGGCCCCCGAACCTCCCCCTCTTTGTTCCCCCTCCAAGGTGAGCTCCTCCCCTTCTTTTCTTGGTTTTCTTGGCTTAAGGGGATGTTAGGGAGGTCATGCATGCTAGGTAGATGAGTTAGGGTGTGTGTGAGGGGTTGGGAAGGGTTAAAATGGGGTTAGGAGGGGTTGGGCGCGCGCTGGCCGAAGTCTACGCGCGTGCGTGAGCAGGCGCGCGCGCAGGCGCACGCGGGCACGTGCGCGTGAGTGCGCGTGGGTGCTGGAGCGAGTGGGGGTGCACGCGGGAGTGCGCGCGAGTGCGCGCGCCCGTGCGCGCGCACGGAGCTGTGCGCCTGGGCATGCGCCTGGGCACCAGTGCGCGCGCGCGTGCATGCGCGTGCTGGGGCGTGCGCGGGGAGCTGCGCGAGGGCGCGGGCTGGACATGCAGTGCGCGCGGCAGCGCGTCTGGGCGCACAGGCAGGCGCGCGACAGTGCGCCGATGGTGCTGGGGTGCGTGCGTGCGTGCGCATTCTTGCGTGCGCGTGCGGGGGCCATGCGTGTGGCTGCCCAACGGTTCAGGTAGGTGTCGGGGTAGTCGGACTCGCGTGCGTACGTGCGTGCTCGCATGCGTGCGAGCCCGTATGCATGCTTGTCCGAGTATTGGGTATTTCTAATGTTTTCTTTGTGTAAATTGTGTTGTTTCTCACCAGTTGGATGCCCCTACCTTGCAGATCTCGTCGGATGGGATGCGCGAGGTCCCGGGTCGTAAGGTGAGTGGTTTGATTCCAATCCCCCCCCCCCCCCCAGGGATGTGCTCGACCCGCATGGATGCGCGTCGCGCATCGAAGGGGGCCCCCAGCTAAAATATGTAGATACCATGCATGCATGATTAATATGATATATCCATGCCTTCTTAGACTTTGTATGCTAGGGATATGCACCCTTATATCATGTATAGCGGCCTATGCATGTTTAGTCACCTTGTCCCTTGATTTGAAAGCCCCGACCTATGCATGTTCCCATTTAGTTTAATTTATTTAAATCAAGATGGGATTATGTGATTATATTGTTGTAAGCATGCCTTAGAGAATATTATAACCTTGTGGTTATAATATAGGTTTCCCCGCATCTTAGTTATGCGCCCTGGAGGAATTCTTGAGAATTCATGACATTAGAAATGTTAGAAAGCGTTGTCAATGGATCCAAGAGGATCGAATGCGTGTGAGTAGGTTGTCTTCTCCTTATTGGTTGGGATCCGAGGTAGGAACTCCCTGGCGTTAGCGCCTGACAGAGGGCTCCCATCTATAGGTGCCTCCGATGCGTCGGACTGTGCTGATCGTGGGAGTATACCAGGTGGAGACTACGAGGGTGGGAGAGGCTACCCGGTGGGACCAAGGGTGAATAGCAGTCTAGTCAGTCCCAAAAGGCCCATGTCACCCCCTAAAGGGTGAGGGTGAGGGTGGGGTGGGACGGCGATGTTACGACCCACTAGCTTGTGTAGTTACTCCCGTTTAGGGACTATGACTACTTTAAGGTTTATATGAGTGTGTTTGTTGTTGTTATGCATGTGTGTGATATCTCGATAAGCGAGTACCGAGAGTGGTTGTTTTCCTTGGGTTTCGCTTTGCGAACAAGGGATCGTTCTCCTCTTCGTTGGATCCGATGTAGGAACTCCCCGGCGTTGGCTGTTCCTGATAGAGGGCTCCCGTCCGTAGGTACCTCGGATGTGTCGGACAGTACGGATGGTGGAGGCCACGAGGGTGGGAAAGGGCTACTGGCGGACCAAGGGTGTAGAGTGGTGAGTTGAGGAGATCGGGTAGTAGATACTACACGGGAGAGGGTTAACGAATGATGTCGCGAGCGTGGAATCGTTCTCCCCTTCGTTGGATCCGATGTAGGAACTCCCCGGCGTTGGCTATACCTGTCAGAGGACTAGGTGGAGGCCACGAGGGTGGGAGAGACTACCGGTGGACCAGGGGTGTAGAGCAGTCTAAGTCTCTTCCCAAAGTCCCAAGACGTCTCCTTTCAAGAGTGAGGTTGTGGATGAGGCGAAGACGCATCGCCTTGTGACCCATTTGTTGTTCGACCGTTCCCATAGTTGTTGGGTCCGGTCTCGTGATCGATGCTGAAGGACATCGTTGGGTGATTATCTAGATGTAGATGATCTAGTAGTGTTGAGTAGACCAGTAAATCCGAGTCTCTTCCACCGACGGTATGGTCTATAGACCAGTAAATCTCGGTCTCTTCGACCGACGGTATGGTCTCTCCCCATAAGTCCCAAAAGACTCCCTCCGGGAGTGAGGGTGGGGGTGAGGTTGGTCACGCCGCCGCGTGACCCAGTTATCCATGAGTTTCTACCCATGTTTTTCCTTGGAAAAGGGAGCTGATTATGTATTGATCTGTAGAATGGTGATCGGTTTCCAGCCACTCACTGAGCTTGTAGCTCACCCCTCGCATACTGTTTCTTTTCAGGGGCAGTGTTGGGCGTGGAGTTGGAGCTTCCTGTGGCGTGGAGCGTTCTGCTGCCGGGTGGCGTGTGCGAGGCTATCAGCATTCCTAGAGTCATTTTATGCTTTGTAATCGTGCATGTGGCACAGGTTGTATTTTCTTTGGTCTAGACTTGGCTTTCACAGGACATTGATTGTGTATTCGGGTCTGTAATAATGTTTTTGATTTACAGACATTGTTATATATTATGCTTCCGCTTTTCAGTCAGTTATCATTATCTTGCTTTGCCGCCTTGTGTATTGTTGTTGGTGTCCTTATTGACCTCAGGTATTGATAGCTGATATTATATTTATTATTGCCACGTCTCGGGGACGCCTGGGGCGTGACAAAAAGTTGGTATCAGAGCCTGGTCCTGTCAGAGCCTAAGTCTAGTCGTATAGATGATGAGTCGTAGGATTGTCATCCGAGTACTCTTGTATTAGAAGTTATCTTAGGTTGCTGACATGCCTCCTCGCATCCGTTGACGTGGACGTGACCCCCTGGACCCGCCCTTAAGTTGTCGACTGGGTCGACTGGTTAGGGTCAGTTGCTAGATCTCTTGTGCGGGATTAAGGTTTGGGTAGGAGATTTTGTGATAGTGATGAATTGGTTGCAATTTCTAAGGTATGGATTGCGTCTCGATAATGGAGCTCTTTCCCGTGTATCGGTATCGCTGGTAACCATTGAGTTCGCGTGCGGCGCCAGTGTAAAGTGTTGAGGATGTGGTATATTGCTCATTAAGGGATGATGTCTTCTTCTAGCCTTCCTACTCAGGATTAAGGGGCCTTGCAGGGTCAGCGTTGAGACCCGGGCTAGGGTACTCCGTGTTCCTTGTTTGGTTGTCGGGATATCCTATATCGGGACCTCATGGTGCCCTCCCAAGGTTTCTTTCCCAGTCAAGGACTACCTTAGAAGCATCAAATTGATGGTGGATTTTTCCCTCTCACTTGGAAGGTGCTGTAGCGAGTGGTGATGCGTACGATCGGGATTGGGTGCATCCTATTGCAGCTCAGTGGGCGATCGCTAGTGGACAGGGTTCCATAGTGGCATCTAGAGTCGCTTTGATATATCATTGTGCGTTGTAGCTGCCCGGTTGAGGCCAGAGCCCTGTGAGGTGCTCCCAGATACTATGCTTGTGGTGCGCCCATATGGCAGAGATAGTAGGCTTGGGAGGCTACCAGGTAGAGGCCACACCGGGAGAGTGCTGCTAAATGATGTCGAGAGCGTGGACTCCCCGTGATGAATCTGCCCATGGAGTGCAGGATGCTGGAGTTCCAATGGTTGTAGATGAGCGACCTATCTCTAGCGGCATGTGAAGCACAGTTGTGGATACTGTCGCGTTTTGCCCCACATTGGTCGTGAATAAGGAGACGCGATGCTAGCGTTCGTGATGGGACTCAACCGCCCTATCAGATAGATGACATCGCATAGGCATTGTCGAGGTTTGACGACCCCTTATTGCGTGTCTTGTGGATTAAGTGCGGTTGAGCGACTTACCAAGTGTGTAAGTGTCATCATGAGCGCCAGACATGCTCGAGGAGCAGAATCTGGACTTAATTGTTCGTGGTGTTGTTTTGATCTCCTCGTGGAGGTTGAAGATCAATTACCTTTGCCGCGAATCGATGATCTATGTGACCAGCTCTGGGAGCGAGTGTCTGCTGTTAGATCGATCTTCACACAAGGGTACCACAAGTTAGAGATCCGAGAGTTGGACATCCCGTAGATGGCCTTTCGTGACCGTTCAGGCACTACGAGTTTTAAGTACTGCCGTCGGGGTTGACAAATGCGCCGGATGCCTTCGTGGATCTCAAAAGTTTTATTGGGCCTCCGTGGACTACTTTGGGGTAGTCTTCATTGAGATTGCTGTGGTGTGATGAAAAGGTGATGTGGGTGACCTTGTTTCCCCAAGTTGGCATGCCCTCAGGCAAAGTTCGAGAATCATCATTGAGTGGAAAGCGTCAGTCCATCGAGATTCCTCAGTGAACGTGGGAGTGGGTTATCAAGGATTGTTGCGGACTCACTAATGTCCTGTTCGGGTCATGACGCCAGCTAGGTGATCATTGACGGACTGACTAAGTCCGCGCTTCCCTCCCTAATCCAACTGATCGAGTCTCTGGACGCCTTGACATGGGTTTTCACCTTCGCGATTGTTCGTCTTCATGGCACTCCAGTCGGTGCTATTTTTGGTTGAGACGAAAGGGTTACTTTGAGGTTGTGGCGCAGCCTTTGGCGCGAGCCTCCATTTAAGTATAGCGTTTCATCGCCGATGGACAGCCAGACAAAGAGGACGATTCAGACCTTGGAGGACATGCTAAGTGCCTGCGTGCTCGATGATGAGGGCAGTCGGGTGAGGCACCACCCATTTGTTGGGGTATGCCTGCAAGACGATTGTCATTCGAGCACCCAGATGGATATGCGAAAGGCACTCTACAGGCGCAGTTTCATACCTCCCTTGTGTTGGGACGGTTGAGGAGCGCCAGTTGGAGGGGCCATAAGTTAGTTGTTTGACCTTGCGGTGGCCAGGTTGGTTCGTGTGTACATCTGCACCTCCCAGAACCGATAGAAGGGCTACCCAGGTCATTGTCGCCAGGGGCTTACCTTTGGGTTTGGCGATCATATTTTCAAGAAGGTGTCCTGGTTAAAGGGCACCCTCTGTTTCGACGTTCGGGGCAAGCTGAGTTTGCTCTTTAATGGGACCATTTCTCGTCATTGAGTGGATTGGGGAGGTGGCTTATCATGTAGCCTTTCCCCCACAGTTGGCTTATGCCCACGACGTCGTCCTTGTCTCATGACCGAGGCGTTATGTCCACGATCCTGCTCATGTCATTCTGTTCGATCGCCTCATCCTCGAGGTGGATTTGTCGTTCATGGAGCAGTGGATCGAGGTCAAGGACATCATGAGAAGACGCTCCACGCTAAGACCGTTCCTTTGATTATATTGTGCTGATAGCGCCTGTTGTGTCTGTGTCATTTGGAGCACTCTGTTCGAAGATTTGGGTACATAATTTTTTTTTCCTATAAGTTATGTATTCCTGATTTGGTATTTGGATTTGATTTTGTTAAAATCCAAGATGAAGAGGTTTAAATATGATTTTATTATGAGATGTCCAGTTTTGAGTTAGCTTTCGTACAGAAGTGGAATTAGATCAACTGGATTCTTGTAGTAAAAGTTATGGGTATTTTTCCAAGTATACCCCGGGGGGGGGGGGGGGGGGAATTCTGGCAGCAGCCCTGTTCTATGTTTAGCTCTAATTTCGGAATAGCTGGAGAGATTATTTGATCTTGGCATGAACATGAAAGTTGTAGATAATCTTCTTGGATTTCCAACGGACTTGGAATTGTGCAATTCGGAGCTATATCGAGGAAGTTATGGCTGTTCCAGTGAAGCATGCACAGAATTTCTAGTCAAAGGGCGACTAGGTCATTTCTCCTTAGATATTTGTGATAAATATCTTCTCTCTCTCTCTCTCTCCCTTCTCACTTCCACGACAACCTCATTTGCTCTCCTTCTCTCTTCTCAAACCCCCCACCATGTGTTTGTTAATTTGCCCCAAAGAGAAGAGAAGGAGAAGGTGAAGGAAGAAGAGAAAGCTTTGGCTAGGTTTAGTTGTTGTTGTTTGTTCCCCTCTCTCAAGCTCCCTCTCATGCTTTATCTTTCCCCCCTGATTTTCAGCTGAAGAGGAGGCTGAGGAGAGGCTGAGGGGTGGTGGTAGTGGTCGGGGCGGTTGAGGTGGTCGCGGGTGCGTCGAGGGCCCCCGAACCTCCCCCTTTTGTTCCCCCTCCAAGGTTAGCTCCTCCCCTTCTTTTCTTGATTTTCATGGCTTAAGGGGATGTTGGGGAGGTCATGCATGCTAGGTAGATGGGTTAGGGTGTGTGTGAGGGGTTGGGGAGGGTTAAAATGAGGTCAGGATGGGCTGGGCGCGCGCTGGACGCAGTCTGCGCGCGTGCGCACGCAGGCCCGTGCTCAGGCGGGCGCGTAGACGCGCGCGCGCGAGTGCTGGCGCGAGCGGGGGTGCGCGCAAGGGTGCGCGCGAGAGTGTACGCGAGTGCGCGCGGGCGCGCGCGCGGAGCAGGCGCCTGGGCATGCGCCTGGGCACGGGGCTGGGGACCAGTGCGCCCGCGTGCGTGCGTGCGCGTGCTGGGGCGTGCGCGGGGTGCTGCGCGAGGGTGCGGGCTGGACATGCAGTGTGCGCGGGCGCGCGCGTGCGGGCGGCAGCGCGTCTGGGCGCGCGGCAGTGCGCTTAGGGTGCTGAGGTGCGTGCATGCGTGCGCATTCGTGCGTGCACGTGCGGGGGGCCATGCGTGTGGCTGCTCGGGGGTTCGGGTAGGTGTCGGGGCACTCGGACTCGCGTGCGTACGTGCGTGCTCGCATGCGTGCGAGCCCGTATGCATGCTTGTCTGAGTATTGGGTATTTCTAATCATTTCTTTGTGTAAATTGTGTTGTTTCTCACTAGTTGGATGCCCCTACCTTGCAGATCTCGTCGGATGGGATGCGCGAGGTCCCGGGTCGTAAGGTGAGTGGTTTGATTCCAATCCCCCCCCCCCCTCTCTAGGGATGCGCTTGACCCGCGTAGACGCGCGTCGCGCATCGATGGGGCTCCCTAACTAATATGTAGATATTTCGCATGCTAGGGATATACAAGCCTGTATCGTGTATAGAGGCCCGTACATGCCGAACACCATGTCCTATACTTAAAAGCCTTGATCTATGCATGATTAATATGATGTATCCATGCCACCTTAGACTTTGTATGCTAGGGATATGCACCCTTATATCATGTATAGCAGACTCTGCATGTTTAGGCACCTTGTCCCTTGATTTGAAATCCCCGACCTATGCATGTTCCTATTCAGTTTAATTTATTTAAATCAAATGTGAGCATATTGTTGTAAGCATGCCTGGGAGAATATTATAACCTTGTGGTTATAATATAAGTTTCCCCGCATCTTAGATATGCGCCCTGGAGGAATTCTTGAGAATTCATGTCATTAGAAATGTTAGGAAGCGTTGTCGACGGATCCAAGGGGATCATATCTGCGTGAGTAGGTTGTCTTCTCCTTATTGGTTGGGATCCGAGGTAGGAACTCCCCGGCGATAGCCGACCTAACAGGGGACTCCCGTCCGTAGGTACCTCCGATGTATCGGACAGCACTGATAGCGGGAGTGGACCAGGTAGAGGCTACGAGGGTGGGAGAGGCTACCCGGTGGGAGCAAGGGTGAATAGCAGCTAGCCGTCCCAAAAGGCCCATGTCACCCCCTAAAGGGTGAGGGTGAGGGTGGGGTGGGTCGGCGATGTTACGACCCACTAGCTTGTGTAGTTACTCCCGTTTAGGGACTATGACTACTTTGAGGTTAATATGAGTGTGTTGGTTGCTGATATGCATGTGTGTGATATCTCGATGAGCGAGTATCGAGAGTGGTTGTTTTCCATTGGTTTCGCTCTGTGAACATGGGATCGTTCTCCCCTTCGTTTGGATCCGATGTAGGGACTCCCCGGCGTTGGCTATACCTGTCAGAGGACTAGGCGGAGGCCACGAGGGTGGGAGAGGCTACCGGTGGACCAAGTGTAAGAGCGGTGAGTTGAGGAGTCGGGTTGTAGGTACTACCCGGGAGAGGGTTATTGAATGATGTCGTGAGCGTGGAATCGTTCTCCCCTTCGTTGGATCGGTGTAGTGACATCCCCGGCGTTAGACAGGCTGTCTTGACAGAGGGCTCCCATCTGTAGGTACCTCCGATGCGTCGGACAGTGCTGATCGTGGGAGTATACCAGGTAAGCTACGGAGCGGGGAGAGGCTACCGGTGGACCAGGGGTGTAGAGCAGTCTAAGTCTCTCCCAAAGTCCCAAGATGTCTCCTTTCAGGAGTGAGGGTGTGGATGAGGCAAAGACGCGTCGCCTCGTGACCCATTCGTTGTTCGACCGTTCCCATAGATGTTGGGTCCGGTCTCGTGATGGATGTTGAAGGACATCGATGGGCGATTATCTAGATGTAGATGATCCAGTAGTGTTGAGTGGACCAGTAAATCCGGGTCTCTTCGACCGACGGCATGGTCTCTAGACCAGTAAATCCGGGTCTCTTCAATCGACGACATGGTCTCTAGACCAGTAAATCCGGGTCTCTTCGACCGACGGTATGGTCTCCCCCCATAAGTCCCAAAAGACTGCCTCCGGGAGTGAGGGTGGGGATGAGGTTGGTCGCGCCGCCGCGTGACCCTGTTATCCATTGGGTTTGTACCCATGTTTTTCCTTGGAAAAGGAACTGATTATGTATTGAACTGTAGAATGGTGATTGGTTTCCAGCCACTCACTGAGCTTGTAGCTCACCCCTCGCATACTGTTTCTTTTCAGGGGCAGTGTTGGGCGTGGAGCTGGAGCTTCCTGTGGCGTGGTCTTATGGGCATGGAGCGTTCTGTAGGCGGGTGGCGTGTGCGAGGCTGTCAGCATTCCTAGAGTCATTTTATGCTTTGTAATTGTGCATGTGGCACATGTTGTATTTTCTTTGGTCTAGACTTGGCTTTCACAGGACATTGATTGTGTATTCGGGTCTGTAATAATGTTTTTGATTTACAGACATTGTTATATATTATGCTTCCGCTTTTTAGTCAGTTATCATTATCTTGCTTTGCCGCCTTGTGTATTGTTGTTGGTGTCCTTATTGACCTCAGGTATTGATAACTGATATTATATTTATTATTGCCACGTCTCAGGGACGCCTGGGGCGTGACAAGTCCGATGCGAAGACCACTTGGGAGCAAAAGGTCTATGCATGATACTTTTGGTCTTCCCTTTGGGTTTCCTTAAATTTCGAGGACTAAATTTCCTAAGGGGGGAAGAATGTTGTGCCTGTGTCATTTGGAGCACTCTGTTTGAAAATTTGGGTACATAATTTTTTCCTCGAAGTTATGTATTTCCAATTTGGTATTTGGATTTGATTTTGTTAAAATCCAAGATGAAGAGGTTTAAATATGATTTTATTATGAGATGTCCAGTTTTGAGTTAGCTTTCGCACAGAAGTGGAATTAGATCAACTGGATTCTTGTAGTAAAAGTTATGGGTATTTTTCCAGGTATACCCCGGGGAGGGAAATTCTGGCAGCAGCCCATTCAATGTTTAGCTCTAATTTTGTAATATCTAGAGGGATTATTTGATCTTGGCATGAACATAAAAGTTGTAGATAATCCTCTTGGCTTTCCAACGGACTTAGAATTGTGCAATTCGGAGCTATATCGAAGAAGTTATGGCTGTTCTAGTGAAGCATGCGCAGAATTTCTAGTCAAAGGGCGACTAGGTCTTTTCATCCCCCTCTTTAGATATTTATGTGCAAATATCTTCTCTCTCTCTCTCTCTCCCTCTCACTTCCACGCCATTTTCTTGCCCTCTCTTCCTCTCGCTCAAGCCCCCCTAGGTGTTTGTTTAAATGCCCCAAAGAGATGAAGTGAAGAGGAGGTGAAGGAAGAAGCGAAGGTTGGTTCTTGTGTTGTTGTTGTTTGTTCTTCTCTTCTCTCAAACCCTTACATGGATTCCCCCCCATGATTTGCAGCCATTGGAGGAGGCTGAGGAGAGGCTGAGGAGGTGGTGATGGTGGTGGTGGCGGTTGAGGTGGTCGTGGGTGCGTCGAGGGCCCCCGAATCTCCCCCTTTTTGTTCCCCCTCCAAGGTGAGCTCCTACCCTTCATTTCTTGGTTTTCTTGGCTTAAGGGGACGTTTAGGAGGTCATGCATGCTAGGTAGATGGGTTAGGGTGTGCGTGAGGGGTTGGGAAGGGTTAAAATGGGGTTAGGAGGGGATGGGCACGCGCTGGGCGCAGTCTGCGAGCGTGCGCGCGCAGGCGCGGGTGCGCGCGGAGTGGTCGCGCTGGTGCGCGTGGGTGATGGCGCGAGCGGGAGTGCGTGCGGCCGTGCGAGCGAGCGTGCGCGCGCGCGGAGCAGTGCGCCTGGCCATGCGCCTGGGCGCGGGGCTGGGGACCAGTGCGCGCGTGCGCGTGAGTGCACGTGCGTGCGCGTACTGGGGAGTGCGCGGGGTGCTGCGCGAGGGCGTGGGCTGGACGCGCAGTGCGCGCGGGTGCGCGCGAGCGTGCGGCAGCGCGTCTGGGCGCGCGGGCAGGCGCGCGGCAGTGCGCCGAGGGTGCTGGGGTGCGTGCGTGCGTGCGCATTCATGCGTGCGCGTGCGGGGGGCCATGCGTGTGGCTGCCCGAGGGTTCGGGTAGGTATTGGGGCACTCGGACTCGCGTGCGTACGTGCGTGCTCGCATGCGTGCGAGCCCGTATGCATGCTTGTCCGAGTATTGGGTATTTCTAATGTTTTCTATGTGTAAATTGTGTTGTTTCTCACCAGTTGGATGCCCCTACCTTGCAGATCTCGTCGGATGGGATGCGCGAGGTCCCGGGTCGTAAGGTGAGTGGTTTGATTCCAATCTCCCCCCCCCCCTCTCTAGGGATGCGCTCGACCCGCATGGACGCGCGTCGCGCATCGATGGGGCCCCCAGCTAAAATATGTAGATACCATGCATGCATGATTAATATGATATATCCATGCCTTCTTAGACTTTGTATGCTAGGGATATGCACCCTTATATCATGTATAGCAGCCAATGCATGCTTAGTCACCTTGTTCCTTGATTTGAAAGCCCCGACCTATGCATGTTCCCATTTAGTTTAATTTATTTAAATCAAGATGGGATTATGTGTTTATATTGTTGTAAGCATGCCTTAGAGAATATTATAACCTTGTGGTTATAATATATGTTTCCCCGCATCTTAGTTATGCGCCCTGGAGGAATTCTTGAGAATTCATGACATTAGTAGTGTTAGGAAGCGTTGTCGACGGATCCAAGAGGATCGCATGCGTGTGAGTAGGTTGTCTTCTCCTTATTGGTTGGGATCCGAGGTAGGAACTCCCCGGCGTTAGCTGGCCTGATAGAGGGCTCCCATCTGTAGGTGCCTCCGATGCGTCGGACTGTGCTGATCGTGGGAGTATACCAGGTGGAGACTACGAGGGTGGGAGAGGCTACCCGGTGGACCAAGGGTGAATAGCAGTCTAGTCAGTCCCAAAAGGCCCATGTCACCCCTTAAAGGGTGAGGGTGAGGGTGGGGTGGGTCGGCGATGTTACGACCCACTAGCTTGTATAGTTACTCCCGTTTAGGGACTATGACTACTTTAAGGTTTTTATGAGTGTGTTGGTTGTTGTTATGCATGTGTGTGATATCTCGATAAGCGTGTATCAAGAGTGGTTGTTTTCCATTGGGTTTCGTTTTGCGAACAAGGGATCGTTCTCCCCTTCATTGGATCCGATGTAGGAACTCCCCGGCGTTAGCTGTACCTGACAGAGGGCTCCCGTCCGCAGGTACCTCCGATGTGTCGGACAGTACGGATGGTGGGAGTGGACTAGGTGGAGGCCACGAGGGTGGGAAAGGGCTACTGGCGAACCAAGGGTGTAGAGCGGTGAGTTGAGGAGATCGGGTTGTAGATACTACCCGGGAGAGGGTTAATGAATGATGTCGCGAGCGTGGAATCGTTCTCCCCTTCGTTGGATCCGATGTAGGAACTCCCCGGCGTTGGCTATACCTGTCAGAGGACTAGGCGGAGGCCACGAGGGTGGGAGAGGCTACCGGTGGACCAGGGGTGTAGAGCAGTCTAAGTCTCTTCCCAAAGTCCCAAGATGTCTCCTTTCAGGAGTGAGGGTGTGGATGAGGCGAAGACACGTCGCCTCGTGACCCATTCGTTGTTCGACCGTTCCCATAGTTGTTGGGTTCGGTCTCGTGATCGATGCTGAAGGACATCGTTGGGCAATTATCTAGATGTAGATGATCCAGTAGTGTTGAGTAGACCAGTAAATCCGGGTCTCTTCGACCGATGGTATGGTCTCTAGACCAGTAAATCCGGGTCTCTTCGACCGACGGTATGGTCTCTCCCCATAAGTCCCAAAAGACTCCCTCCGGGAGTGAAGGTGGGAGTGAGGTTGGTCGCGCCGCCTTGTGACCCAGTTGTCCATGGGTTTCTACCCATGTTTTCCTTGAAAGGAAATGGCTTATGTATTGAGCTGTAGAATGGTGATTGGTTTCCAGCCACTCACTGAGCTTGTAGCTCACCCCTCGCATACTGTTTCTTTTTAGGGGCAATGTTGGGCGTGGAGCTGGAGCTTCCTGTGGCGTGGTCTTATGGGCGTGGAGCGTTCTGTCGGCGGGTGGCGTGTGCGAGGCTGTTAGCATTCCTAGAGTCATTTTATGCTTTGTAAATCGTGCATGTGGCAAAGGTTGTATTTTCTTTGGTCTAGACTTGGCTTTCACAGGACATTGATTGTGTATTCGGGTCTGTAATAATGTTTTTGATTTACAGACATTGTTATATATTATGCTTCCGCTTTTCAATCAGTTATCATTATCTCGCGTTGCCGCCTTGTGTATTGTTGTTGGTATCCTTATGGACCTCAGGTATTGATAGCTGATATTATATTTATTTTGCCACGTCTCGGGGACGCCTGGGGCGTGACATTTTCAATCAGAGCGCTGCAATGCATAACATTCTTCCCCCCTTAGGAAATTTAGTCCTCGAAATTTAAGGAAACCCAAAGGGAAGACCGAATATAGCAAGTATCTCGCATAGACCTTTTGCTCCCAAGTGGTCTTTGCACCGGACTGGCGCTACCAACACACTATAAACAAAGGAACGGTCTTAGCGTGGAGCCTCTTCTCATGTTGGTCCTTGACCTCGATCCACTACTCCACGAACGACAAATCCAACTTGAGGATGAGGCGGTCGAACAGAATGACATGAGCAGGATCGTGGACATAACGCCTCGGCCATGAGACAAGGACGACGTCGTGGGCATGAGCCAGCTGTGGGGGAAAGGCTACATGACAAGCCACCTCCCCAATCCACTCAATGACGAGAAATGGTCCCATTAAAGAGCCAACTCAGCTTGCCCCGACGTCGAAACAGAGGGTGCCCTTAAACCATGACACCTTCTCGAAAATACGGTCGCCAAACCCAAAGGTAAGCATCCTGGCGACGATGACCTGCGTAGCCCTTCTGTCGGTTCTGGGAGGTGCAGATGCACACACGAACCAACCTGGCCACCGCAAGGTCAAACAACTAACTTGTGGCCCCTCCAACTGGCGCTCCTCAACCGTCCCAACACAAGGGAGGTATAAAACTGCGCCTGTAGAGTGCCTTTCACAGATCCATTTGGATGCTCGAATGGTAGTCGTCTTGCAGGCATACCCCAACAAATGGGTGGTGCTTCCCTCAACTGCCCTCATCATCGAGCACACAGGCACTTAGCATGTCCTCCAAGGTCTGAATCGTCCTCTTTGTCTGGCTGTCCATCGGCGATGAAACGCTATACTTAAATGGAGGCTCGCGCCAAAGCCTATCAAGGCTGCGCCACAACCTCAAAGTAACCCTCGCGTCTCAACTGAAAATAGCGCCGACCGGAGTGCCATGAAGACGAACAATCGTGAAGGTGAAAGCCCACGTCAAGGCGTTCAGAGACTCAATCAGTCGGATAGGGAGGGAAGCGCAGACTTAGTTAGTCGGTTAGTGATCACCTAGACGGCGTCGTGACCCGAACGTGACATTAGTGAGTCCGCAACAATCCCTGATAACCCACTCCCACGTCCACTGAGGAATCTCGATGGACTGACGGTTTCCATTCAATGATGATTCTCGAACTTTGCCTGAGGGCATGCCAACCTGGGGAAACAAGGTCACCCATATCGCCTTTTTCATCGCACCACAGCAATCTCAATGAAGACTACCCCAAAGTAGTCCATGGAAGCCCAATAAAACTTTTGAGATCCACGAAGGCATCTGGCGCGATTCGCGGCAAAGGTAATTGATCTTAAACCTCCATGGGCAGATCAAAACAACACCTCGAACAATTAAGTCCAAATTCTGCTCCTCGAGCATGGCTGGGGCTCATGATGACACTTACACGCTTGGTAAGCCGCTCAACCGCACTTAATCCACCAAACACGCAATAAGGGGTCGTCGAACCTGGACAATGCCTATGCGACGTCATCTATCTGATAAGGCGGTTGAGTCCCATCACGAACGTTAGCATCGTGTCTCCTTATTTGCGACCAATGTGGGGCAAAACGCGACAGTATCCACAACTGTGCTTCACATGCCGCCAGAGATAGGTCGCTCAACTATAACCATTGGAACTCCATTGGCAGATTCATCACGGGGAGTCCACGCTCTCGACATCATCTAGTAGCACTCTCTGGGTGTGGCCTCTACCTGGTAGCCTCCCAAGCCTACTATCTCTGCCATATGGGCGCACCAACAAGCATAGTATCTGGGAGCACCTCACAGGGCTCTGGCCTCAACCAGGCAGCTACAACGCACAATGATATATCGAAGCGACTCCAGATGCCACTATGGAACCCAATCCACAAGCAATCGCCCACCAAGCTGCAATAGGATGCACCCAATCCCGATCGTATGCATCACCACTCGCTACAGCACCTTCCAAGTGAGAGGAAAAATCCATCATCAATAGATGCTTCAATGGTATTCCTTGACTGGGAAAAGAAACCTTGGGAGGGCACCATGAGGTCCCGATATAGGATATCCTGACAACCAAACAAGGAACACGGAGTACCCTAGCCCGAGTCTCAACGTTGACCCTTGAAGGCCCCTTATCCTGAGTAGGAAGACTGGAAGAAGACATCACCCCTTAATGAGCAATACGCCACATCCTCAAAACTTGAAACTGGCGCTGCACATGAACTCAATGGTTACCAGCAACACCGATGCACGGGAAAGAGCTCCATTATCGAGATGCAATCCATACCTTAGAAATTGCGACCAATTCATCACTATCACACTACTAGGCTAGAATCTCCTACCCAAGCCTTAATCCCACAACAAGAGATCCAACAACTGACCCTAACCAGTTGACCCAGTCGACAACTTAAGGGTGGGTCCAGGGGGTCACGTCCACATCAACGGATGCGAGGAGGCATGTCAGCAACCTAAGGTAACTTCTAAAACAAGAGTACTCAGATGACAATCCTATGACTCATCATCTATACGACTAGACTTAGGCTCTAATACCAACTTTTGTCACGCCCCAGGGCGGCCGTCCCCGAGACGTGGCAATAATAAAATATCAGCTATCAATACCTGAGGTCAATAAAGACTCAAACAACAACACACAAGGTGGCAAAGCAAGGATAATGATAACTGACTGAAAAGCGGAAGCATAATATATAAACAATGTCTGTAAATAAAAAACATTATTACAGACTCGAATACACAATCACTGTCCTTTGAGAGCCAAGTCTAGACCAAACAAAATACAACCTGTGCCACATACACGATTTACAATACATACAATGACTCTAGGACTGCTGACAGCCTCGCACTCGCCATCCGCCGAAAGAACGCTCCACGCCCATAAGACCACGCCACAGGAAAGCTCCAGCTCCACGCCCAACACTACCCCTGAGAAGAAACAGTCTGCGAGGGGTGAGCTACAAGCTCAGTGAGTGGCTGGAAACCAATAACCATACAACAGTTCAATACATAAGCACTTTCCTTTCAAGGAAAACATGGGTGGAAACCCATGGATAACAGGGTCACGCGGCAGCGCGACCAACCTCACCCTCACTCCCGGAGAGAGACCATACCGTTGGTCGAGGAGACCCGGGATTACTGGTCTACACAACACTACTGGATCATCTACATCGGGATAACTAACCCACGATGTCTTTAAACATCGATACGAGACCGGACCCAACAACTATGGGAACGGACGAACAACGAATGGGTCACGCGGCGATGTGTCTTCACCTCATCCTCACCCTCACCCCTTAGAGGTGACATAGGACTTTTGGAAGAGACTTAGACTGCTCTACACCCTTGGTCCACCGGTAGCCCTTTCCCCACGTAGCCTCTACCTGGTATACTCCCACGATCAGTACGCTTCCGAATGCATCGGTGGTACCTACGGATGGGAGCCCTCTGTCAGGACAGCTTTAACGCCGGGGAGTTCCTACATCGGATCCAACGAAGGGGAGAACGATTCCACGCTCGCAATATCATTCGTTAACCCTCTCCCGGGTAGCCTCTACCTGGTATACTCCCACGATCAGTACGCTCCCGAATGCATCGGTGGTACCTACGGATGGGAGCCCTCTGTCAGGACAGCTACAACCTGGGCCTCTTCAACACGGACGACACTGGGAGTAGATATTCCATGTTCGCAAAGCGAACCCAATGGAAAAACAACTACTCTCGATAATCACTTATTGATATATCGAATACTACTGTACTCCCACACCGTTGCGTCGCTCAGACACAAAGGGGGGTTGCCTCTGCTCTCACATAGAAATAATCCCATAAGCTAATGAATTCTCCTGAATTCCAAATGAGTGCATCGCTCGGATGCACGGGGCGATTGCATCGCTAGCGCTCTAACTAATAAGGTACAACCCGACAGCGGGTCATACCCACGCCTATTTCAGATAGGCCTAATTAGTTTTAACATGCGCATATATTTTAGAGGAGAATTTAATCTTAGTTGTGTGCATGAACCATATGCACGATCACATATCAATTAATCATAGGGATACTCCCTAATCATATATTTACATCATAATAAATCATACAACATGCATACATGGTCATTAATCACAAGGCCTAACTTAAGCATGCGTTGGATATCGCCAACTTAAAAGAAAGGGTCAAGCGCGATCTCGCGCACTAACAGGTGCATGCCAATATTCCAAACGAACCTGAGTCGAGTAGGAAATCGCATCTACTTACTCAGTTCGTTCAAAGGGAGAGGGCAAGAGAGATCATCATCTCATGAAGCTGGTCATAGCTTTGCCCCATTAGCATGGGCGCAACAGCTACACCACGCCCTCGAGTCTTATCGCAAGGGAATATTAGGCAGGTGCCCGTTATTAACCCAGACTTAATCATACTGTATATTCTCATTAATATGGTGGGAGTAGTATTACAATACTACCTAAGACATGTCATATTCTATACATCCATACACATTTACAACATACATGCCCATACTAGAGGGGCTCATGCAACACAATCATTCATACATAGATACAATACATGTATATAAGCCTAGCATGCAAGATATCTACATATTACAGCTTAGGCATGGCCATACTACTTATCTACACAAGTAGTATAGCTAGGGGGCCCCATCGATGCGCAACGCGCGTCTACGCGCGTCGAGCGCATCTCGAGAGGGGGGGGGGATTGGATCGAACCACTCACCATACAACCCGGGACCTCGCGCATCCCATCTGATGAGATCTGCAAGGTAGGGGCATCAAATTTGGTGAGTAACATCACAATTTAGCACTTAGAAATCATTAGAAATACCAAAGACTTAGACATGCACGCATACGGGCTCGCATGCATGCGAGCACGCGCATACGCACGCATGCCCGGGTGCCCCAGCACCTAACCGAGACCCTGGGCAGCCCCGCGCATGCCCCAGCATGCGCACGCACGCGCGCGCGCGCACTGGCCCCTAGCCCCGCGCCCAGACGCACGCCCAGCGCGCACCCCCGCTCGCGCGCACGTGCCCGCGCGCGTTTGTGTGCCTGCCTGCGCCTGCCAGCGCCCTCCTGCGCGCACGCGCACAGACAACCCCCTGCGCGCGCCCAGCCTTCCCTAACCCCTTTTAACCCCTTTTAACCCCTCCTCCACACTTCTCACTCACCCTAAACCAATTACCTAGCATGCATGACCTCCCCACAACCCCCTAAGCCATGAAAAACCAAGAAAAGAAGGGGAAGAGCTCACCTTGGGAGGGGGAATGAAAGGGGGAGATTCGGGGGCCCTCGATGCACCCGCGACCACCTCAACCACCACCACCACTACCACCACCTCCTCAGCCCTCCCTCAGCCTCCTTCTTGGCTGAAAATCAGGGGGGGGGAAAGGGCATGAGAGGGAGCTTGAGAGAAGAGAATCAACAACAACAACAACTACTTGCACAAACACTCACCATCACTTCCTCCTCCACCTTCTCCTTCTCTTTGAGGAAATAACACAAACACCTTGGGGGAGTGAAAAGAGAGGAAGAGAGACCCAAGAATCCCACGTGGGGAGTGGGAGGGAGAGAGAGAGAGAGATATTTTTGGCAAATAAATATCCAAAGGAGGGATACAAATGACCAATTCGTCCTTGACTAGAAATTCTGTACATGCTTCACTAGAACAGCCATAACTTCCTCAATATAGCTCCGAATTGCACAATTCAAAGTCCGTTAGAAAGCCAAGAAGATTATCTACAACTTTCATGTTTATGCCAAGATCAAATAATCTCTCCAGCTATTCCGAAATGTGAGCTAAACATTGAACAGGGCTACTGCCAGAATTTTTCATCCTCGGGGTATACTTGGAAAAATACCCATAACTTTTACTACATGAATCCAGTTGATCTAATTCCACTTTTGTACGAAAGTTAACTCAAAACTGAGCATCTCATAATAAAATCATATTTAAACCTCTTCATCTTGGATTTTAACAAAATTAAATCCAAATACCAAATCGGAAATACATAACTTCTAGAAGAAAAATTATGTAGCCAAATTTTCAATCAGAGCGCTCCAAATGACACAGGCATAACACCAACTCCCGCAGGAGGCTAAAAGCCAAAATTTTAGCGACTCTGATCGAAAAAGAAAAAGGCCCTGAATGACCCAGATGCGACCAAGGCTTAACCAAAATGGCTCCAGATGACACAGGCATAACAGCTTCCCTGTGGCGTGGTCTTATGGGCGTGGAGCGTTCTTCCGGCGAGTGGCGAGTGTGAGGCTGTCAGCAGTCCTAGAGTCATTTTATGTATTGTAAATCGTGCATGTGGCACAGGTTGTATTTTATTTGGACTAGGCTTGGCTCTCACAGGACAGTGATTGTGTATTCGAGTCTGTAATAATGTTTTTGGTTTACAGACATTGTTGATATCTTATGCTTCTGCTTTTCAGTGAGTTATCATTATCATTGCTTTGCCACCTTGTGTGTTGTTGTTGGAGTCTTTGTTGACCTCAGGTATTGATAGCTGATATTTCATTATTGCCATGTCTCGGGGACGGCTGCCCTGGGGCGTGACAGGGCACACTAGCAAGGAACTACACACCCCTTCCACCCTTCTGAGAGACGATCCAACCGAGTCTGCCAAGGTGTGCACCGGATCCGAATCCCTGAAGAACCCCCACACACGCCGCACCCTCGAAGGAAGGCACGTTCGGAAGCGCACCCTTGCAGCCCCAACACCCAAAATCTGATACCGACAAACTCCACGCCCTACACCGCCTCTGTAAAAGAAACAGTACGTGAGGGGTGAGCTACAAGCTCGGTGAGTGGCAAGAAGCCAAGCACAAAATACAACAATTTAATGTTATGGCAATTTTCTTTCAAGGAAAACATGGGTGGAAACCCAATGGATAACAAGTTCACGCGGCGGCATGACCGACCTCACCCTCACTCCTGGAGGGAGGCCCTTGGGACTCTTGGGGAGAGACCATACCATTTTTCAAAGAGATGTGGGATTACTAGTCCAGACAACAGTACTGGATTATCTACATCGAGATAACTAACCACCGATGTCTCTCAACATCGATACAAGTCCGGACCCAACAACTATGGGAATGGACGAACGACAAATGGGTCATGTAGCGATGTGACTTCATCTCACCCCCACCCCCGAAGGGAAACTCCTGGGACACCCGGTGAGAAAACAAAGGTTAACCATAACACCTGGTACTACTGGATAACATAATACAACCAGTCCCTCCACCATGAGGTAGAGATACACTACGATACCTCAAAGCGTTAGGCAAACATACCCGGAGTATACTCGAAAGGCGTAAGGCTCACGTGACTATGTGACTTCAATTCACCCTCACCCTCACCACTATGGGTGGCACAAAACTATTGGGAGAAATTCAACAGCTCTACACCCTTCGTCATCCGATAGCCCTCTCCCGGATACCCTCTACCTAGTAGCCTCCCATGACCACTACCTCTACCATATGGCCGCACCAACAAGCGTCATGAGTAGTACCTGGGAGCACCTCGCAGGACAGCTACAACGTCAGAACAGCTTCAACACAGATCCGAGAAGGGGAGAATGATTCTATGCTCGCGATGCAAACCACATAGATCAACTACTCTCGAGAGTCACATACCGATGATATCGAATACGCTTGAACTCCCACAAAGATGCATCGCTCGGACACGAGGAGTTAGCTCTGCTCTAACACAGAAATAAACGAAAGGCATGACCCAACAGGCAATTCATACACACACCTAGCATGGGTAGGCCTAGCTTAATGCCATAACCACCGGTTTAACAAAACTGATACAACAATGAATTCTCCTAAATTCCATTCAAGTGCATCTTACAGATGCAGGGTGGTGATTACATCGCTTGCACTCTAACTAATAAGGTGCAATCCGACTGCAGATCATACCCACGCCTATTACAGAGAGGCCCAATTAGTTTTAACATGCGCATAATTATAACAGGAGAATTCTATCGTAGTTATGTACATGAACCACATGCAGGATAACATAATAATTAACTATAGGGTTTTTCGTAACATGGATAAAAAACATAAACAACATATCATGCAACATGCATAAAAGGTATGGCCTAATTAAACATGCATACAAGCCCATTGATCATACAAACACACAAAGTATACCCTAACATGCGTTGGATATCACCAACTTAAAAGGGAGGGGTCAAGCGCAATCTCGCGGACTAATAGGCGCATGCAAATATACCCAAGGGAACCTGAGTAAAGTAGGAACCACGTCTACTTACTCAGTTTGCACAAAGAGAGATGGCAAGAGACAGAGAAAGCCTCATCATCTCAAAAATTGGTCATAGCTTTGCCCCAACAACATGGGCGCAACAACTACACCACGGCCTCAAGTCTTATTTCAAGGGAATATTAGGCTTGTACATGATTATTAACCCATGCTTAATTATGCTAGATCTTACTAATATAGGGGTAGTATTACAAGACTATCTAAGACATGCCATATTTTATACATCCATATAAACACACACAACACAGACCCATACAAGAAGGGCGCATGCAAACATAATCATTCATGCATGAATACAATACATAGGCTAGTACATGGTAGAATAGGGGGTTCTACACAATGTACGAGCTATACAGGCCTAGCATGCAATATCTAACATAATACGGATGCCAAGGTGCCCCATGGATGCGCGATGCACGACTACGTGCATCGAGCACTTCCCGAATGGCTGGATCGAACCACTCACCGATACCCGGATCGTCGTTCATCCAACCGAAGAGATCTGCAAGGCAAGGGCATCAAAAGGAGTGAGTATAACTACTTAACAACACTAATAAAATGATTAAACACACAAGAGAGCAAGCACGCAAGCACGCCCACACACATGCATAGCCCACCCCCCTCCCCCAGCACGATGCCCCGCTCGCGCGCGCGTACACTCACGCGTGCTGACCCCGCGCTAGAGCTCCCACGTGCCCGTACATGAGCTCCCGCACGCAATCGCCTGCAAGCCCCCAACGCGCACCAGTACGCGCACTCCCGCACAGACATGCGCACGCCCACACTCCTCCGACTCACGCACCGGGCACAGACAACGGCCATACGAGCACAGACCCACGTGCCGAACCTGTACGGACGCACGCACGCACCTAAGCTCCTGCACCCGTGCGCGCACTGGCACGTGCAAACCCGCATGCCTAGTGCACCCCAACCCTCCCCCTAACCCCCACTTGTACCCAAAGTCAAACACCTAGCATGCACAACCCCATACACACCAATACATTCATAAAAACCAGAAAAGAAGAGGGAATATCTTACCAAGGGAGAGGGGGGAAAGGGGGAGATGCAGGGCTCTCAAGCGCACCCACGACCTCCTCAACCACCACCACCACCACTACCACCACCTCAACCTTGTTTCTCTTCTTCCTTGCTGGTCCAAAGGGGAGGGGGAAAATTAGGGGAAAACACATAGGGCAGTTAGAGGAGGAGGAGAGGGAATGGAAACATCAACAACACACACACCTTGATCTTCTTCTTCATCCACCTCCTCTTCAAAGCACTCCATCTTCTTCTTCTCCACAAAACACACAAGAGAGGGAGAGCAAAAAGAGAGAATGAGAGGCAAAGAGAGGGATTTTCGGATTGAGAGAGACAGAGAGACAGAAAGGGGGTTTTTACACTTCCAAATAGTGTTTAGGGGTCATCTTAAGGGTGGCAAAGGGGGTAGTAAGGTTAGGGTTAGGCTCACCCTTTCACACCCACTTTTTCCACCTTTATTGGGAAGCACAAAGCAAAACGCCACATCACTCGAAATATCTCACCCACCGAAACGCAGATACAACCAAACCCGGATGCGATTTGGAACTGCATATTTTTTAAAAAGTTACCGAAATTCGATGAAAATTTTACGGGTAGGATAAAACAGTACTAGGGCCCATAATATGCAGTTAAATTCTCAATCGAAGTACTCCAACTCACATAGATAGCTAAAAAATAAAAATTTTAGCGACTTCGATAAAAAAAATAAGGCTCCAAATGACACTAGATTAACCAAAATGGCTCTAAGTGACACAAGCACAACACTTGCTCCCCCCCTGTTATCTATAACAAGTGCATGTGGACTGTCTGAACCCATTGGTTTTCTCCTTGTTTCTTCATTGAGCAAGGAGCTCGTAACTGTACTCATAGACAATACACCCACTAGAGCATAATTACTCAGTGAGACAATTAATGTCTTCCAACTGTCAGGCAAAGATCTCAAAAGCAGTAAAGCATGTCACTCTTCACCGTGGGCAACTGGTTCACCAAGCTTTGAAACTCATTCATATAACACTGCCACCTTTGAACTTTACTACGTTCACGAGTTTACTTATTAAAAACGCCTTGTTATTCGCAGTCTTTTTCTCATACAAAGACCTTAGAGTTTTCCATAGAGTGTGCGCATTCATCTCTGTAACACCCACGTACCCATTATCCTTAATTAAGGCATGCGATATAGTGCGTTACGTAAACAATCCACAAAATATCGAATAATATAAATAAACTCATAAACTCACAGGTTAAAAACATAAACCAACCACAGGATTGTCACGCCCCAGGGCGGCCATCCCTGATACGTGGCAAATATATATAATATCAGCAGTCCATACAGGAGATCAATAAAAGACTCTAAACAACATCAAGAGTGACAACACAATCAATAATGTAGCTGACATAATATATATACATATAGCGGAAGCTTAAACGACTGAGTCTGTAATTCAAAGACATATTACAGACCAGAATACATAATCAACTGTCCTGTGAGAGACAATATAAACAAAGACATCCAAATACAGGTGTTGTGCCCGAGCACGGATAACAATACATACAAGCAAGAAGGGGATGCTGATGGCCTCTCACTCGCAGAACTCAACACGTGACGCTGCTCCGCTACTGCTGTGGTGCCTCGGGGAGCTCCTCCTTCAGATCCGACTCAGATACAACTGGAGGAAAAGAATATGCGAGGGGTGAGCCACACGCTCAGTGAATGGCACAATCTATGCAACACAACTCATATTAACCTTAAAATAATTAAAGTCCCTAAACGGGAGTAACTGTACAAGATAGTGGGTCGTAACATCGCCGACCCACCCCACCCTCACCCTCACCCTTTAGAGGGTGACATGGGCCTTTTAGGACATACTAGACTGCTCTCCACCCTTGGTCCACCAGTAGCCTCTCCCTCACTCCGTAGCCTCTACCTGGTATACTCCCACGATCAGCATTGTCCGACGCATCAGAGGTACCTACAGATGGGAGCCCTCTGTCAGGACAGCTTTCCAACGCCGGGGAGTCCCTACTTGGATCCAACGAAGGAGAGAAAATAGCCTACCCACACTGAAACGATCCTCTTGGATCCGTCGACAACGCTTCCTAACATTTCTAATGTCATGAATTCTCAAGAATTCCTCCAGGGCGCATAACTAAGATGCGGGGAAACATATATTATAACAACAAGGTTATAATATTCTCTAAGGCATGCTTATAACAATATATTCTCATTTTGATTTAAATAAATTAAACTAAATGGGAAACATGCGTAGGCCAAGGCTTTCCAAGCATGTGACATGGTGTCTAGGCATGTATGGCCCTCTATACATGATATATGGATGTATATCCCTAGCATACAATGTCCAATATGGCATGGTTACATCGTATTAAAACATGCATTACATAGTTTTTCATTTAGCACAAGTTAATATACAATTATGGTGCCCCAGGGGAGGGCAATGCACGCCTACGTGCATCGAACGCCTCCCTACTGGGTTGGATTGACCCACTCACCGAAACCTGGGTCGTTGCGTGACCGTTCGCCAAGATCTGCAAGACATGGGCATTCAATATGGTGAGTAAACTACACAATACACATGAAATTTACTAGAAATACCCAAATACTCGGACAAGCATGCATACGAACTCGCACGCATGCGAGCACGCACGTACACACGCGAGTCCGAGTGCCCCGACACCCACCCGAACCCTCGGGCAGCCACACGCACGGCCCCCCGTACACGTACACGCACGAATGCACACGCACGCATGCGCCCCAGCACCCCTGGCGCACTGCCCGCATGCCTGCCCGCGCGCCGAGTCGCGCTGCCGCGCACGCGCGCACGCTCGCGCAGAACTCTGCGCGCACACCCGCGCGCCTGCGAGTACGTGCGCACCCCCGCCAGCGTGCCCGTCTACGCGCTCCAGCGCCCGACTACGCGAGCAGACGCGCGCGCGCCCGAACCCCTTTCACCCCTCCTCAGCTCTCCCACTGTTATATATGTGTCACTTTTTAGCCTTCTGGTAACCATTGGAGCATTCTAGCAGTTTTTCAGCTTTTTCATTTTTTGATCAGAACCGCTAAAATTTCAGACTTTTGGCTATCACCCTGAGTTTGAGAGCTCCGATTGAAAATCTAACTACATATTATGTGTCCTGGTGCCATTTCAAGCCACTCACGAAAATTTCATCGAATTCCGGTAACGTTTCAGAATTTAAGAGTTCCGAAGCGTATCCGGGTTTTGACCGAGCAAAAAGTCATTGGGAGACTTGACTTGGTCAAAGTTGACCCTTGACTTGGTCAAATGATTTTGGTTTTTAGTGTGGTTGGGTTGACTAGGGTCAAACCTCAGTTAGACCTAGCTTAACCTAATCTTTTTTCACTAAGTGGTGAGTGTGTGAGTGATGTGTGTGTGTGTGAGTGCTTTAAGTGGGCGCCCATGTATAGTTGCACTCCCCTATTCATCATCTCCTCCAACTCTCTCAAGCTCTCCCTCCCTCTCTTTAAATCCCCATTTGGACCTACTTAGAGTGTTCAAAAGAAGAAACCCTAGAAGGAGAAAGGATAGGTAAGGACCCGATCTATCCTTCCATGGTTTCGTTTTTGAGTTCCCTCTTGTGTGACCCCCTCTCATGGCCCCTTTTCTCCTCAGTTTTCAGCCATTTTTAGGGCTGAAGGAGGGCTTGGTGGTGGTGGCCTTGGAGGTGGTGTTTCGGTGCGCGAAGAGCACCCGATCTCCTTCCCTTTCCTTCCTCTCTTTTGGGTGAGCTTCCTTTCCTTCCATTCTTGTTTAGATGCATGTTAGGAGGTGTTTTTGGGTGTGCATGGGTGTTGGGGAGTTGGAGGGGGTTGTTGGGGGCGGTTGAGGGTGGTAGAGTCGGCTCGGGCAGTGCGGGCTCATCAGGCCTGCGCGCGCGGGCCGGCAGGCAGGCTGGCAGGCGCAGGGCAGGCGCGCTGTCGGGCGAGCTGGCAGGGGACGCGCGCGTGCCCGCGGGCGTGCGCGCGGGTGCTGCGCGCTGGGCGCAGTGTCTGGCGTGCGCGCAGGCACGCGTGCGGGGGCTGCGCGCTGGGCGCCGTGCGGGGGCTTGCGCGCGGAGCGCTGCACAGAGGCGCAGTGCGTGCTGTGCGCGCGGTGAGGCGAGCGGACGTGCGCGCGGGGTGCGTGCCGGTGTGTGCGCGATGTGCTGCACTGGGACGCAGTGCGCGCGCGGTGCACCCGGGTCTGGGCGTGCGGGCAGGGGCTCGGCAGTGCGTCTGGGCGCGCGGGCTGGGGCGCGGCTGTGCGCCCGGGGCGGGTGGCCATGCGTATGGCTGCCCGGGGGTTCGGGTGAGTCGGGGTGTCGGACTCGCGTATGTACGGGCCGTATGTACGCTTGTCCGAGTGTTGGATATTTTTAGCGTATTTTGTATGTAATTGTGTGTTTTACTCACCGTGTTGAACACCCTGTCTTGCAGATCTTGATGGACGGTCACGCGACGACCCGGGTATTGGTGAGTGGGACAATCCAACCCAGTAGGGAGGCGTATATGCTCTTAGGCGTGTATCGTCCTCCCCTGGGGCACCATGGTTTAATATTAACTTGTATAATATGTAATCTATGAAAGCATGATTGTTATGTAGTATGCATGCCACCCTAGACCTTATATGTTAGAGACTTGCACCCTTAAGATATGTGTAAGAGCCATGCATCACGATACCATATTTTCATGCTAGGAAGCCTTGACCTGTGCATGTTCCCATTTAGTTTAAATTATTTAAATCAAATGTGAATTATTTAGTAATTAGCATGCTTAGTGAATATTATAACCATGCGGTTATAATACAGGCTTCCCCGCATCGTAGTTATGCGCCCTGGAGGAATTCACAAGAATTCATGACATTTAAATTGTTAGGAAGATGTTGCCGACGGATTTGATTGGATCGTATACGTGTGGGTAGGCTATTTCTGTTCCTTTCGTTGGATCCGTATAGAGACTGCCCCAGCGTTAGAAAGGCCGTCTTGACAGAGGGCTCCCATCATTAGGCACCTCCTGATTTGGTTTCGGACTGTGCTGAATTGTGGGAGTAGACCAGGCGGACTACGGAGTAGAGGAGAGACTATCGGTGGACCAAGGGTGATTAACAGCCTAGTTAGTCCCAATAGCCATGTTACCTATTGGAGGGTGAGGGTGAGGGTGTGGTGGGTCGGCGATTTAGCGACCCACTGGATTGTGTAGTTCCTGCCACTTTGAGGCTTTAAATAATAAATTGTGGTTAATATAAATTGTGATGCATGGGTTGTGCTATTCACTGAGCGTGTGGCTCACCCCTCACATATATTTTCTCTAGTTATCACTGATTCGGATCTAAAGGAGGAGCTCCCCGAGGGACTTCATCAGTAGCGGAGCAGCGCCACGTCCCGCGAGTGTTAGAGGCCATCAGCATCCCTTTTTTATTGTATGTATTATATTTCCGTGCTTGGGCACCTGTTTGTATTATATTGGATGTCATTGTATATATTGGCTCTCACAGGACAGTTGATTATGTATCAAGTCTGTAATATGTTTTTGATTTACAGACTCAGTCTTTTAGCTTCCGCTATTTGTGTATATATCATGTCAGCCTTGCTTTTGTCTGTGTTGTCATTTTAGCTGTTGTTTAGAGTATGTTATTGACCTCCTGTATAGATTGTTGATATCA
>JAUJYN010000048.1:695492-764079 GCA_030737835.1 Acorus gramineus
TCTAGCTTTTCCCCTCTCATGCTCCCCTTGTTTCCCCTGATTTGTTGCACCCAAGTAAGGCTGAGGAGGTGGGGGTATTGAAGGTGGCGGATGTGGTGGTTTTGGTGCATCAAGGGCACCCGAATACCTCCCCTTTTCCTTCCCCTCCTTTGGTAAGCTCTCCTCCTCCCTTATCTTGTTTTAAATGGTTGTTAGGGCTGTTAGGGGGTTCATGCATGCCATGCATAGGTGGTAGGGTGTGTGGGAGGGCTGAGAAGGAAGTGTGTGAGGTTTGGGCGTGCGCGCGGGGCCATCTGCACGCTTGCGCGCGCGTCTGCGCTGGCAGAGGGGCGTGGAGCCCGGACAAGACGCTTGCCTTGTCGAATTGGCGGCGATCGTCGAACCCCACCGAGATTCGGAGCTTCCTGGGTTTGGCAGGTTATTATCGGAGGTTTGTCGAGGGTTTCTCAAAGTTAGTCGTGCCTCTGACCCGCCTCACACGGAAGGATGTCCGGTTCGAGTGGTTCCCATCTTGCGAGGAGAGCTTCCTTGAGTTGAAGCGAAGACTCACCTCAGCGCCAGTTCTTACCATTCTGTCTAGGAGTGGTGGGTTCGCAGTCTACTTCGATGCATCACGGCTGGGTTTGGGTTGCATCCTGATGCAGCATGGTAAGGTTGTGGCTTACGCGTCGCGTCAGTTGAAGCCCCATGAGCAGAATTACCCCACCCATGATTTGGAGTTAGCAGCGATCATCTTTGCGCTGAAGATATGGAGGCACTACCTCTATGGCGAGGAGTTCGAGCTCTTCACGGATCACAAGAGTCTGACTTACTTGCAGTCCCAGCTAGAACTCAACATGCGTCAGCGACGTTAGGTCGAGTTCATGAAGGACTATGACTGTGACATCGCTTACCATCCGGGTAAGGTGAATGTCGTGGTCGATGCTCTCAGCAAGCAGCCCTTGGGCATGGCCGCCCACTTGGCTGTACGTCGTTGGAGGCTTCTGGAGGAGGCCGCTTGCTGGATCAACATTTGGGAGACGCCTGTTGGTGGCTTTTTGCCCATACTAGTGCAGCCAGGTCTTCTCGACGAGATCCGCACGGCTCAGGGGCGGGATCCTCACTTTTTAGTCCTCTCTGAAGTCGTCGCCCGGGGTGAGCGTCCGGAGTACCAGATTCGCGAGAACGGAATCCTGTGGTTTAGAGGTCGGGTGTGCATTCCTGACGACGCAGAGCTGAAGCAGAAGATCTTGGACGAGGCCCATCGTTCGAGGTACACAGTGCATCCTGGTGGCACGAAGATGTACAGGGGCCTTCATCGTGGCTACTGGTGGCGCGGGATGAAGGCGGATATTGGCCGTTTCGTTGCCCGTTGCTTGGTATGCCAGCAGGTGAAGTCGGAACATCAGCGTCCTACGGGGAAGCTGCAGTCCATTGAGATTCCTCAGTGGAAGTGGGAGTAGATCACCATGGACTTCGTTTCGGGTTTGCTGAGGTCACGTTCGGGTCGCGATGCCATCTGGGTAATCGTCGACCGACTGACTAAGTCCGCTCATTTCCTCCCCATTCGACTCACCGATTCTCTGGACACCCTGGCACAGTTGTTTGTCTCCGAGATTGTTCGTCTCCATGGCACTCCCGTCAGCATCATTTCTGATAGAGATGCGAGGTTTACTTCGAGGTTCTGGCGCAGCCTCTAGCACGCCCTTGGTACGAACCTCCACTTCAGTATAGCGTTTCATCCGCAGACGGACGGCCAGTCAGAGAGGACGATACAGACCCTGGAGGACATGCTGCGAGCTTGCGTTCTCGACTTTGGGGGCAGTTGGGAGAGGCACCTCCCGTTGGTGGAGTTCGCCTACAACAACAGCTACCACTCGAGTATTCGGATGGCACCATATGAAGCACTCTATGGCCGCAGCTGCAGGTGCCCCTTGTGTTGGGACGAGGTCGGAGAGCGCCAGTTGGAGGGACCAGAGATCGTCCGCCAGACCTTAGAGAAGGTCAAGACGATTCGTGAGCATATCCGAATCGCTCAGAGCCGTCAGAAGAGCTACGCCGATCGTCGTCGCCGTGAGCTCGCCTTCGAGGTTGGTGACCATGTTTTCCTGAAGGTGTCCCCGTCGAAGGGCATCTTCCATTTTGGTGTGCGGGGCAAGCTGAGTCCGCGTTACATTGGCCCGTTTCTCATCCTTGAGCGGATTGGAGAGGTGGCCTATCGCATAGCCCTGCCCCCACAGTTGGCTCAAGCCCATGACGTCTTCCATGTCTCGCAGCTAAGGCGTTACGTCCATGATCCTGCTAACGTTATTCTTTTTGAGCCGCTCGTCTTCGAGCCAGACTTGTCATTCGTGGAGCAGCCGGTCGAGATCTTTGACCGACGCGAGAAGAGGCTCCGCACCAAGACCATCCAGTTGGTTAAGGTGCGTTGGCAGCACCGTTCTGGTGTCGAGGCCACTTGGGAGCGCGAGGACGCCATGCGTGGCGCATATCCACATCTTTTCCCTTCCTAGATGTTTTTGTATTAAATTTTGTGGACAAAATTTCCTAAGGGGGGAAGAATGTTATATATGTGTCACTTTTTAGCCTATTGGTCACATTTGGGTCATTTCTGGCCATTTTTCAATTTTTCTTTTTTCGATCGGAGCCGCTAAAATTTTAGACTTTTAGCTATCTGTGTGAGTTTGAGTACTCCGATTAGAAATCTAGCTGCATATTATGGGTCCTGGTACCATTTGGTACTGCCCACAGAAATTTCATCGAGTTCTGGTTACGTTTTAGAAAATTTTGCAGTTCCGAATCGTATCCGGGTTTTGATCGATTTTGAAGTGTCAAAGGATGACTTGGACCAAGTCAATGAAGACCTTGACTAGTCAAAGATGACTTTTGACTAGTCAAGGGGTTTTGTTTGGTAGTTTGGATAGGTTGACTCAAGTCAACCCCCCACCAACCACCTTTTTTGAGAATAAATGACCCTCTCTCTCTCTCTCTCTCTCTTTTTCTCCCCCTCTCTCTCTTCAACCCCTAGAAAAAAAAGAGAGAGTCATCCGACCCTTCTTTTCTTCTTCTTTGGTTGTTGTTGCTCCCCTTTGTGTCCCCTTTTATTTGTGTGAGAAGGAAGGGAAGAAGAAGAAGAAGCACAAGAAGGAAGTGCAAGAAAGAAAGGTGTGTTTGTGTTGTTGTTGATTTCCCTTTCTCTCTTTCTTTCTCTCTAGCTTTTCCCCTCTCATGCTCCCCTTGTTTCCCCTGCCCAAGTAAGGCTGAGGAGGTGGGGGTGTTAGTGGTGGCGGATGCGGTGGTTTTGGTGCGCCAAGGGCACCCGAATACCTCCCCTTTTCCTTCCCCTCCTTTGGTAAGCTCTCCTCCTCCCTTATCTTGTTTTAAATGGTTGTTAGGGCTGTTAGGGGGTTCATGCATGCCATGCATAGGTGGTAGGGTGTGTGGGAGGGCTGAGAAGGGAGTGGGTGAGGTTTGGGCGCGCGTGCGCGCATGTCTATGCGCGTAGAGGGGTGCTGGCGCGCGCAGTTAGGCGCATTGGCGGGCGCGCGCGCTTACACGAAGGCGCGCGAACGTGCGCACGAGGTGCTGGGCAGGCGCGCAATGCTCCCAAGTGCGCGCGGGCAGGACACGCAGTGCGCGCGGGTGCGCGCGGGCGTGGTAGCGTGTCTGGGCGCGCGGATGGGCGCCAAGGGGTGCTGGAATGCGTGCGTGCGTGCATATGCATGCGTACGCGTGTGGGGGGCCATGCGTGTGGCTGCCCAAGGGTTCTGGTCGGTGTCGGGGCACTCGGACTCGTGTGCGTACGTGCGTGCTCGCATGCATGCGAGCCCGTATGCATGCTTGTCCGAGTTTTTGGTATTTCTAGTAAATTCCATGTATATTTATGTAGTTATACTCACCATATTGAATGCCCTTGTCTTGCAGATCTTGGTGAACGGTCACGCAACGACCCGGGTTGCGGTGAGTGGGTCGATCCAACCCAGTTGGGAGGCGTTCGATGCACGTAGGCGTGCATTGCCCTCCCCTGGGGCACCATAACTACATATTAACTTGTGTGAATAAAAACTTATGATAATGCATGTTTCACTATGATGTAACCATGCCATGTTAGACATTGTATGCTAAGGATATACATCCATGTATCATGTATAGAAGCCCATACATGCCTAGATACCATGTCCCATGTTTGAAAAGCCTTGATGTATGCATGTTCCCATCTTGTTTAATTTAATTAAGCCAAAATGAGAATATATTAGTATAAGCATGCCTTAGAAAATATTATAACCTTGTTATTATAATATGTTTTTCCCCGCATCTTAGTTATGCGCCCTGGAGGAATTCTTGAGAATTCATTACCTTAGTAGTGTTTAGTAATCGTTGTCGACGGATCCAAGAGGATCGTATCCGTGAGAGTAGATTGTTTTCTCCCCTTCGTTGGATCCGTGTAGGAACTAACCGGGTTGGGAAAAGCAGTCTAATATGTCCCAAAAGTCCTATGTCACCTCTACAGGGTGAGGGTGTCACGGCCCAGGGCGGCCTTCCCCGAGGCGCGGCAATGGTGTATATGATATCAGCAGTCTATACAGGAGGTCAATAACATACTCTAACAACATCAAAAATGACAACACAGACAACAATGAGGCTGACATAATATATACACAAATAGCGGAAGCTAAAAGACTGAGTCTGTAATTCAAAAGACATATTACAGACCCGATACATAATCAACTGTCCTGTGAGAGCCAATATATACAACGACATCCAAATGTAATACAAACGTGTGCCCAAGCACGGAATACAATACATACAATCAAAGGGGGATGCTGATGGCCTCTCACATGCAGAACGTGATGCTGCTCCGCTACTGCTGATGTGCCTCGGGGAGCTCCTCCTTCAGATCTGACTCAGATATAACTGGAGAAAAATATATGCGAGGGGTGAGCCACACGCTCAGTGAATAGCACAACCCATGCATCACAATTCATATTAACCTTACACAATTCAAAGCCTCTAAGTGGCATTAACTACACAATCTAGTGGGTCGTCTGATCGCCAACCCACTACACCCTCACCCTCACCCTCAAGCTGGTGACATGGTCTTTTGGGAGTGGCTAGGTTGTTAATCACCCTTGGCCCACCAATAGTCCCTCCCCCACTCTGTAGCTCGCCTGGTCTACTCCCACGATCAGCACAGTCCGACGCATCGGAGGTACCTACAGGTGGGAGCCCTCTATCAGGACGGCCTGTCTAATGCTGAGGAGTCCCTACACGGATCCAACGAAGGGAAGAGAAACAGCCTACCCACACGGATACGATCCTCTTGGATCCGCCGACACCGATTGCAACTCTACAAATGTCATGAATTCTTCAGAATTCCACCAGGGTGCATAACTAAGATGCGGGGAGACACATATTATAACGACGAGGTTATAATATTCTCTAAGGCATGCTAATAACCCTAAGCTCGCATTTGCTTTAAATAAATTAAACAAAATGGGAAACATTCGTAGGTCGAGGCTCTCCTAGCATGAAAACATGGTATCAGGATGTATAGGCATCTATCCACAACAAAAGGGTGCATATTCTTAGCATACAAGCCTAAGGTGGCATGGATACAATATAATGATCATGCATATCACAGATTTCACTTATTACAAATTAATATGCAATTATGGTGCCCCAGAGGAGGGCAATGCACACCTACGTGCATCGAACGCCTCCCTACTGGGTTGGATTGTCCCACTCACCAATACCCGGGTCGTCGCATGACCGCCCGTCAAGATCTGCAAGACATGGGAAACCAAAATGGTGAGTAAAATACACAAATACACAAGAAATACGCTAGAAGTACCCAACAATCGGACAAGCATGCTTACGGCCCGTACGCACGCGAGTCTGAGTGCCCTGACACACTCCCGCACCGCTGGGCAGCCATGCGCACGGCCACCCGCACGCGTACGCACGGGTGCGCATGCATGCACGCACTGCCGCGCCCCAGCCCGCACGCCCCGACACGATGCCGTGCGCGCGCGCACGCTCTCGCGCGCCCGTGCGCACTACGCGTCCAGCCCTGCGTCTACCCGCGAGTACTATGCCCCTGCGCAACACCCCGCACGCCCCCCCGCGCACACCCCTCACACTGCACCCCCGCGCAGCACTCCGTGCGCACGCCCGCACACACGCCCGCTCGTCCGCGCGTACACGCGTACTCCCCCAGCGCCCCCGACTACGCGCGCCTGCTCTGCCTGCGCGCGCAGACTCGCGCGCACGCGCGCGGATGACCCCGCACGCGCGCCCGAGCCAACCCCACCACCTCCCTCAGCCCTCCCACACCCCAAACACTCATGCACACCTTGCACATCCAAAAACACATCCTAAACATGCATCTAAACAAGAAATAGGGGGGGAGGAAAGCTTACCCAAAGAGAGGAAGGAAGGGAGGGAAATCGGGTGCTCTTCGCGCACTGAAACACCACCACCAAAGCCACCACCACCAAGACCTCTTCTCAGCCTAAGAGGGCAGAGAAAAGGTGCCATGAGAGGAGGAAAAACAAAGGGAAATGGAAATCCGAGACCATGGAAAGATAGATCGGGTCCTCACCTTCCTTTTCTCCTTCTAGGGTTTTCCAATCCAACACCTTCTACTAGGTCAAAAGGTGGATTTAAAGAGAAGGGAGAGAGATTTGTGAGAGCTTGAGAGAGAGAAGAAGATGAATAGGGCAACTATTGGTGGGTGTGGGCCTTAAGTCACCCACACACACACACACACACTCACACACTCACACTTAGAAAAAAAATTAGGTTAAGTGAACTTTGACCCTAGTCAACCCAACCACACTAACAAACAAAACCAATTGACCAAGTCAAGGGTCAAACTTGACTTGGTCAAAGTCATCTTTGACTTGGTCAAGTCTCCCAATGACTTTTCGCTTGGTCAAAACCCGGATACGACTCGGAACTGTGAAATTCTGAACGTTACCGGAATTCGATGAAATTTTCGTGAGTGGCTTGAAATGGCACCAGGACACATAATATGCAGTTAGATTTTCAATCGGAGTCCTTAGGCTCAGATGATAGCTAAAAGTCTAAATTTTAGCGGTTCCGATCGAAAAAGAAAAAGTTGAAAAACTGCCAGAATGCTCCAATGGTGACCAGAAGGCAAAAAGTGACACATATATAACATTCTTCCCCCCTTAGGAAATTTTGTCCTCAAAATAAATACAAAAACATCTAGGAAGGGAAAAGATGCGGATACGCGTCACGCATGGCGTCCTCGAGCTCCCAAGTGGCCTCGGCACCGGAACGGTGCTGCCATCGCACCTTGACCAACTGGACGGTCTTGGTGCGGAGCCTCTTCTCGCGACGGTCCAGGATCTCGATCGGCTGCTCAACGAATGACAAGTCCGGCTCGAAGACGAGCGGCTCGAACGGGATGACGTGAGCAGGATCGTGGACGTAACGCCTCAGCTGCGAGACATGGAAGACGTCATGGGCCTGAGCCAACTGTGGGGGCAGAGCTATGCGATAGGCCACCTCCCCAACTCGCTCGAGGATGAGGAACGGCCCAATGAAACGCGGACTCAGCTTGCCCCGCACGCCAAAACGGAAGATGCCCTTCATCAGGGACACCTTCAGGAAGACATGGTCACCAACCTCGAAGGCGAGCTCACGGCGACGACGATCGGCGTAGCTCTTCTGACGGCTCTGAGCGACTCGGATACGCTCGCGAATCGTCTTGACCATCTCTGAGGTCTGGTGGATGATCTCTGGTCCCTCCAACTGGCGCTCTCCGACCTCGTCCCAACACAAGGGGGACCTGCAGCTGCGGCCATAGAGCGCCTCGTATGGAGCCATCCTGATACTCGAGTGGTAGCTGTTGTTGTAGGCAAACTCCACCAACGGAAGATGCCTCTCCCAACTGCCCCCAAAATCGAGAACACAAGCTCGCAGCATGTCCTCCAGGGTCTGAATCGTCCTCTCTGACTGGCCGTCCGTCTGCGGATGAAACGCTGTACTGAAGTGGAGGTTCGTACCAAGGGCGTGCTGAAGGCTACGCCAGAACCTCGAAGTAAATCGCGTCTCGATCAGAAATGATGCTGACGGGAGTGCCATGGAGACGAACAATCTCGGAGACAAACAACTGCGCCAGGGTGTCCAGAGAATCGGTGAGTCGGATGGGGAGGAAATGAGCGGACTTCGTCAGTCGGTCGACGATTACCCAGATGGCATCGCGACCCGAACGTGACCTCGGCAAACCCGAAACGAAGTCCATGGTGATCTGCTCCCACTTCCACTGAGGAATCTCAATGGACTGCAGCTTCCCCGCAGGACGCTGATGCTCCGACTTCACCTGCTGGCATACCAAGCAACGGGCAACGAAACGGGCGATATCCGTCTTCATCCCGCGCCACCAGTAGCCACGACGAAGGCCCCTGTACATCTTCGTGCCACCAGGATGCACTGTGTACCTCGAACGATGGGCCTCGTCCAAGATCTTCTGCTTCAGCTCTGCGTCGTCAGGAATGCATACTCGACCTCTGAACCGCAGGATCCCGTCCTCGCGAATCTGGTAGTCCGGACGCTCGCCCCGGGCGACGCCTTCAGAGAGGACTAGAAAGTGAGGATCCTGCCCCTGATCCGTGCGGATCTCGTCGAGAAGAACGGGCTGCACCACTAGCCTGGCCAAAAAGCCACCCGCAGGAGTCTCTCGAACGCTGATCCAGCAAGCGGCCTCCTCCAGAAGCCTCCAACGACGTACAGCCATGTGGGCGGCCATGCCCAAGGGCTGCCTGCTGAGAGCGACATTCGCCTTACCCGGATGGTAAGCGATGTCACAATCATAGTCCTTCAGGAACTCGACCCAACGTCTCTGACGCATGTTGAGCTCCGGCTGGGACTGCAAATATGTCAAGCTCTTATGATCAGTAAAGAGCTCGAACTCCTCGCCATAGAGGTAGTGCCTCCACATCTTCAGCGCAAAGATGATCGCTGCCAACTCTAAGTCGTGGGTGGGGTAATTCTGCTCATGGGGCTTCAACTGACGCGACGCGTAAGCCACAACCTTACCGTGCTGCATCAGGACGCAACCCACACCCAACCGCGATGCATCGGAGTAAACTGCGAACCCACCACTCCCAGACGGAAGGGTAAGAACTGGCGCTGAGGTGAGCCTTCGCTTCAACTCCAGGAAGCTCTCCTCGCAAGCTGGGGACCACTCGAACCGGACATCCTTCCGAGTGAGGCGGGTAAGAGGTACAGCTATCTTCGAGAAACCCTCGACAAACCTCCTGTAATAACCCGCCAAGCCCAGGAAGCTCCGAATCTCTGTGGGTTTCGACGGTCGACGCCAATTCGACACGGCGAGCGTCTTGTCCGGGTCCACAGATATGCCCTCGCCGGAAATCACGTGGCCCAAAAAAGCCATACGCTCCAACCAAAACTCGCACTTACTGAACTTGGCGAACAACTGATGTCGGGCCAAAGTTTCCAAGACAGTGCGGAGATGGTGAGCGTGCTCCTCAAGACTCCTCGAGTACACCAGAATATCATCGATGAATACTACTACGAAGGAGTCGAGGAAGGGCCGAAACACCCGGTTCATCAGATCCATGAAGGCTGCCGGCGCATTCGTCAACCCAAACGGCAGTACTCTGAACTCGTAGTGCCCATAACGGGTACGAAAGGCCGTCTTCGGAATGTCTGACTCCCGGATCTTCAGCTGATAGTAGCCCGAACGGAGATCGATCTTAGAAAAGACACGCGCTCCCTGGAGCTGGTCAAACAGATCGTCAATCCGTGGCAAGGGGTACTTGTTCTTCACGGTCCGCTTGTTCAGCTGCCTGTAATCAATACAAAGCCGCAGCGAACCATCCTTCTTCCGCACAAACAAAACAGGGGCTCCCCACGGAGAAACACTCGGACGTGCGAAGCCCTTCTCCAGCAACTCCTCCAACTGCTCCTTGAGCACCTTCAGCTCTGCTGGGGCCATCCGGTACGGAGCTCTCAAAATCGGCTCGGTCCCCAGAATCAGATTTATCTCAAACTCGATCGCGCGATCCGGCGGTAATCCCGGAAGATCATCGGGGAAAACCTCGGGATACTCTGCCACGATCAGAGTCTGACTGATATCTGCCCGCAGCGGTGCGTCCTCCTCAGCAATGTACGCCAGAAAGCCCTCGCATCCTCCCTGAAGGAGTCTCCACGCCTGAATGGACGACACGAACCCCAAAGGGGCTATGTCACGATCGCCCACGAACTGGAAGGACCTCCGACCCGGAAGGTGGAAAGACACCGACTTGGCAAAACAGTCGATGCTGGCGTGACTAGCTGAAAGCCAATCCATTCCCAGGATGGCATCGAAGTCCGTCATGGCGAGCTCTACCAACTCCACTGGAAACTCATGCTCCGCAATCACCACGGTACACCCTCGGTAAACAGAACGGAGGAGAATACGGTCTCCGACGGGCAATGATATCTCCAGGATAACATCAAGAGGGGCGGACGCCACGCCCGTCCGTCTCGCGAAAGCGGGAGACACGAACAAGTGCGTGGCTCCGGAATCAAATAACACATATGCAGGGAGCTGGGAGATCTGAACAATACCTCGGACCACGCTACCCGAAGCCTGCGCCTCCTCGGCTGAAAGTGCTGCAACTCGGCCCTGAACAAACTATGGCTGAGGAGCAGGGGCACGCCTCGCAGGCTGCGCTGGCTGCCTCCTCTGGTCAACACGGCCAACCTGTGGCTGCTGCTGCTGCTGAGGCTGCTGCTGCTGCTGCGGAGGCAGCACGCGGGGTCGGCCAGCATCAGAGAAATTATATAAAATATGCCCGATGCGCTGACAATGGTAGCAGTGCCGCATCTCCGGTCACCTGGACTGGACTGGTACTGCTGCAATGGGTGCTGGACCTCGCGCTGGCACCACATCGACTGGAGTAGCGGCAGCCGCTGCAATGAGTAGCGACAGCCGCTGACTGATCAAAGCGGGCCGCTTCTTCTTGCGCTGTCCCTGGTCCTGGCTCCTGGGAGGTCTCTGGTCTGCAGAAGGGGTCGGAATCCCCATGGAGGCCCTGAGGTCTCGCTCGACTGTCTTCGCCCGAGACACCAAATCCGAGTACCTCGTGAATGCCTGTGAAGAGACATGCACCCGAATGGTGCTAATGAGACCCATCTCAAAGCGACGACACCGCGTCTCCTCATCCATCACCAAGGCTGGGGCGAACCTGGAAAGCCTCGTGAAGCGTGTGGAGTAGTCCGCGACTGACATGGAGCCCTGCGTCAGCTGCTCAAACTCCCGCATCACGATCTGCGCGTAAAACGGGAAGTACTCCTCCAGGAAATACCTCCGGAACCCCGCCCATAAAAGCCGCTCCACTCCCTCGGGAATGTCCACCGATCGGGTAGCCCACCAGTCGGCGGCGCTACCCTTCAGCATGAAGGTGGCCAGGGAGACACTGGTGATCGGTGCAGTGCATGGTCGAGAAGATCTTGTCCACCTCCATCAACCATCGCTCAGGGGCAAGGGGGTCCGCCGTCTGTCCATGGAACTCGGGAGGGTGGAGCTTCAGAAAGGCAGTGAGGCCACTCTGATGCACTCGCGCTGCAGCCTCTAGCTCCACCTCCCTCTCCAGGGGATCCTGAACTCCCACCGCTGGAATCACCACGGGAGCAGGGGGTACATCGGGTACCACAGGCGGATCTGCCACCAAGGGGACCTGTGGAACTGCCTCGCGGGCCGCCCTCAGCTCCTGAATCTCTCGAGCCTGCTCAGCTAACGCCCTCGTCTGGGCCTCTAGTGCTCTGGTCTGAGTCTCCACCAGATCTGCTATCCGAGCGTAAGCACGCTCCCATGCAGGAGGCTCCTGCGCCAGTCCTGGCCCCATAGCCGAGGACTCTCCAGTAGCATCCTCACCTCTGGTAGGTCTGGGAACCTCCAAAGGTCGAGAGGGACCACGTCCACGCATTCCTCTCTGAGGAGGCATATCAGCAACCTAAGAAAACCAGACACTAGGATCAGAATACTCATATAGAAATCCTAGGACTCATCTCTACGAAAAAAAGACAATTGGCTCTGACAGGACCAGGCTCTGATACCAACTTTTGTCACGCCCCAGGGCGGCCGTCCCCGAGGCGCGGCAATGGTATATGATATCAGCAGTCTATACAGGAGGTCAATAATATACTCTAACAACATAAAAATGACAACACAGACAACAATGAGGCTGACATATATACACAAATAGCGGAAGCTAAAAGACTGAGTCTGTAATTCAAAAGACATATTACAGACCCGATACATAATCAACTGTCCTGTGAGAGCCAATATATACAATGACATCCAAATGTAATACAAACGTGTGCCTAAGCACGGAATACAATACATACAATCAAAGGGGGATGCTGATGGCCTCTCACACGCAGAACGTGACGCTGCTCCGCTACTGCTGATGTGCCTCGGGGAGCTCCTCCTTCAGATCCGACTCAGATATAACTGGAGAAAAATATATGCGAGGGGTGAGCCACACGCTCAGTGAATAGCACAACCCATGCATCACAATTCATATTAACCTCAAATTATTCCTAGCCTCTAAGTGGCAGTAACTACACAATCCAGTGGGTCGTCTGATCGCCAACCCACTACACCCTCACCCTCACCCTCAAGCTGGTGACATGGTCTTTTGGGACTGACTAGGCTGTTAATCACCCTTGGTCCACCGATAGTCCTCCCCCACTCCGTAGCTCGCCTGGTCTACTCCCACGATCAGCACAGTCCGACGCATCGGAGGTACCTACAGATGGGAGCCCTCTGTCAGGACGGCCTGTCTAACGCTGAGGAGTCCCTACACGGATCCAACGAAGGGAAGAGAAACAGCCTACCCACACGGATACGATCCTCTTGGATCCGCCGACACCGATTGCAACTCTACAAATGTCATGAATTCTTCAGAATTCCACCAGGGCGCATAACTAAGATGCGGGGAGACACATATTATAACGACGAGGTTATAATATTCTCTAAGGCATGCTAATAACCCTAAGCTCGCATTTGATTTAAATAAATTAAACTAAATGGGAAACATGCGTAGGTCGAGGCTCTCCTAGCATGAAAACATGGTATCAGGATGTATAGGTCTCTATCCACAACATAAGGGTGCATATTCCTAGCATACAAGCCTAAGGTGGCATGGATACAACATAATGATCATGCATAGCACAGATTACACTTATTACAAATTAATACGCAATTATGGTGCCCCAGGGGAGGGCAATGCACGCCTACGTGCATCGAACGCCTCCCTACTGGGTTGGATTGTCCCACTCACCAATACCCGGGTCGTCGCGTGACCGCCCGTCAAGATCTGCAAGACATGGGAAACCAACACTCGGACAAGCATGCATACAGGCCCGTACGCACGCGAGTCCGAGTGCCCCGACACACTCCCGCACCCCCGGGCAGCCATGCGCACGGCCACCCGCACGCGTACGCACGGGTGAGCTAATGCACGCACGCACACCCACGCCCCAGGCGCACTGTCGCGCCCCAGCCCGCGCGCCCAGGCGGCTGCCGCGCCCCTGCTCGCACACCTCGCGCGCGCCTGCGGGCACTGCGCGTCCAGCCCTGCGTCTACCCGCGCGTACTGCGCCCCTGCACAGCACCCCGCGCGCACCCCGCACACTGCGCCCCCGCCCAGCACTCCACGCGCACGCCCACACGCACGCCCGCGCGTCCGCTCGTACGCGCGTACTCCCCCAACTCGTCCGACACCGAAACGCTCGCGGATGACCCCGCACGTGCGCCCGAGCCAACCCCACCACCTCCCTCAGCCCTCCCACACCCCAAACACTCATGCACACCTTGCACATCCAAAAACACATCCTAAACATGCATCTAAACAAGAAATAGGGGGGAGGAAAGCTTACCCAAAGAGAGGAAGGGAAGGGGAGGAACTCGGGTGCTCTTCGCGCACCAAAACACCACCACCAAAGCCACCACCACCAAGACCTCTTCTCAGCCTAAGAGGGGCTGAAAACAGAGGAGAAAAGGTGTCATGAGAGGAGGTCAAACAAAGGGAATGCAAATCCAAGACCATGGAAAGATATATCGGGTCCTCACCTTCCTTTTCTCCTTCTAGGGTTTTCCAATCCAACACCTTCTACTAGGTCAAAAGGTGGATTTAAAGAGAAGGGAGAGAGATTTGTGAGAGCTTGAGAGAGAGAAGAAGATGAATAGGAGCAACTATTTGTGGGCGTGGACTTTAAGTCACCCACACACACACACACACACACACTCACACACTCACACTTAGAAAAAAAATTAGGTTAAGTGAACTTTGACCCTAGTCAACCCAACCACACTAACAAACAAAACCAATTGACCAAGTCAAGGGTCAAACTTGACTTGGTCAAATTCCTCTTTGACTTGGTCAAGTCTCCTAATGACTTTTTACTTTGTCAAAACCCGAATACGATTCGGAACTCTGAAATTCTGAACGTTACCGGAATTCGATGAAATTTTCGTGAGTGGCTTGAAATGACACCAGGACACATAATATGCAGTTAGATTTTCAATCGGAGTCCTTAGGCTCAAGATGATAGCTAAAAGTCTTAAATTTTAGCGGTTCCGATCGAAAAAGAAAAAGTTGAAAAACTGCTAGAATGCTCCAATGGTGACCAGAAGGCAAAAAGTGACACATATATAACAGATAGTGAGGTTGTGGTGGGTCGGCGTCGCTACGACCCACCAATTTGTACAGTTACTCCCATATTTGGATTTTAATGATTTTTAAGGTTAATATGAGTTGTGTTGCATAGATTGTGCCATTCACTGAGCGTGTGGCTCACCCCTCGCATATCTTTTTCCTCCAGTTGTTACTGAGTCGGATCTGAAGGAGGAGCTCCCCGAGGCATCGCACCAGTAGCGGAGCAGCGTTCACGTATTTGGGTCTTGCGAGTGAGAGGCCATTAGCATCCCCCATTTTTTTGCTTGTATGTATTGTTACTCGTGCTTGGGCACAATATTTGTATGTGGATGTCTTTGTCTTTTAATTGGCTCTCACAAGACAGTTGATTATGTATTCTGGTTTGTAATATGTCTTTGAATTACAGACTCAGTCGTTTAAGCTTCCGCTATATGTATATATATTATGTCAGCTACATTGTTAATTGTGTTATTACCTTTGAAGTTGTTTAGAGTCTTTTATTGATCTCGAGTATGGACTGCTGATATTATATATATTTGCCACGTATCGGGGACGGCCGCCCTGGGGCGTGACATCCCTGATGGGGTCCGTACCTACCGAAAACCTGATGGCTCCTCGAGGAACCGTTCGAGGAAGAACCGACGGCTCCTACTAGGACCGTCCCAAACAAACCGACGGCTCCTCTAGGAGCCATCCCAAACAAACCCTATTTTTTTTTAAAAAAAATACCCTAACACATTCTATCATTGAAAACCCTACGCGAATCATTTAAACGTTGTAAAACAGAAAAGAGTTTACATTGTAATCAAATCATACATACGAAAAATTCGATTAAGACCAATAAATAAAAACTCTTTGAAAATATCTTTGAAAACCCTAGGTTTAACATAGGCATAAATAACTAGTATGGATCTATGTTTAAAACTCCAAAAATCACAATAATATAGGCATTGGTTCGGATTTAAGCGTATAAGGTTTAAAATAAGGTTTAAAGATCATAAACATGATTTCTACATCAATGAATGAAAATCCTAAGCATGAGGTATACATAACATATTCTTTCTTATATAAAAAGAAAAAAAAGGCTCATATGTTATTGAAAATCACAGAATATGAAGGCTATAACATAAGATCTAAGAGTCTTTTAAAATCATATAAAAAAATCATAAGAAATCCAACAAGAAACTCATGAAATCATCAAGTCATATACATATACCTTTGAGACCTAATACTACCATCTAAAACTTGTAAAAATATCGTAAATCATTGACATAATATTGGTAGAACACAAGGATCCAAAATCATACGAAGTTTTTAAGAATAATGAAAGAAAGATCAATTCTTTTGTTTGAAAAACTTAAAAATGAATTTATAAAACAAGAACCTCTAAAACGAATCAGTCATCAATTAAAACTCTTCATAAATCAAGAGAAATACTCACAAGAACCCTCTGTTCGAACCTGTCACGCCCCAGGCGTCCCCGAGACGTGGCAATAATAAAATATAATATCAGCTATCAATACCTGAGGTCAATAAGGACACCAACAACAATACACAAGGCGACAAAGCAAGATAACGATAACTGACTGAAAAGCAGAAGCATAATATATAACAATGTCTGTAAATCAAAAACATTATTAAGACTCGAATACACAATCAATGTCCTGTGGAAGCCAAGTCTAAACCAAAGAAAATACAACCTGTGCCACATGCACGATTTACAAAGCATAAAATGACTCTAGGAATGCTGACAGCCTCGCACTCGCCACCCGCCGGCAGGACGCTCCACGCCCATAATACCACGCCACAGGAAAGCTCCAGCTCCACGCCCAACACTACCCTTGAAAATAAACAGTATCCGAGGGATGAGCTACAAGCTCAGTGAGTGGCTGGAAACCAATCACCATTCTACAGTTCAATACATAATCAGTTCCCTCTTCCAAGGAAAAATACGGGTAGAAACCCAATGGATAACAGGGTCACGCGGCGGCGCGACCAACCTCACCCCCACCCTCACTCTCGAAGGGAGTCCTTTGGGACTTGTGGGGAGAGACCATACCATCGGTCGATGAGACCCGAAATTACTGGTCTAGGGACCATGCCGTCGGTTGAAGAGACCCGGATTAACTGGTCCAGGGACCATGCCGTCGGTCGAAGAGACCAGGATTTACTGGTCCACTGAACACTATTGGATCATCTACATCTAGATAATCGCCCATCGATGTCCTTCAACATCCATCACGAGACCGGACCCAACATCTATGGGAGCGGTTGAACAACGGAGTGGTCGAACAACGAATGGGTCACGAGGCGACGCGTCTTCGCCTCATCCACACCCTCACTCCCGAAAGGAGACATTTTGGGACTTTGGGAGAGACTTAGACTGCTCTACACCCCTGGTCCACCGGTAGCCTCTCCCCGCTCCGTAGCTTACCTGGTATACTCCCACGATTCAGCACAATCCGAAACACATCAGGAGGTACCTACTGATGGGAGCCCTCTGTCAGGATAGCCTGTCTAATGCCGGGGATGTCACTACTCGGATCCAACGAAGGGGAGAACGATTCCACGCTCGCGACATCATTCATTAACCCTCTCCCGGGTAGTATCTACAACCCGATCTCCTCAACCTCAGCCTCTCCCACCCTCGTGGCCTCCACCTTGTCCTCTGACAGGTATAGCCAACGCCGGGGAGAAAGATCCCATGTTCGCAAAGTGAAACCCAATGGAAAACAATCACTCTCGATACTCGCTCATCGAGATATCACACACATGCATAACAGCAATTAACACAGTAGTCATAGTCCCTAAACGGGAGTAACTACACAATCCAGTGGGTCGTTACATCGCCGACCCACAACACCCTCACCCTCACCCTCGAAGGGGTGACATGGTCTTTTGGGATAGACTAGGCTGTTAATCACCATTGGTCCACCGGTAGCCTCTCCCCGCTCCGTAGCTTACCTGGTATACTCCCACGATTCAGCACAGTCTGAAACACAATCAGGAGGTACCTACTGATGGGAGCCCTCTGTCAGGACAGCCTGTCTAATGCCGGGGCTGTACTACACGGATCCAACGAAGGAAAGAGAACAGCCTACTCACACGCATGCGATCCTCTTGGATCCGTCGACAACGCTTCCTAACATTTCTAATGTCATGAATTCTCAAGAATTCCTCCAAGGCGCATAACTAAGATGTGGGGAGACATATATTATAACCACAAGGTTATAATATTCTCTAAGGCATGCTTGCAACTATATGCTCACATGATCCCCTAAGATGCGGGAGACATATATCATAACCACAAGGTTACAATATTCTCTAAGGCATGCTCACATTTTGATTTAATTAGATTAAACTAGATGGGAACATGCATAGTTCTGGGCTTGGTGTCTAAGCATGCATAGGCTGCTATACATGATATAAGGGTGCATATCCCTAGCATACAAAGTCTAAGGTGGCATGGATACATCATATTAATCATGCATAGATCAAGGCTTTTAAGTACAGGACATGGTGTCCAGGCATGTACGGGCCTCTATACACAATACATGGATGTATATCCCTAGCATGCAAAATATCTATATATTAGTTAGGGGGCCCCATCGATGCGCGACGCGCGTCTACGCGGGTCGAGCGCATCCCTAGAGAGGGGGGGGGGGGAATTGGAACCAAACCACTCACCTTACGACCCGGGACCTCACGCATCCCATCCGACGAGATCTGCAAGGTAGGGGCATCCAACTGGTGAGAAACAACACAATTTACACAAAGAAATGATTAGAAATACCCAATACTCGGACAAGCATGCATACGGGCTCGCACGCATGCGAGCACGCACGTACGCACGCGAGTCCGAGTGCCCCGACACCTACCCAAACCTTCGGGCAGCCACACGCATGGCCCCCCGCACGCGCACGCACGAATGGGCACGCACGCACGCACGAATGCGCCATCGGCGCACTGCCGCGCGCCTGCCCGCGCGCACGCGCACGCTCACGCACGCGCACGCACGCACGCGCGCACACTGGTCCCCTGCCCCACGCCTAGGCGCATGCCCAGGCGCCTGCTCCGCGGGCGCGCACGCCCGCGCGCACCACCGCTCGCACCCCCGCTTGGGCCTGCACCCGCGCGCACTCTCGCGCGCACCCGCGCACCCGCGCGCGTCTGCGCACCCGCCAGAGCCTGCTAGCTCTCGCCTGCGCTCGCCTGCGCACGCACGCGCGCAGACCGCCCACAACGCGCGCCCACTTCGCCCTAACCTCTTTTTAACCCTTCCCAACCCCTCACACACACCCAAACACATCTACCTAGCATGCATGACCTCCCCAACAAACCCTAAGCCAAAAAATCAAGAAAAAGGAGTGGGAAGGCTCACCTTTGGAGGGGAATGAAAGGGGGACGCTCGGGGCCCTAGACGCACCCGCGACCACTTCAAACGCCACCACCACTACCAGCACCTCCCAGCCTCTCCTCAGCCTCCTCTTCAGCTGAAAATCAGGGGGAGAAGATCATGTAAAGGGAGCTTGAGAGAGAGGGGAACAAACAACAACAACACAAACACAACCTTCTCTTCTTCCTTCACCTCTTCCTTCTCTTCTTCTCATTGGGACAAAAACACAAACACATGGGGGGCTTTGTGTGGGATGAAGAGGGACCAGAAAAGCTAGTCGACGTGGGAGTGAGAGGGGAAGAGAGAGAGAGGTAGATATTTATCACAAATATCTAAAGAGGGAAAGACTAAGTCGCCCTTGGACTAGAAATTCTGCGCATGCTTCACTAGAACAGCCATAACATCCTGGATATGGATCCGAATTGCACAATTCCAAAACCGTTGGAAAGCCAAGAAGATTATCTACAACTTTCATGTTTATGCCAAGATCAAATAATCTCTCCAGATATTCTGAAATTAGAGCTAAACATCGAGCAGGGCTCCTGCCAGAATTTCCATCCCCGGGGTATACTTGGAAAAATACCCATAACTTTTACTACAAGAATCCAGTTGATCTAATTCCACTTCTGTGCGAAAGCTAACTCAAAACTGGACATCTCATAATAAAATCATATTTAAACTACTTCATCTTAGATTTTAACAAAATCAAATCCAAATACCAAATTGGAAATACATAACTTCGAGGAAAAAATTTATGTACCCAAATTTTCAAACAGAGCGCTCCAAATGACACAGGCACAACAGAACCCCTTCCCGAGCTCCTCAACAACGTCACCACAAACGGTAAGAGAAAGAGCTTTTAGGGCTTTTAGGTTTAGGGTTTCAATGCAAGGAGAGAGAGGAAAAGAGGTTTATGACCTCTTACACACGTGAGGTATGAAAGGAGAGAAAGGAAAAGAGGTTTATAACATCTTACTCACATGGGGTACAAAATACGACCCAATTAATCCGAAATAATTCACAATCAAAGCATTTATTCTTTCCAAAAACGAACTGAATATTCAAAAATACGAAGTCTTCCAGATTGACGGCTCTGGTTGAGCCCGTCTCCCAATACCCAACGGCACCTACAAGAGCCGTCAGGTTCAGATCCGATGGCACCCTTACGAGCCGTCAAAACACAGCCCGACTTCTTGTTATGGTTTGATCCATAACTTGACCAATACGCATCCAATTTACAATCTGTAAGAATCGTTGGAAAGCCAACGAAGCAAAGAATTTAACCATGCCAAATTATCATAATTTGGAGTATTAAACACACTACAAAAATAGATTAATTATGTCTTAAAAGTCACAGTCATTACAATCTCATTAGCAACATGGTGAAATATGCTGGCATTAACCCACCGTCGAATAGCGGCAACACATTTTCTATTTAACTTGGTCAAGTCTTCTTTTGTTATCTTTTCGATTTGCTTTTATCTCCTTCAATTGGTTCAAACAAATCCTTACAATAAAGGATATCCTCCATTTTGGGCTTTCATATCAACCAATTAGAATTATTCAGCTCAATCATCTTTCCAATAGTATTATCTACCATCTCACACAAATAAATCTAATCCTTGCTTTGATACTACTTGTTGAGATTTTGAATAATTTTATTTGAGTGAAGTAAATAATACAACTAATCACTGAAAAATATTTATACAGCCCGAAACAAACACCAAAGCAATCAGAAAAATATAAAGACAATCATACCACCAGGCAACACCAGATTTAACTTGGTTTGGCTTAAGCCTACATCCACGGGACACTCCAACAATAATCCACCATATTAAAAATATAATGAAAAATAATCTCTTCTCAAGTTTTGTCTGGATTACAAATATGATAGAGGGGTACAAGATTACCGCAAAGTGAACCCTAAATCTGATCTTCTAAACAATATGAGGAAGAAGACCATGTCAAACAAAGTCAAAATCCACGAAGAAGAACCACTCCTCTCTCTCTCTCTCTCTCTCTCTCTTGCGGCGGCAAAAAAAAAATAACATGAACATCAATTGCTTCTATGCCGTACGTGTATACCCAGAGAGAAGCCCTAATTAAATAGGGGGTTGTTACAACCAGATCCATTTTCTGCCCCAATGATCTAGTCCTTTATGCATCGATAGAAAATTAACGACGCATATGCTCATGTTAACAAGATATCTACTTCAAAAAAAAAAATTTACATTTTATATAAATGTATCCATGCAATTCATTAAAGTATATACTTCATTTTTTTATAAAGCGTGTGCCTCAATAGATGAGGTTTACTATTTTTAAAAAATTTAAAATACATGAAAACTAGAATTGAGATTGAAAATGGGGCTGGACGTAACATTATCCAATTAATTAAGGCCTATGCACTGTTCACGTGCATCACCACACCATCCATGCATGAGCCCCATCTTGTGCATTCAATAAAGAAAGGCCCATCATGAGCGGGACCTAAAGAAGACTCTTCATGGGCTTGGCTTAAATAAGGCTCACACCCAACTTATACACTCAGTTATAAACTCAGTCCATATCTCATAACCCCACGTCAGCCCATCCATGTGGATTTTTTTTTTATTCCATGTCAGGTTCTAAAAAAGCCTGTGAAAAATCCCCCCCAAAAGGTTCCCGCCCAAATTCACGTGACAATACCAATCATGATCCCCTCCTAAAAACCATGAAATTCAAAACTTCTCAAAAAAAAAATCACAAAAATGTCGTCAAGGGAGACCGAGTGAGAGGTCCGTGTCGGTGATGGCTTTGTGTACAAGCACCGCCGCCGAAACCCCTAGACGATGACGACCACCACCACCTTCCGGCGCCACAGACAGTGAGGCGGAGGAGAGGATTCAGGTTAGGGAAATAAAAAAGGGCATTGAAGAGGGTGATAGAGAGATACCACAAGGAGCTCAACATGTGGGAGTCCCTCTCTTCGTTGCTCGCAGACATGAAATCCAAGAGCCCCTCCACCCCGCCATCCCCACCACCTCCTTCTCAGTGTCATCAGACTATCCATCGATAAGCTTCTATTGTGTTTGATGAAATGCGTGATTGGAATTGTCGGTGTTGATGATGCATTTGTTTGTTGTAGGTGGACGTGCAGGCAGCGCTGATTGGGGAGATGGAGAACCTGTGCGATGTGGCGGAGGCATTGGTGGTGGATGAGGAGAGGGTGACACGGTCGCTATTGGAGCTCCCCGTCTAGGGGTCTCTGAGGGTCCTCGTCGCGATTGTAGCTGATGGTGGTGGCAACGAGGATTCAAATTGAATGAGGTTGTGATGGTTTTTTTTTTGTAGATATGTTGCTGTTTTTTTGACAAGTGAAGTTACCACCCCATACAAGCATGCATACAAACATGCATACAGACAAATTAGTGGTACGAGATACATACCTCGTTATTTGAAGTACGTGCTCTTGAAAAAGCACATGTATTAATTTTTGTATTGGAATTCGTGTTTCCAGAATGCACGAGTGACCCATGTCTAGGCATCGTCTTTGTCTCTAGCACATCCTGAAATTTTTTTTAGAAAGCTCTGTAATGTAAATGTTTTACATTCTAAATTTGCTATTTGTAATAAACATGAATAAGTATTTAACTAGTTTTTAATGGCACATGCTATGTTTAATTGAGCATATACCTCGCTAGGTAGAAGGCATTTGCTTTTCGCTGTGGTTTTGGTGTTATGAGAAGTGAACCATCATGGGCAGTATGCTTCAACAAGTGTAAAAATATATTTAATGAGGTATATACAAATCTAACGAGGTATATGCTTCATTGGATTTCAAACGTAGTACATAGGACTATGTTTTGGATTGAAAAAAAAAATTGAGTATAACAGCACTTGTATGTTATTTATAAGAAGTTGACTTATTGTTTCCAACCTGGTGTGGACATTTCTTCAAGTTAGGTAATGTTATATATGTGTCACTTTTAGCCTTCTGGGCACCTTTGGGACATTTCTGGCAGTTTTTTTCAACTTTTCTTTTTTTCGATCGGAACCGCTAAAATTTTGGACTTTTAGCTATCATCCTGAGCTTGAGAACTCCGATTGAAAATCTAACTGCACATTATGTGTCCTGGTGCCATTTCAAGCCACCCACGAAAATTTCATCGAATTCCGGTAACGTTCAGAATTTGGCAGTTCCGAGTCGTCATGGGGAGACTTGACCAAGTCAAGTTTGACCATTGACTTGGTCAAACTCTTTTGTTTGTTTGTGTGGTTAGGTTGACCCAAAGTCAAACCACCTAAACCTAATTTTTTCTAAGTGTGTGAGTGTGTGAGTGTGTGTGTGTGTGTGCAACCACTTAGACGTCCTCCTCTTCATTCTCTTCTCTTCCTCTCTCTCTCTCTCACACACAAATCCACATCTCCTCTTCTTATTTTTCTACCATTAGAGCTAGTAGGAGTGGAAGAAAAGAAAAGCCATTGAAGGGAAAAAGAAAGGTGAGGCTTGGATCTATCTTCCTATGGTTTTAGTTTTGCTTTCCCCTTTGTTTACCTCCCTCTCATGGCTCCCCTTCTCCCCTGTTTTCAGCCTTTGTAAGGGCTGAGGGTGGTCTTGGTGGTGGCGATTCGGTGCGCGAAGGGCACCCGAGTTTCCTCCCTTTGTTCTTCCTCTCTTGGGTGAGTCCTTCTCCTCCCTATTCTTGTTTAGATGCTTGTTTAGGGTGTGAAATTGGGTATGCATGCTATGCATGGGTGTTAGGGGGTGTGGGGGGGCTGAGGAGGGGGTGGAAGGGGCTCGGGCGCGCGTGCGGGGTCATCCGCGCGCGTGCGCGCGAGTCTGCGCGCGCAGGCAGGCGCTGGCGCGCGTAGACGGGTGCGCTGGCGGGCGCGCGCGCGTACGTGCAGACGCGAGGGCGTGCGCGCGGAGTGCTACGCGGGGGCGCAGTGCGGGCGGTGCGCGTGGGGGTGCGCGCGGAGTGCTGCACGGGGGGGCAGTGCGCACGGGTACGCCAGGGCTGGACGCGCGGTGCGCGCGGGCGTGCGGGAGAGTGTGCGCGCACGCTGCAGCGTGTCTGGGTGCCCGAGCAGGGGCGCAGCAGCGTGTCTGGGCGCGCGGGCAAGGGCGCGGCAGTGCGCCCGGGGCGCAGGGGCACGTGCGGGCGTGCGCATTCGTGCGTGCGCGTGCGGGTGGCCGTGCGTATGGCTGCCCGTGGGTTCGGGAGGGTGTCGGGGCACTCGGACTCGCGTGCGTACGCGCGTGCTCGCATGCGTGCGGGTCCGTATGCATGCTTGTCCGAGTATTGGGTATTTCTAGTAAATTTCTTATGTATTTGTGTAGTTTACTCACCATATTGAATGCCCATGTCTTGCAGATCTTGACGGACGGTCACGCAACGACCCGGGTTTCGGTGAGTGGGACAATCCAACCCAGTAAGGAGGCGTTCGATGCACGTAGGCGTGCATTGCCCTCCCCTGGGGCACCATAATTGTGTATTAACATGTAATAAATGTAAAGCTATGCATGCATGATTAATATGATGTAACCATGCCACCTTAGACTTTGTATGCTAGGGATATGCACCCTTACATCATGAATAGCGGCCTATGCATGTTTAGTCACCTTGTCCTTTAATTGGAAAGCCCCGAACTATGCATGTTCCCATCTAGTTTAATCTAATTAAATCAAAATGAGAGCATATAGTTACAAGCATGCCTTAGAGGATATTATAAACTTGCTGTTATAATTATGTCTCCCCGCATCTTAGTTATGCGCCTCGGAGGAATTCTTGAGAATTCATGACATTATTTAGCGTTACAGATCGTTGTCGACAGATCCAAGAGGATCATATCCGTGAGAGTTGTTATATATGTGTCACTTTTAACCTTCTGGTCACCATTGGGACATTCTGGCAGTTTTCAATTTTTTTTTTCGTTTTTCGATCGGAACCGCTAAAATTTTGGACTGTTAGCTATCGTCCTGAGTTTGAGGACTCCGATTGAAAATCTAACTGCATATTATGTGTCCTGGTGACATTCCAAGCCACTCACGAAAGTTTCATCGAATTCCGGTAACGTTTCAGAATTTCACAGTTCCGAAGCGTATCCGGGTTTTGACCGAGCGAGAAGTCATTGGGAGACTTGACTTGGTCAAAGTGGGCCCCATGACTTGGTCAAATGTGTTTGGATTTTAGTGTGGTTGGGTTGACTAGGGTCAAACCACACTTAAGCCTCCCTAATGCTAGCTTAAACCCTAATTAACCTAGCTTAGCCTAATCTAAGTGGGAGTTGACCTTTAAGTGAGCTAAAAAAATATCCTCCCCCACTATTCATCATCTTCTCCACCCAAATTTCTCTCTCCCCCTCTCTTTAAATCCCTCATTTTTGACCTAGCTAAGGTGGTTGAAATAAAAAACCCAAAGAAGAGAAAGGTTAGGTGAGCTCCCAATCTACCTTCCGGTGGTCTCGGATTCGAGTTCCCACATGCGTGACCCCTTCTCATGCCCTCTTTTCTCCTCTGATTTCAGCTGTTTTTAAGGCTGAGGGAGACCTTGGTTGTGGTGGCCTTGGAGGAGGTGTTTCGGTGCGCGAAGAGCAACCGATCTTCCCTTCCTTCCTTTCCTTCCTTGGGTAAGGTTTCCTTTCCTTCCTTTCTTGTTTAGATGATTGTTAGGAAGGTGTTTTTGAGTGGGGGTGGCTGTGGGTGGCAGTGGGTGGCCGTTGGTGGCGGTTGGAGGCGCTTTGAGGCCATTGGTGGTCGTCGGAGAGGTGGTAGGGCTGTCCCGGGTTGACTGGCAGGCAGGCAGGGCAACGCAGGTAGGCGTAGGGCTGGGCGCTGTCGGGCGTGCTGGCAGGGCACGTGAGCGTGCGCGCGGGCGTGCGCTCGGGTGGAGCAGGTGGGTGCGGGTGCTACGTGCTGGGCACCGTGCGAGGGTGTGCGTGCGGAGCGCTGCGCAGAGGTGCAGGGCGTGCTGCGCGCGCGGAGCCGCGTGCGGGTGCTGCGCGCAGGAGGCCGTGCGGGGTTGTGCGCGCGGAACGCTGCGCAGAGGCGCAGGGCGTGCTGTGCGTGCGCAGTGGGGCGAGCTGGTGGTGCGCGCGGGGTGCGCGAGGGATGCTGCGATGGGGCACTAGGCGTGCGGGTGTGCGCGCGGGTTGCTGCGCTGGGGCGCAGTGAGCGTGCGGTGCACAGGTGGGGGGCTCAGCAGGGTATCCGGGCGTGCAGGCTGGGCTCGGTAGTGCGTCTGGGCTCGCGGGTCGGGGCTCGGCTGTGCGCTCGGGGCGGGTGGCCGTGTGTATGGTTGCCCGGGGGTTCGGGAGTGAGTCGGGGTGCTCGGGCTCGCGTGCGTACGGGTCGTATGTACGTTTGCCCGAGTGTTGTGTTTTTTTAGAGTATTTTTGGTATATGTGTATTTTACTCACCTAGTTGATTACCCTGTCTTGCAGATCTTGACGGACGGTCGCGCGACGACCCGACTATCAGTGAGTGGGACAACCCAACCCAGTTGGGAGGCGTTATATGCACTTGGGCGTATACCGTCCTCCCCTGGGGCACCATAGTAAATATTAACTTGTGTAATATGAAATCCATGCTAGCATGATTAATATGTAGTATGCATGCTACCCTAGACCATGTATGTTAGGGACTTGCACCCTTAGGATATGTGTAAGAGCCATGCATCCTATCACCTTGTTTCCATGCTAGGAAGCCTCGACCTATGCATGTGTCCTACTAGTTTGATTTATTAAATTATGCGAGCATATGTTTATTAGTATGCCTTGGGGAATATTAAGGGGGCCTTGCGAGGTCAACATTGAGACCCGGGCTAGGGTACTCCGTGTTCCTTGTTTGGTTGTCGGGATGTCCTATATCGGGACCTCAGGTTGCCCTCCCAAGGGTTCTTTTCCTCATTATTATCTTATATATTCCCCGCATCTTGGTTATGCGCGCTGGAGAAATTCTGAAGAATTCAAGACATTAGAGTTGTTGAGATGTGTTGTCGGCGGATTCGAGTGGATCATATGCGTATGGATAGGCTGTTCTGTTCCCTTCGTTGGATCCTTGTAGAGACTGCCCCAGCGTTTGAAAGGCCGTCCCGTGAGAGGGCTCCCATCAGTTGGCACCTCCTGATTTGGGACGGACTGTGCTGAATGTGGGACTGGCCAAGCGGATACGGAGTGGAGGAGAGACTATCGGTGGACCAAGGGTGACCAACAGCCTAGTCAGTCCCAATATCCTATGTCACCATATTGAGGGGTGAGGGTGAGGGTGTGGTGGGTCGGCTATGTAGCGACCCACTGGTTTGTGTAGTCCCACCTATGTCACCTACTGAGGGGTGAGGGTGAGGGTGTGGTGGGTCGGCGATGTAGCGACCCGCCAGATTTGTGTAGTAATCAGTCCCAATATCCTATGTCACCTATTGAGGGGTGAGGGTGAGGGTGTGGTGGGTCAGCGATGTAGCGACCCACTGGATTGTGTAGTTCCTGCCACTTTGAGGCTTTGAATAATTATTTGTGGTTAATATGAATTGTGATGCATGGGTTGTGCTATTCACTGAGCGTGTGGCTCACCCCTCGCATATATATTTTTCTCCAGTGTTATCTGAGTCGGATCAGGAGGAGGAGCTCCCCGAGGGACCTAAACAGTAGCGGTGCAGCGCCACATTTCCGCGAGTGTTAGAGGCTATCAGCATCCCTTTTTTATTGTATGTATTGTATTCTGTGCTTGGGCACACGTTTGTATTATATTTGGATGTCATTATATATATTGGCTCTCACAGGACAGTTGATTATGTATCGAGTCTGTAGTATGTTTTTGAATTACAGACTCAGTGTTTTAGCTTCCGCTATTTGTGTATATATCATGTCAGCCCTTTGTTGTCTGTGTTGAAATTGTTGATGTTGTTTAGAGTATTTTATTGATCTCCTGTATAGACTGCTGATATCATGTATACACTTGCCGCGTCCTGGGGACGGCCGCCCTGGGGCGTGACAAAAGTTGGTATCAGAGCCTGGTCCTGTCAGAGCCAATTTTATTCTTTCGTAGAGATGAGTCCTAGGATTTCTATATGCGTATTCTGATCCTAGTGCCTGGTTTTCTTGGGTTGCTGATATGCCTCTTCGCAGACCTAGGTCCCTCTCGACCTTTGGAGGTTTCCGGACATACCAGAGGCGGGGATGCTACTGGAGAGTCCACGGCTGTGGGGCCAAGATTGGCACAAGAGCCTCCTGCATGGGAGCGTGCTTACGCTCGGTTAGCGGATTTGGTGGAGACTCAGACGAGAGCATTAGAGGCCGAGATGAGTGGGTTGGTTGCTGTTATGCAAGTGTGTGGTATCTCGATAAGCGAGTATCGAGAGTGGTTGTCCAAGTTGAAGAAGCCGGGTTGTAGCTAACCTGGCAGAGGGTTCCCATCCGTAGGTACCACCAATGCAGTCGGAGGGGTACTGATCGTGGGAGTATGCCAGGTAGAGCTTACCCGGGAGAGGGTTATTGAATGATGTCGCGAGTGTGGAATCGTTCTACCCTTGTTGGATCCGTGTAGTACAGCCCCGGCGTTAGACAGGCTATTCTGTACCAGGTAAGCTACGGAGCGGGGAGAGGCTACCGGTAGACCAGGGGTGGAGAGCAGTCTAAGTCTCTCCCCATAAGTCCCAAAAGGCTCCCTTCGGGAGTGAGGGTGGGGGTGAGGTTGGTCGCGCCGCCGCGTGACCCAGTGATCCATTGGGTTTGTACCCATGTTTTTCTTGGAAAAGGGAACTGATTTTGTGTAATTTGGTTTCGGAGCATGGGTTTCCAGTGGAGTTGGTGGAGCTCGCGATGACGGACTTTGATGCCATCATGGGAATGGATTGGCTTGCAGCTAGTCACACCAGCATCGACTGTTTTGCCAAGTCGGTGTCTTTCCACCTTCTGGGTCGGAGGTCTTTCCAGTTCGTGGGCGATCGTGACGTAGCCCCTTTGGGGTTCGTGTCGTCCATGCAAGCGTGGAGACTCCTTCAGGGAGGATGTGAGGGCTTTCTAGCGTATATTGCCCAGGAAAATGCACCGCTGCAGGCAGATATCAGTCAGACTCCGGTTGTGGTAGAGTATCCTGAGGTTTTCCCCGATGATCTTCCAGGATTACCGCCGGATCGCGCGATCGAGTTTGAGATCAATCTGATTCTGGGATTGAGCCGATTTTGAGAGCTCCGTACCGGATGGCCCCTGCAGAGCTGAGGGTGCTCAAGGAGCAGTTGGAGGAGTTGCTGGAGAAGGGCTTCGCACGTCCGAGTGTTTCTCCGTGGGCAGCCCCTGTTCTGTTCGTCCGGAAGAAGGACGGTTCGCTGCAGCTTTGTATCGATTACAGGCAGCTGAACAAGCGGACAGTGAAGAACAAGTACCCCTTGCCGCGGATCGACGATCTGTTTGACCAGCTCCAGGGAGCGCGTGTCTTTTCCAAGATCGATCTCCATTCGGGGTACTATCAGCTGAAGATCCGGGAGTCAGACATTCTGAAAACGGCCTTTCGTACCCGGTATGGGCACTACGAGTTCAGAGTACTGCCATTCGGGTTGACGAATGCGCCGGCGGCCTTCATGGATCTGATGAACCAGGTGTTTCGGCCCTTCCTTGACTCCCTTGTGGTAGTATTCATCGATGACATATTGGTGTACTCGAGGAGTCTTGAGGAGCACGCTCACCATCTCCGCACTGTCTTGGAGACTTTGGCCAGACATCAGTTGTTTGCCAAGTTCAGCAAGTGCGAGTTTTGGTTGGAGCTTCTTCCCCGTGTATCGTTATCGATGGAAACCATGGAGTTCGCGTGCGGCGCCAGTGTAAAGTGTTGAGGATGTGATGTATTGCTCATTAAGGGATGATGTCTTCTTCTAGACTTCCTACTACGGATTAAGGGGCCTTGCAGGGTCAGCGTTGAGACTCGTGCTAGGGTACTCCGTGTTCCTTGTTTGGTTGTCGGGGTATCCTATATCGGGACCTCATGGTGCCCTCCCAAGGTTTCTTTTCCCAGTCAAGGAATACCTTAGAAGCATCAAATTGATGGTGGATTTTTCCCTCTCACTTGGAAGGTGCTGTAGCGAGTGGTGATGCGTACGATCGGGATTGGGTGCGTCCTATTGCAGCTTGGTGGGTGATCGCTTGTGGACTGGGTTCCATAGTGGCATCTGGAGGCGCTTCGATATATCATTGTGTTGTAGCTGCCCAGTTGAGGCCAGAGCCCTGTGAGCTGCTCCCAGATGCTGTGCTTGTTGGTGCGCCCATATGGCAAAGATAGCGGGCTGGGGAGGCTACCAGTAGAGGCCACACCGGGAGAGTGTTGCTAAATGATGTCGAGAGCGTGGACTCCCCGTGATGAATCTGCCCATGGAGTGCAGGATGCCGGAGTTCCAATGGTTATAGATGAGCGACCTATCTCTGGCGGCATGTAAAGCACAGTTGAGGATACTGTCGCGTTTTGCCCCACATTGGTCGTAAATAAGGAGACACCAAGCTAGCATTCGTGATGGAACTCAACCGCCTATCAGATAGATGACGTCGCATAGGCATTGTCGAGGTTCGACAACCCGTTATTGCGTGTCTTGTGGATTAAGTGCGGTTGAGCGGCTTACCTAGTGTGTAGGTGTTATCATGAGCGCCAGACATGCTCGAGGAGCAGAATCTGAACTAAATTGTTCGTGGTGCTGTTTTGATCTCCCCGTGGAGGTTGAAGATCAATTACTTTTGTCGCGAATCGATTATCTATTTGACCAGCTCTGGGAGCGAGTGTCTGCTGATTAGATCGATCTTCACACAAGGGTACCGCAAGTTGGAGATCCAAGAGTTGGACATCCCGCAGATGGCCTTTTGTGACCGTTCAGGCACTACGAGTTTTAAGTACTGCCGTCGGGGTTGACGAATGCGCCGAATGCCTTCGTGGATCTCAAAAGTTTTATTGGGCTTCCGAGGACTACTTTGATGTAGTCTTCATTGCGATTGTTGTGGTGTGATGAAAAGGTGACGTGGGTGACCTTGCTTTCCCCAGGTTTGCATGCCCTCAGGCAAGTTCGATAATCATCATCGCGTTGGAACGCGTCAGTCCATTGAGATTCCTCAGTGGACGTGGGGTGCCGAGGCCCTTGAGAGCTCGAGGACACCTTGCGTGACGCGTATCCGCATCTTTTCCCCTCCTAGAGGTTTTTGTATTATTTTGAGGACAAAATTTCCTAAGGGGGAAGAATGTTATATATGTGTCACTTTTAACCTTCTGGTCACCATTGGGACATTCTGGCAGTTTTTTAGTTTTTTTTCGTTTTTCGATCGGAACCACTAAAATTTCAGGCTTTTCACTATCATCCTGAGTTTGAGGACTCCGATTGAAAATCTAACTGCATATTATGTGTCCTGGTGACATTCCAAGCCACTCACGAAAATTTCATCAAATTCCGGTACGTTTCAGAATTTCGCAGTTCCGGGGCGTATCCGGGTTTTGACCGAGCGAGAAGTCATTGAGAGACTTGACTTGGTCAAGGTTGACCTTTGACTTGGTCAAAAGGTTTTGGAATTTAGTTTGGTTGGGTTGACTAGGGTCAAAGTGTACTTAGATCACATAAACCTAGCCTAAACCTAATTAGGGCTAATCTAATAAGGGGGTGTGAGTGTGTGAGGTGTGGGTGTGAGTATAAAGAAATCCCACGACCAAGACAAAACCCCCCCTATTCATCGTCGTCTCCAAATTTCTCTCTCTCTCTCCCTCTCTTTAAAACCACCATTTGACCTAGTTCAAGGGGTCAAAACCAAAAACCCAAAGAAGAGAAAGGTTAGATCTCATCCCGATCTATCCACCGGTGGTCTCGGATTCGAGTTCCGGTGTGTTTAGCCCCTTCTCACGCCCTCCTTTCTCCTCTGTTTTCAACCATTTCGAGGGCTGAGGAAGAGCTCGGTAGTGGTGGCCTTGGAGGAGGTGTTTCGGTGCGCGGAGAGCAACCGAACTCCCCTTCTCTTCCTTTCTTTCCTTGGGTAAGCCTTCTTTCCTTCCTTTCTTGCTTAGATGCTTGTTAGGAGGAGGTTTTTGAGTTGGGGTGGCTGTGGGTGGCCGTTGGTGGCGGTCGGAGGCGGTTGGAGGCCGTTGGTGGCCGTTGGAGTGGTGGAAGGGCTGTCTCGGGTAGGCTGTGCGCGCAGGCAGGCAGTGCTCGGGCAGGCAGGCAGCGCGCAGGCAGGCAGTGCTCAGGCAGCGTGGGCGTGCGCGCGGGCGTGAGCGAGGGTGTGCGCGCGGGTGGAGCTCGGTTCGGGCGCATGCGGGCAGCGGCGCGCGCAGGCAGGCAGGCGAAGGCGGTCAGGCGCAGGCAGGCAGGCGCAGGCGGGCGAGCTGCAGGCAGGCGCGGTGGGCGCTTGCTGACGGGCTCGCTAGGCGCGTGCGGTCGGGCGCGCTGGGCGCAGTTCGCGGCATGCGCGCGGAGCACTGCGCAGGGGCGCGTGGACGAGCGGGTGGTGTGCCGGTGCTGCGCAGGAGGCGTAGTGCGCGCAGGGCGAGCAGTCGGTGCGAGCGGGGAGTGTGAGCGGGCAGGTGTGCGGGCGTTGCGCTGGGGCGCAGTGCGGGCGGGTGCGCGTGCGGGGCGCTGCGCTATGGCGCAGTGTGCGCTGGTGCACCCGGGGCTGGTCTAGCGGGTGGTGCGAGCGGGTGATGCGAGCGGGTGGTGCGCGCGGGGTGCGCGCGGAGCGAGGCGTTGGGGCGCTGGGCGTGCGGGTGTGCGCGCTGGTTGCTGCGCTGGGGCGCAGTGGGCGCGCGGTGCACCAGGGAGGCTCGGCGGGGTGTCCGGGCGTGCGGGCTGGGCTCGGCCGTGCGACTGGCCGCGCGGGCTGAGGCGCGGCTGTGCGCCTGGGTCGGGTGGCCGCGCGTACGGCTGCCCCGCGGTTCGGGAGTGAGTCGGAGTGCTCGGGCTCGCGTGCGTACTGGCCGTATGTACGCTTTCCCGAGTATTGTGTATTTTAATGTATTTTTGGATTTATTTGGGTATTTTACTCACCGAATTGATTACCCTATTTTGCAGATCTTGACAGACGGTCATGCGACGACCGACTATCTGTGAGTGGGACAATCCAACCCAGTAAGGAGGCGCTATACGCACTTGGGCGTGTACCGTCATCCCCTGGGGCACCATGGATTTATATTAACTTGTTGTAATGTGTAATCCACGCAATCATGATAAAAATGTAGTATGCATGCTACCCTAGACTTTGTATGTTAGGGACTTGCACCCTTAGGAGATGTGTAAGAGCCATGCATCCTGTCACCCTGTCCTCATGCTAGGAAGCATCGGCCTATGCTTGCGTCCTACTAGTTTAATTTATATAATTGATTGCTAGCATGTCTTAGATAATATTATAGGGAGGGGCCTTGTGAGGTCAACATTGAGACCCGGGCTAGGGTACTCCGTGTTCCTTGTTTGGTTGTCGGGATGTCCTATATCGGGACCTCATGCTGCCCTCCCAAGGTTTCTTGTCCCAATAATATTATAACTCTTGTTAATAATTATTATTATACCTCTTGTTAATAATTATTATATATATGTTCCCCGCATCTTGGTTATGCGCCCTGGAGGAATTCTGAAGAATTCATGACATTAGAGTTGTTGTGATGTGTTGTCTGCGGATCCGAGTGGATCATATGTGATGGATAGGCAGTTCTTTTCCCTTCGTTGGATCCGTGTAGAGACTACCCCGGCGTTGGAAAGGCTGTCCCGTGCATGGGCTCCCATCAGTAGGCACCTCCTGATTTGGGACGGACTGTGCTGAATGTGGGGGTGGCCAAACGGCCTACGGAGTGGGGAGAGACTATCGGTGGACCAAGGGTGACCATCAGCCTAGTCAGTCCCAATATCCTATGTCACCATATTGAGGGGTGAGGGTGAGGGTGTGGTGGGTTGGCGATGTAGCAACCCACTGGATTGTAAGTCCCAATATCCTATGTCACCTATTGAGGGGTGAGGGTGAGGGTGTTGTGGGTTGGCGATGGCGACCCACTGGATTTGTGTAGTTCCTGCCATTTTGTGGCTTGAATAATAAAATTGGGGTTATTAATATCTGGTGGTTAATATATCTGTGATGCATGGGTTGTGCTGTTCACTGAGCGTGTGGCTCACCCCTCGCATAATATTTTTTTCTCCAGTGTCATCTGAGTCGGATCTGGAGGAGGAGCTCCCCGAGGGATTTCACCAGTAGCGGAGTAGCGCCACATCCCGCGAGTATCAGAGTCTATCAGCATCCCTTTTGATTGTATGTGTTATATTCCGTGCTTGGGCACGCGTTTGTGTACTATTTGGATGTCTTTGTATATATTGGCTCTCACAGGACAGTTGATTATGTATCGAGTCTGTAATATGTTTTTGGATTACACATTCAATCTTTTAGCTTCCGCTATTTGTGTATATATCATGTCAGCTCTGCTTTTGTCTGTGATGTCATTTTAGCTATTGTGTGAGTATGTTATTGAACTCCTGTTTAGACTGATATCCTATATACACTTGCCGCGTCCCGGGGACGGCCGCCCTGGGGCGTGACAGATCCGATATATAATCAACTGTCCTGTGAGAGCCAATATATACAATGACATCCAAATGTAATACAAATGTGTGCCCAAGCACATAATACAATACATACAATAAAAGGGGGGGATGCTGAATGGCCTCTGACAATCGGAGCGTGACATGGTCTTTTGGGACCTCCGCTACTGCTGACGTGCCTCGGGGAGCTCCTCCTTCAGATCCGAATCCGATATCACTGGAGAAAAATATATGCGAGGGGTGAGCCACACGCTCAGTGAATAGCACAACCCATGCATCACAATTCATATTAATCTTACACAATTCATAGCCCCTAAGTGGCAATAACTACACAAATCCAGTGGGTCGCTACATCGCCAACCCACTACACCCTCACCCTAACCCTCAAACTGGTGACATGGTCTTTTGGGACTGACTAGGCTGTTGATCACCCTTGGTCCACCGGTAGTCCCTCCCCCACTCCGTAGCTCGCCTGGTCTACTCCCACGATTCAGCACAGTCCGAAACCAAATCAGGAGGTACCTACTGATGGGAGCCCTCTGTCAGGACGGCCTGTCTAACGCTGAGGAGTCCCTACACAGATCCAACGAAGGGAAGAGAAATGCCCTACCCACACGGATACGATCCACTTGGATCCGCCGACACCGATTGCAACTCTACTAATGTCATGAATTCTTCAGAATTCCTCCAGGGCGCATAACTAAGATGCGGGGGCCCCATCGATGCACTTATCTACACAAGTAGTATAGCTAGGGGGCCCCATCGATGCACGACGCGCGTCTACGCGCGTCGAGCGCATCCCGAGAGGGGGGGGATTGGATCGAACCACTCACCGATACCGGATCGCCGCGCGTCCGGTCTACGAGATCTGCAAAACACAACCAATGATCCATAATTAAATTATGGAACCTCCTATCACACATATAAGCTTACTTCATGAAAACCCTAACCCCTGATACTTCCATATTATCACCCAAGACACATGCAACCAACTCCTTGACACTCAACCAAGCAAAACTGCTAAACCTGCTGCAACCAGCCCTACTAATTGGTCTTCACAGCACCCAATACACTTTCAAAAATTATGAAATAAATCATGCACATTCTATGATATGCTGGGATCATAATACATGAAGACATTAGAACCTAATTTTGCCTCTACAAGCCTGAAACAAATCATTTCCCGAAGCAGGTCAATTCCTACGCGAATCTGGAAAGGTCATGCAAAACTGTTTTTAACTTACACCACAGATATCATAATGACCCCAAATTTCATATATAACATCTAGACACATAGATGATCAAATCATAAGAAGACATAATCCTAAAAATATGCCTCTAAATACTAGATTCACTGAGATCTTTAAAAGACAGTGCTGCCTTACCAAAACAGGGGAAGGGAAATGGGGAGATGCGGGGTTCTCGACACACCCACGACCACCTCTACCACCACCTCATCAGCCACTCCACCAGCCTTCCTTGGCTGAAAACAGGGGGGGGGGGAAGGCATGAGAAGGAGCTAATGAGAAGAGAAACAACAACAACAACTACAACACCCAAAGCTTGCACACACATACCTTTCTCTTTTCCTTTTAATGTTTCTTCTTCTCCTTCTTGTTCTTCCTCTTCTCTTTTTTAAACACACAAACAAAGAAACCAGGGAGTGGAGAGAGTGAGAGGGAGAGGAGGAGAAGGGGACGCCTACACCAATCACACACACACACACACCATTTATTAGTGAAAAAGGGGTTTGGTGAGACTTGACTTAGTCAACCCAACCAAGCAAAAAAACAAAACCCATTGACCTAGTCAATGGTCTTGTTTGACTTGGTCCAAGTCCACTTTGACTTGGTCAAAGTCACTCTTTGACAATCCAGTGATGACCAAACCCGGATACGATTCAGAACTGCAAAATTTTCTAAAACGTTACCGGAATTCGATGAAATTTTTATGGGTAGTACTAAACGGTACCAGGACCCATAATATGCAGTCAGATTTTTAATCAGAGTACTCTAACTCCCGCAGGTGGCTAAAAGCCAAAATTTTAGCGGCTCCGATCGAAAAATTAAAAAGGCCCTGAATGACCGAGAAGTGACCAAGGCTTAACCGAAATGGCTCTAAATGACACAGGCATAACACCACCACCTCATAAGCCACTCCACCAGCCCTTCCTTGGCTGAAAACAGGGGATAATAGGGGCATGAGAGGGAGCTAGAGAGAAGAGAAACAAGAACAACAACATCAACAACACACACACTCACCCTTTTTTCACTCTTTCTTGTGCTTCTTCTTCATCTTTTCCTTCATTAACAACACACACACAGACACAAAAATAGAGAGGGAGAGGGAGAGACGAGACTGAGAGGGTGAGGGATTTCTCACTTGGGGGGGGGTGATGAGAAGGAAAGAAAATGGGGTAAACATAACCTACACTCACCCTCTAATACACAAAATAACCAATGATTCCTTAGCTATTAAGCAAGAGGGGGTGAGGTTACCAAAGGTCACCACATTCACCAATATATCTTGACACTATTCCACCCACCAAACCAGGAACTCTCAAAACCCGGATACGGTTCGGAATTGCATATTTTTCAAAACATTACCGAAATTTGATGAAATTTTTATGGGTAATACAAAACGGTACTAGGACCCATAATATGCAGTTAGATTTTTAATCAGAATACTTCAACTACCGCAGGTGGCTAAAAGCCAAAATTTTAGAGACTCCGATAAAAAAAAAAATAAGGCTCCAAATGACACAAGCATAACAACCGTTCCACATATACAAACCAAATTAAAAAACCACCCATGTCTATTCATACACCAAAAGAAAGGTATAAATTGTTCATAAACAGAAAAGCAAATATAAGTCAAATTAAAAGGGAGTCTTTCAACTAAAAGCAAATGATAATTTGGTAGAGTTCCATCCAAAGCTTCAAATCCAAAAGTCTTGAGCTGTGCGTCATCAAAATAATCACCTTAGCCAAAAGAAAAGAAGAAAGCATGAATTCCTTGCCATACATACAGTTCTTCTACCAAAACCAAAACAAAGTATACCTTGGAGTGTCATCATCCGCGGGAGGTTGGATCGAAGGAGGAGCATCCTGGCCCAGCCGAGAAGGTGGCAGTGGCTGAGGAGAAGACTGAACCGTTGGAGCATCTGGGACAGCAGGAGTCTCTCGGATCGAAGACGCGACCCTCATATACCTCCCACGGCTTTGGGTCACTAAAGGACGAGAAGCCCGACTGGAAGTAGCCCCCGTAGCGAAGGAAGCTGAGAGGGAATGCTAATGCTCAAAGAGGAGGACGTCAAGGTCAGCCTCAGTCATGGCCCCTCCACCGACCAACGTCCCTCCCCCTAACGGTGGCTTCCCGGAGGTGTACCTACTGGATGTCTCTGTCTCTCCTCTCCAACCTCTAGGGAAGGCGCGCCTCCACCCCTCTCGTTCGATCCTCGACCACCCTCAATCTCTCCTCGAGCTCCCTTGCCCTCACCTCTGCAGCCCGGAGCCTCTCCTCACTTGACCGAAGCGCATCCCGGTCCCTATCACCAGCCACCTGAAGGGAACGGATCAGATCTCCCACCAAGCCACCGGGAATGCTCGCCGATGCCTCAAACTCCGACACCCTCACTTGGCGGAAGTTTCGCTCACGGTGCAACATGGCGAACTCCTCCTCTCTCGACACCATCTCAGACCTCAACCAGCCCATATACTTCTCAACCCAGGTGGCCATCTCCCTCGCTTGATCAAGCTCCATCCTCGTGGCCATCAACTCGCTCCGGGCCATGTCTAGCTCCCTCGCCAACTCAAGCTCTCGCTCAGAAGCCATGGATAGAGGAAGAGCAAAGGAAGAAGAAGCACTGTCAACCCTCGCCCTCGCCAATGCATCCACCTAAACCTCAAGGACTCACACCTGATTCCGCAAGCGACGCCTCTGGATCCTCAAGCGTTCCACCTAATCGGTCCTCTCCTGGAGATGTTGTTTGGCCGTTTCTAACTTCTTCTCCAATTCATTCATCTCAAACTACACAACAAAAGGAAAACATACACATTAAGAACACTTAAGAGGAAAAGAAAGGAAAAGAAAAGAGGAGGGCCAAGGCTATACTTACATAAGAATCAAGAATGACCTCCTCCATGGTCCCAAGAATGCCCGCGTACTTCTGACGATACCAAGCTGGGTAGTCTTCGTTCGACGTCATGTCATGGCGGCACTCTACCAAAGTCCCCCTCTCGACCCACCCTTGCAAGTACACAGCATAGTTCCTTGGGAGGTTTGTATCCTGAGGAATGCCGACCACCAGAATCGGAAGACGCTTCAGCAGATCGGCAGGCACCCACTGGAAGTACCCGAGCTGACAAACCACATGGCTGATGGCATGGAAGACGACCTCATTAAAGAAAATCAGCCAGATGTCCCTTGATAGCTCCTCAGGGACTTCCTCTTCCATGTAGGGCCTCCACGTCATCTACGAAACAAGATGTCAAAGAAATAAGAAGAGAGCTTAGTCTATAGAAAATTTGATGAAAGCCAGAAAAGATAGAATATATACCTCTTCTTCTCTCAAGGCACGGAAGGCTTCTCGAAACTGCGCAAGACAACACAAGCGAGAAGCCTCTGGAGGCGCCCATCTCATAGCCCAAGGGAGGGCATGGTCAAAGATCATCTGAGTTGGGTGAGCGATAGCGAAGTGCTTGTACCCAAAAATCTACAGAAAGAACGTCAAAATAAAAATCAGGTGATGTAAATAAACAGAGATCAAATCATTCCTACTTTTTCACTAAACTATACCTGTAGAAATGCCGTGAAACCGCCAAGGTTCTTGCCCTCGGCCCTCTTCACCTTCTTTGACAACTCTACGAAGAGGTGAGCAAGCATGGCTGCACCCCAAGCAAAGCGGCCCATCATCTCCAAGTTCTCCATCAGAAGCAAGAAGTGGGAGGAAACCTTATCGGAGGTCGTCGATAAGAGGACCCGACCAAAGAGGTAGAGGAAGAACACCCTCAACTCCCTCCGTGCCCTCAATGGACAGGCAATAGCCTCTCTCGCCTTGATCATCAGCCTCCTCCTCTAATAACTAGCTGCGGCCTCGCTCTTCTGATGCCCAGTAAATGAACCGAGGCCGTATTGCCTCGACAGTTGTCCGAGAGGGATCTGGTTCAACGTCCTCTCCTGCTCCACGTACTCCCAGTCACCAATCAACTCCAGGAAGAGCGCCTTGTAGTTGGGACTAGTAGTCGCTATCACTGCCTCACCCAAGGCTGGGAGGCCAGTGATCCGCTCAACATCCTCGAGCGTCGGCATCATCACGCCCGTGGAAAGGATGAAGGTGCAGCTCTCCGGATCCCAACGCTCTGCCAACCCCTCAAAATATGGACGATGGACTTGGAACAGCTCGACCAGAAAGAAGGAACAGAAGCCCACTTCATCCACCAAATCCTGCTCCCTCTGCCCCCAAAGCAGAATACCACCTCTTCGTCCAATGCTAGAGGGCCCGAATACGATTCGGCCACTGAAAACAATAAAGAAAAGGAGTTAGTCTCTTAGGATAGCATTCAAGAGGTAAGAATTCTAATCCAATAGAAATTCATTCTAAAGCCATGCTAGTTAGGAATTCCCACATACAAAATCAAAGCAAAAGCATGAAATATATAAAACCGTAAAAGGAAATCCCCCCCCCCTTTTTACAAAACTTTTCCTTATAATCACATATTTTACCCTCTTATCCCACCGTGGTCATTACTGTCATATGCTTACATACCTCCTTTCATCATTATCTATCACACTTATATACCTTTCATCAACTCACAAAAGAACTTGTCTCTCCCCTAACACTCATGCCATACCCACGTTCACATGATCCCACCATGATTAAAGATTATCCCCTACATACAAATCCCACCATAAAATAAACATGCAAGCATACTATGTTATTCCACCAAATTTTCTATACTTACGTTCCTGTTTACCATGCCTATTTCATACATATGAGAATTGTCCTTTCTTTAAACGACATATCATACTCAGATGAATGCAAATCCCACCGTGATCAATTTATACAAATGACCTTCATTAGAAAAATCTAGAAACACACACATACTGCTTCTACTCATGCCATTTAGAAAATACTAAAAATTTAAAACATAAACCTAAATTAGACAAAGGAAAATAGAGACAATATCGTAGCTCGTGTAGACCCATAAGCGTCCGCCTCAGCCTCGTCGAGATCATCCATCCCGTCGTCATCTCCCTCCTCCTCCTCATCCACCTCCTCCTCAGCCATGGCCTCTGCAGCTCCAACACCCTCAGCATCGGCCTCTACGGCCCCAACATGGACACCCTCGGCCTCCGCGGCCTCAGTCCATACACCCATTCCTTCCTCCGTGCCCACCGCACCGGAAGCCAAGACCTCGAAGTCCCCTAGAGCCCTCCTCTCCTCTTCCTCAGCCTTGGCCTCCGTGGCCTCCCTATCCAACATCCCAACAATGGCATCCAAAGATGCCCTCTCACTTTCACTGGCACCCTCAACCCCTACACCCTCAACCACACCTTCGGCCAATCCTCCGGCCTCCAAACCAGCGCCCTCGACCACAGCTGATCAGTCGTCGTGCCTCCTCTTGTGCGTATACCCAATCACACAACCCATAGAGCTCGTAGGAACCCCCAGGACAACCCCCGAAGGCGCATCCCCGACCTCACCCACCCCCGGTGCACACCAACGGCACCTCCACCTCCGCCCTATCGCTCTCCGATGATAAAGAGCTTGGGCTATGCCTTCCACGAGCCACCCAGGGTCGTTTCCCCCTTGAAGCGATCACCTTCGACCTCGTCATCTTCTCGAGTTTCAAAGAAAAAGGAGAACCCAAAGACCTAGGGTTTCGAGATCAAGAAAAGAAGATAGATTAGGTCAAAATGGAGGGAGGGAGGGTGAAGAAAATGAAGGTTTTGCGTTTTGAAATGAAGAAGAAGAAGAAGAAGAAGAGAGGGAAGAAAACCATTTTTGAAAAAGTGGGGAGAGAGAGGGTCTCTTTTCGGTTATAAGGGACCCAGTGTCATGCCCCAGGGCGGCCGTCCCCGGGTCGCGGCAAGTGTATATAAGATATCAGCAGTCTAAACAGGGAATCAATAAGTCACTCTAAACAACAACTAAAATGACAACAACACAGATCAAGCAAGGCTGACATAATATATACACAGATGCGGAAGCTAAAAGAACTGAATCTGTAATCCAAAAATATACTACAGACTCGATACATAATCATATGTCCTGTGAGAGCCAAATATATACAATACATCCAAATAATACACAACTGGGTGCCCCAGCACAGAATATATACATACAATGAACAGGGATGCTGATGGCCTCAAAAAGTCGCGGGACGTAGCGCTACTCCGCTACTGGTGCAGTCGCTCAGGGAGCTCCTCCTTCAAGTCCTCCTCAGTAATCACTGGAAAAATATTATGCGAGGGGTGAGCCACACGCTCAGTGAACAGCACAACCCATGCATCACAATTTATATCAACCACAATTAATCAACAACCAGCCTCAAAATGGCTTAACAACATAAAATCCAGTGGTTCGTACACCGCCGAACCACCACACCCTCACCCTCACCCCTCAATAGGTGACATAGGATATTGGGACTGATAATCATCCAAACACATCCATACACATCCATACACATCCATACACCCTCACCCTCACCCCTCAACAGGTGACATAGGATATTGGGACTGACTAGGCTGTTAATCACCCTTGGTCCATCGATAGCCTCTCCTCCACACTATAGCTTGCCTGGTCTACTCCCACGTTCAGCACAGTCCGAGTCCAAGATCAGGAGGTGCCTACTGATGGGAGCCCTCTGTCAGGATAGCCTGCTATTGCCTGGTCTACTCCCACATTCAGCACAGTCCGAGTCCAAGATCAGGAGGTGCCTACTGATGGGAGCCCTCTGTCAGGATAGTCTGTCTATGCTGAGGAGTCCCTACACGGATCCAACGAAGGGGAAGAGAAACAGCCTACCCACACGCATATGATCCACTCGGATCCGCTGACTACACATCTCTACAACTCTAGTGTCTCGAATTCATCAGAATTCCTCCAGGGCGCATAACCAAGATGCGGGGAACATGCATTAGTATAGACGGGAAAAGAAACCTTGGGAGGGCAACATGAGGTCCCGATATAGGACATCCCGACAACCAAACAAGGAACACGGAGCACCCTAGCCCGGGTCTCAATGTTGACCTCGCAAGGCCCCTTAATATTCCCTAAGGCATGCAATAATATTACCAGTTGCATTTAATTTAACAAATTAAACTATTAGGACGCATACAAAGGCCGGGGCTTTCCTAGCATGATAACAAGGTGACAAGATGCATGGCTCTTACACAACCTAAGGGTGCAAGTCCCTAACATACTCAGTCTAGGGTAGCATGCATACTACATATCAATCATGCTTGCATGGATTACATATTAACAGGTTAATATTAATCTATGGTGCCCCAGGGGAGGACGGTATACGCCCAAATGCATATAGCGCCTCCCAAACTGGGTTGGATTGTCCCACTCACCGGAAGTCGGGTCGTCGCGCGACCGTCCGTCAAGATCTGCAAGACAGGGTATCAACTGGGTGAGTAAAATCCACAAGTACATCAAAAATACTCTAAAAATACACAACACTCGGGCAAACGTGCATACGGCCCGTACGCACGCGAGCCCGAGCACCCCGGCTCACTCCCGAACTCCCCGGGCAGCCGCTCGCACGGCCACCCGCCCCGGGCGCACAGCCGAGCCCTGGCCCGCGCGCCCAGGCGCACTGCCGAGCCCAGCCTGCACGCCCGGACTCCCTGCCGAATCACCCCGGGTGCACCGCGTGCTCGCTGCGCCCCAGCGCAGCAACCCGCGCACACAACCGCACGGCCCGCGCCCCGCGCGCACTCCGCACGCACCACCGCTCGCCTCACCGCCCACGCACACCCCGCGCTCACCACCGCTTGCCTCGCCGCGCACCACCGCTCGCCTCGCCTCGCCTCACCGTGCGCACACCCCGCGCCTGCGTTTCTGCCCAGCGCTCCGCGCGGCATGCTCCTGCACGGTGCTCAGCGCCCAGCACACCCAGCGCCCCACACAGCCAGCACGCCCAGCATGCCGAGCGCCCAACGAAGCGCCTGCGCCACCCGAGAGCACGCCCGCGCGCACGTTCGCGCGTACACGTGCGCGCGCCCTGCCGCTGCACGCCCGCTGTGCTTGCCTGAGCGCTGTCTGTGCTGCCTGCTGCCCGGGACTGCCACCCTCCCTGCCCGAGCTCCTCCAACACCACCCATCGGCCTCCGACCGCCCCCTACCACCTCCGACAGCCACCCACAGCCGCCGACCACCACCCAACCCCAAAAACACCCTCCTAACAAGCATCTAAGCCAAAAAAGAAGGAAAAAGAGCTTACCAAGGGAAGGAAGGGAAGTTCGGTTGCTCTCCACGCACCGAAACACCTCCCCAAAGACCTCCACCGCCAAGCTCCTCCCTAGCCCTCGAAATGGCTCAAATCAGGGGAGAAAAGAGAGGGGGAGAAGGGGCTAAACACCTCGGAATTCGAATCCGAAAACACTGGGGTGTAGATCGGGACCGGATCTAACCTTTCTATGTTTTGGGTTTTAAGCTTCAAGCACCCTAGGTGGCTCAACAGCAATAAAAGGAGAGAGGGGGAGAGAGAAAGTGAGTTTGAGAAGATGATGAATAGTGCTAGGCAACATTTGCTACCCACTTAAATAAGTCAAACCACTCTTAATTAGGGTTAAGCAAGCTTCAAGTGAGGATTAAAGGCTTTAAGTGGGTTTTGACTTAGATCAACCCAACCACACAAAAAAACAAAAAGGGTTGACCAAGTCATGGGCCCACTTTGACCGAGTCAACTCTCCCAATGACTTCTCGCTCGGTCAAAACCCGGATACGCCCCGGAACTGTGAAATTTCAGAAACGTTACCGGAATTCGATGAAAATTTAATGAGTGGCTTAAAATGGCACCAGGACACATAATATGCAGTTAGATTTTCAATCGGAGTCCTCTAGCTCAGGACGATAGCTAACAGTCCAAAATTTTAGCGGTTTTGATCGAAAAACGAAAAAAAACTGAAAAACTGCCAAAATGCTCCAATGGTTACCACAAGGCAAAAAGTGACACATATATAACACCCAGTCGGCCGGCGACTACTCGCGTCTAGCCGCCCACTGCCCGACGGCTAAAATCAACTATCTGCCCCTCCCTGCCGGCTAAAATCAACTAGCCACCCTAAGCCAGCTTCCTAAACACACATTTTTCCAAGTTTTCTAAAGCCAAACAGCCACGTATTGGTTTATTTCCAAATTGTACTTGATCAAACACAACTTTCTTGAAGTTTTATCACATTTCCAATACCGCTCAGTTCGAATTTCTTTAGTTCTGGTTCATTTCTATAATTTTTATCCTTTGGATGATCCAATTCACTACTTCGAACACCTTTTACTTGCTTTATGTCGGCGATATCCCCTAGATTTACTGAGTTCCCCAAGCATGGGTATGGTAGGCACAAGGAAACTGACTCCGGGCTGCTCTGAGCACGATTGATAGGAACCCCGTCCGAGTGTTGGATCACTCGCTACTTTAATTTTTTCATCTTCCACCTGGATCATTCCTTTCGGTTGAAAATTCTAGTCAAGACCTAGCCTCTGACAGTCTAAATCAACTCCTTGAATAGTATTGGTCATGTGTCCTAAACTTCTTGAATGTTGGGCTGGCCAAAATAGGGTTCTCTCTCCTATGAGGGACAATTGTAGATACCCCAATTTTGACCGTCCAAAAAGACAAAAGACTTCAAGTAATATTTAGAAATGATCACATTTGGAAACCATAAAGAAAGCTTCCTTAGAAACCCAAAACCGGAAACCCTAGTCAAACCCTTAGAGAAATTTGAGACCAGGACAGAGGTGGCTATTTGAGCGTGGCCGCCCCTTATTGGGCAGCTAGTTTCAACTAGCCACCCCCTAACCGACCCCAAACCGCTTGCCTTGGATGGGACATAAAGCAGCATTTAATGTTGATGATTGCGGCTGTTTGTTCCCTTTAGCCGCCCCATCTTGGCCGGTTCAACCCTAGTAGCCGACCCAAGCCACTGCTTGCCAGAGATGGGACATTTGGCAGGCCATCATTGGGGTGGCAACTTGAGAGTAGCCGCCCCTCACTAGGCGGCTAGTTTAAACTAGCCGCCCCTCACCTGGACACTGTCAAAGAACAAAGATATGTTGAGAGGTCAAATCAAGCACCTTATTACCCATTTTTAATCTATTGTTCAATGGACATTCCACTGCCTCTCTTTTACTATAAATAGAGGGGTTCAAACTCTTTTTCTATCACAACCAATCCAAATAATTCCTAATCCACAACATCATCACATCCCCAATCAACACATACAAGCCTATACCCCACACCACCATTCCAAAACCCTTGAGAGGGAGAGAAAAGAGAGGTTTATTTGTGAGTAGAAAACCCATTCCCTACACAAATTCACTCTCCAAATCCACTCTCCAAAACCCAGGTTAAACCTAGTTCAACCTCCGCCAAACCCTAACCCATTTCCTACCCAGGTTCTGCCCAAATTGAGCCAGGCACCAGGCGGCTAACCCAAACCAGCCATCCCCCACGAGGCGACTATTTTCAACCGGCCCTCACCTACACCCTACACCCCTGACCTTTTAACACCCCCCCTTTGTCAAGTTCCCGGAAGGAGAAGAGGATTCCTGTTTTTCACCTCTGTGTGCGGCAAGTCCTTATCTCATAGCGGAGACTCCACAAACTCCCCCACGAAGGCGATCAAATCCATCCCCAACTTTTTTGCTTTTTTTGAGAAAGCAGGTGGTGATCACTACACCCCCCTAAATCCGCCTAAGGAGCCGTCGGAAGCATCAACAAGGAACCAAGCACCCTTCCCCCTCCCAAGAGACGATCCGACCGAGCCTGCCAAGGCACGCACCGAATCTGAATCCTCAGGAAACCCCCACACATGCAAAAAGACCATATCTTTTTCGGAGGCCCTCCCCAACAACAACCGGAGGAGCGACCCCCAACCCACTGAAAAACGATACCGACAGTTGGACTCGAGACCCAACTATTTTTATTAATATATGCTCATATATTACAAGACTGTTAGTATTAGTTGACCCATAATTTTGTTTCTTATTTATCATGTTACAAGTATAAGTTTTAACTCATTTTTGTATTCATAAGTCCATAACCAAGCCCATAAATCACAACCCATAACCAACAAAACCCACCCATTGACATGCATGCCTTATTAGCTTATTAGCTTTTTAATTTATATAATTAATTATTTTGTTGCATGATTTGTGTTTATTGTTTAGATTAACTTGTTAGTGTTTATTGTTTTGAATGTTGTTTAAGTTAATATATAGTTGAGGTGGATATTTTCCCCCTTCAGTTAAATTTGTAAATTTCTTGGGAAAAAAAACTCAAGTAATATGAATTCTTGTAGCTATGGTTCAATTCTCTCAATGACTGTATAAGAAATAACACAAATGATGCACAATGATTGTGCTTACTCAATGGATAACTTTTTTGACCTTGCTTGACTGTGCTTTTAGAGTGCTATCTCACAACCTCTTTATAGGCTGCCTACGTACCCCTTGGGGATCAAGTCACACGAAGTTCGTACATTACACTTGAAACCGCCTTGCCACTAAGTGCTTAGTGGGCTTTTTTTTCCAGGGAAACCCCCCCCCCAGCATTTACGCTCTACATCGGTCCTTGATTACCCACGTTCTGTTGGTAATGGGCCTTAAACACTACCTTGGCAGTTACAGGCGTTAGTGGTCTTCTAACCATTTTTTCATCTTGCTCGACATCTCTTGATGTGCTCGCCCGTACGTTTCACATCATGCCTTCGAGGAGTAAGGTCGATCGACCAGACCTCATGTCTGGTCGTGCCTTAGACTACTCACCTTCGAGGAGTAAGCTCAACCGACCAGACCTCATGTCTGGTCGTGCCTTAGACTACTCGCCTTCGAGGAGTAAGGTCGAACGAGCTGACCTCATGTCTGGTCGTGCTTTAGACTACTCGCTCTCCAGGTGCCCAACTGCCCAACTAGACCTTGGATCTAGTCGTGTCAGTACATTTGGAAGAGTCATCATGACCAAAGATTGGAACTCATATTTACGGGTCCCACGGTAGGCCCACGTCCGTCTTGGTGTGACACATTACCCCTTGAGGTGACACGGTGAGGATTTTTACCTCCACAATAGTGTTTATTGTTTTTAATATTATATGTAGTGTTTTTTTTATTAACCATATTCGGGTCCAGGTCCGGGTTTACATTTCCAAGGACCCACCGGGTTTTGTCACGGGTCGAGTCCAGTTCCACCGTGACCTGACCCGAACCTGACCCGTTGACAAGCCTACCTATAATACGATTAAAGACTTAGAGGGGCAAAAGGTCCACTTGTATTTTCTAATAGTTTTTAAATATTCCTTTTTGACCTTTAAGATCTACGAAATAATGATCAATAAAAGATTCTGTAGACTCCTGAAAAAGCAACCAGGTGCATAACTGCATTCATGGATTTTTGCATAAAAGTAATAAGTATATAAAAAAATGATGCATCAATAACACCTCCTATCTCTTTTATATTACCAAAACATTTTCATTTAGAGATAAATATAATATTTAAAAAATTCGAATATATTAGATCCAAAGATGAAGGTGTTTTATTTATTTTTTATTTTTTTTTAGCTTAAGGTAGACCATATATTAGATTAAGAAATGCAATACATGGTCCGAATTTAGATGGATGAAAGAAAGACATAAAACAAAGAAAACAAAGGGGGAAACGGCCACAACCTCCACCGGGCCGCGAAAGGGAAGTTGTCGAGAGACTACCTATCACACCAAAAGGGACTAAACAACTAGCCTATGATTTCCATACTCCCACCTCGAAAGCTGACCGATGAAGCGCCGGATATAAATCTGCCCCGGTCAAGAACGAGATGCAGCCCCATCTCTATCATGTTCTCTATATATATGCACGTGTCCTGAAATACAGCCTGATTTCCAGTTAGCCATATTGTCCACACCCCTGCCGCAATGAGAGTTTGAGAGATTTTCGCTGTAGTACTCCGATCACCTCGCATTCCCATTCTTTTCCCCGCAAGCCACATCTACTCCAACAATGTAAAGGTACACTTTAGCCCCATTCTTGCTTCCAAGTTGGCCCAGAACAGCCTGGATACGGGGCATAAACACAACAAATGACCAATCGTCTCCTGATCCGCACCGCAAAGGGCGCATAGTGTAGAATCATGAGGTCGCCATTTAGCTTTGTACACTCGAGTGATGATCCGCTCCTGGTAGACTTGCCACATAAAAACCTTGACTTTGAGAGGTGTCTTAGTAAGCTAAATCTACTTCCACTTGGTTTTTGTTTCCTCAACGTGAGGCACTTTGCGACCCCACCATCTGTAACCCTCCTTAACCGAGTACCTCCCACTTGAGTGGCCCCTCCATGCAACCTCGTCCTCGGCCAAATCGCGAAGGTGTTTTAAGTTTATGCATGGTGTTAATGATATACTTAGGGTCCGTTTGGATATGAGTTTAGGTAAATTCTGCGTTTGAAAAGCTATAAATTCTCAAACTCAAATCCAAACACATTTTCAGCGTTTAGCTTTTCAAACCACAATTTTCATTTTTAAGACAAAAAATTTCTTACGGTTGAAAATCTAATAAAACATAGCTTTTCAAAAGCTGAGTTTGAAATATAAGATTTTAAGAATCTCAGTGTTTCAACCTCACATCCAAACGCACCCTTAGCCATAAATAGTACCGTCATTGATAAAGGGGACCTAATAGACTACCCCCAACACGCGATAAAAATCCTGGTTCACAACTACTACCAGCAACCACCTTTGCAGTTTCCAATATATTTTGAATTATTTGAAGGTATATATTTATCTATAAAATAAATATCATACATATCTTTAACAAAAATATAGTATATATTTGAATTGAATTTATATAATTAATGTTTCTCTACATTTTTTAATCAAGTATAGACTATTATAATCTAGTATATACTATGTTTTCCAAATCAAGTACATATTACACTTTTCTAATAAATTTTATACTATAGCACATACTCATTACCAATAGGGAAAAGCGCGTAATGAAGCAGAACAACGACAAAAAAAGATATGATCTATATCAAGATCTAACACAATCTCTCTCAAAGAGGAGAAAGAAATCCTCTACAAGGTATGCTTTAATTTAGACTCAATTAAGCAGTTTATATATGACATAAAATCAAGCCCAATAATAAATCTATTAGTCTTAAATATAATAGTATATAAATAAAAAAGAGGAAAGATAAAAAAGAATATACCCAAGAGATGATGGCCAAATGGGAAAATAAAATTTTGGAACGGTTGATATTTTAGGAGAAAGGACTATTGTTTTTATTTTAAAATAAAATATTTGATTTTTTTTAATTATTTTAATAAATTTTAATAGTTGAGATTTTTTTATTTTTTAAATATTTATTCAGAGAAGAGAGAATCATGAAAGATTCATTTTTTATCATTTCTTTGATTAATGTTTTTTTTAAAAAAAAATTGGTGGGTGTGGGCTTAAGGGAATGTAGTTCCGCCCCTACAATTAGGCCCAATTAGAAACATCATTAAGTCTGATTACATAACTTACTAAAAAAATATTAAATAAATACAATAGCCATTTATTGTGAGATCCCACACAAATCAGTTAGAACCGATGACAGTCAATTCTAATATTTGTGGAAAGAAAAACAACTCTACAAATTATTATTATAAATGATAAATTTGTTTATTTAATTACTTAATGATGAAATCTGGTAAAATAATACCTAAATATCTCCAGGAAATGATTTAACATGTCAAATTTTGTGGAATTATAAGGTGGTGTCAATTATTTATGTCAGCTGTTAGTCTCACAGTTTTCTTTCTGGATCTTTTCTACTGGTCTGGTCACTTCAATAACATATGTGAATCGGAGGGATGACTAAAATGTATGAGCATCCTATATATAATATCTAATAAATTCAATATTTAAATTTTCTGATTCAGATAATTGGACTTATCGGATATATAAAATTCACAATGTATCATGTCTTCATCCATTGGCATGTTCCCACTTCCCACTACAGACCACAAGTGCAAATTGGTGACAAAAAAACACATGGCAGAGTTGCGTGTGAGGATGAAAAGCCACCACCATGTCTTTAGCATGGCAAAGCACGCTGCATATCTAAGTGGACTACGTTCACAGCGGAAAAGCTTCCCCTTTCATTTGCTCAGGCCTTTTCTTTCTTTTTTTCCCTTCCTTTTCCGGAAAGCAGTGTGATCATTGTCCATGACCCGACAACGCCTACCCTTTTTGTACAAAACAAATGCGCATTTTCACCAAACTATCAACTTCTAATAAAAAATATATATATACTGTAATTACTCAAAAAAACACTATTCTATCAACTTTGAATGAGATTGGTTGTAAGCCTCTATTATTCATACATGCATGTCAATTTTAAATTTAATAACAAAATTGATATAATTATTAAAAAAAAAACCTTTGGAAAAATAAGGTCATTGACTTGACCGAGTCATGAGCTATATAGATTCTACTGAAAGAATTTTTTAATAAAGATTCTTATTAAAATTTGATCAAGTTGAAGAAAAAATTGATTTTAATTTGTATATTCTAAACAAATATATTATAATTACTCAAAATTAAAAAATACTGTTCTACCAATTTTGAATGAGATTTGGTTGTAGGCCTTTATTATTCATACATGCATGTCAACTTTGATTTTAATTACAAAATTGATATAATTGTGGTTAATTATCAAAAAATTCTTTCAAAAAATAAGGGCATTGACTTGACTAGTCAACGAGCTATAGATTATTATATTTTCCCGCACATGAAAATAATGGAAGCCGTTTCAATTGGAGTGTGTCTATCCCCACCAAACGTTTCATTTATCTCACCAATCGGAAAAAAAGAAGAAAAAAAACCGATGTTTAACTGTTCCCACCAATTCAGGTCGACCGAATTTAGTCGCCAATTCAGGTTTTGGACGACCGGACTTGATCGCCATTTCAGATTTCGGACGACCGTACTTGATCGTCATTTCAGGTTTTGGGCGACTGAAATAGATCAAACAGGATCCAGAACTATATTTACCTATTCTTTGTAAACAAATAAATTTTTAGGTTTATCTATCATATTTTACATTTATTCTTTTATCCAAACAACAGTTAAGGGACTAAAAAAAATGTAAGTATGTATACTTTAAATTAATTCAAATTTTTATAGAAAAATATCTAATTAGACAAATATATATCATTTTTAAACTTCGTTTGAATTCGTAGTTAAGCGGATTCTTTCTTTGAAAACAAAAAAAAAATATACCAGTTGATCTAAACACATTTTATATTTGGTTTTTAAAAATTTGTCCATCACTTATGTAAAAAAATTCTTCTTATGTTCTATATTTAATAATAATGATTGATTTTCTCTACATTATAATTCAGACTTGGAGTGACATGAAGGATCCAAGGAGAATACATGTCATGGAATTATGTTTCAAAAAAAAAACATTATAAACTTTATTATAAATTCTGTTCGACCAAGTTTGATCGCCTGAAACCCGAAATAACAACCAAGTTAAGTCGTCCAAAATATGAAATGACAACCAAGTTCAATCGCCGAAAACTTAAAATGACAACCAAGTTTGGTCGATCTGACCAAATCGGTGGGAATAGAAAAAACCATTTTTTTTTCTCGATTGATGGGGTAAGAGAAAAGGATTGGTGGGACTATACGTGCCTTTTAATTGGACTGCACTCTTCTTCAAAACATGACTTGTTTCAGGCACTGACTTTTCTTCTTTCTTTTCTTTTTCTTCTTTCTTTTTCATTTTTCTTAGGTACTGTTCCAAGGAGTTTTGGTAATTGAATCCAAGTCAACACTGCTTAAAGATTTTTTTTTTGTTTTAAGAAAACGTTCCACGATTCCTTATAAATAATGTTACATCCAATTCATTTTTCAGCTTTAAATCTAGTCTATTAGTGTTTTGAACTTTTTTTAAAAAATATATCTCATTTAATAAGGTACATGTTTTTATAAAAAATAAAATAAATATACTCTAACGAATTATATGGATGCATTTATAGAGAATATCAAAAACATTTATCAAAATATATACCTCATTAAAATGAATATATACTTCAATAATTTTCTATCAATGCATATAGAACTGGAAGTATGACTACAATAAAAACTATGTATAACGGCACTCCTTTCCTATTAAGATAAGAAAGCCCAAAGGGGGCATAGCCGAAGAGAATCCGACTATAGCACCAACCAAAGATCAAGCAACACCGCTAAAAGATTGGGTTTTAATTCATCCTGCTTGTTTTTCATCCCCACTTTTTAGTCTGCGAGTAATTATACATTTGTCTAATTAGAAGTTATATGATAATGAATGAATACGCATATAAATGTATATAGCATCAAATAAAGGAACATGATTAAAAGTTGGTTAAAAAAAATCAAATTAGGTTTATTACTATTCTTAACTTATATTAATCTACCATGTATATGATAATCCTTATAAAAAAATTATATTATTTTCAAAAAATATAAATGGTGGGATTTGAGGCCCAAGACCATTAATGTCTAAACAATTACCAATCTTTCAGTAGTTTTTTTAACTACAAACTCAACTGTTTTCCAAAGTTAAGAATTCTTTTAGAGGGCCAGGTACATGTAAAACTCCTTTTCTATCACAACATTTATTTTGGATGTCATTCCACATTTGATTTTTTTCAAGACTCAAGTAATATCCATAAAAATGTTAGGGAAAATCATTATTAAAGTTTTTTTTTAGTAATTCCTAAAATGTTTTAATTTTGTAAAAGTATATATATTCATCTAATAAAATACATAACTGTATAAAATATGAAATATATATATTTGAATAGATTGAATAGTTCATGTTTTAATCGAGTATATATATACCGCATTGGGTAAGAGAACTATAAAGAACTGCAAAAGTGATATATACTTCAATGAATTATAAGGTAGCTTTCATAGTTTGACTATAAAGTCAGCCATGGGGGATATCTCTTATATAAAAAAAAATGATAACTAGACCATCTAATTGCACCCTTTACAACTTATCAATTTTGTGCATATGGGGTACATCAGTCCTTGGATGAGTTGCGGATCGCGGGGAAAGAAATGAAGAAAGCAGGGGACATCAGTCTAGCCGCGGTGATCTCACAGACAATCGTACCGACACAAGCATGGACTATATGGAGAACAAGGAACGCGGCTGTCTTCACAAAAGCGAGGGTGTATCAATAGAACATGTGAGAAATGTTCCAAACTTGCATGAGAGATTGTGGACGATACATCACGAAGGCGGTCGATGTCCGCTTTCGAGATGGAATTTGATCGCCGCGAGGTGAGTGGCGGATAGGTGGATGTCCCACTGGTTTAGATTACTCGTCTAACCGGGGTTTGGGTGACTTGCATAGCATAGGTTCATTTTTTGCTTATAGGGTTCTTATCCCCTTTATCTTTGTTTTAGATATATATGTCTATTATTCCTCATTTCAGAATTTGTAATTCAAATTCAATAATGAAATCGGGTATCAAACATTACCTTTCTTAAAAAAAAAAAAAATCAATTTTGCCCATAAAACACTTTTTTAACCATTTTATATTTACGGATCCTTCCTACCCGGTGATCCTTTTACTGATCCCTCCTTTATGAATCTATGCATAGCTTTCTTCTTTATTTATGACACAAGAAAGACGTGTTCTTATATTTAAAAATATAGATTGGAAAAATAAAAAATGAATTTATGCATAGCTTTCTTTTTAATTTATGACACAAGAAAGATGTGTTCTTATATTTAAAAATATAGATTGGAAAAAGAAAAGGAAGTTCGAGGAATGGCGTCTAGCAAAAGAAGAGGCGTGCGTAGCTTTTGAGCTATGCCCCTTGGCCTAACTTATTTATCTTTTTTCACATTCTTTTTGGATAATGCTGGAAACAGTTTAGGGTTTAGCTTTATGCATCACTCTTGCAATCCATCCTGTCTTTGTTTTATTTTTAAAAATATATATAATCATAATAACATATATTTATTAATAAAATAAATAAAATATTTACCCATACTGGATAACTACTTTATCTAACAAAATTTATACCTCATCATCAAAATGAGATACACACTGAACTGCTAAAGACTATGTGTAATATATATATATATTGTTAACTAATCAACACATGCCAAATGTCCTTTAGAGAATTTTCTTTCTTGGATTACAAGCCTCTCAATCTTCTTTTTTGTCAATAAGTATGTTGTTTTTCACATTTCAAATTGAAAGACACTGAGATGAAGGCCTTAAAGAGATTGAGGTTATGTTTGTGTCACATGAAAAGGAAGGGAAAATGAGGGAATGTAAAAACTCTCTTTAACCACAAAAAAATCAGTTGTTTGTGCCAAACAAAAAGTGAAAAAAAACTCTCTCACTTTCCATTTATTATTTTGTCTTATTATAATAGAAGAGAAAAAAAATTTCTCACCCTAAAGGAGGGAAAGTGAACAAAAGTGAGTTTACTTTTTTGGGGTTTGAATATTAAATGTTTGGTAATATTGAATATTTTTGTTTGTTCTTATTTTTCATTTTAAAATAAAACAATAAAATTATTTATTTAAATTTTTTTTATTTATTATGTGACATGTCCTAGTTGATTGTCTTTCAAAATTTTATTTATTTAAAAATATTTTATTGATAAGTTAGGTGCTTTTATATTATATTTAAGGGATTTTTAGTTTTAGGTCCCTGTAAACATCGTAATGTTGGGATCGATCCCTAGCTTCTTTCAAATATTTTTTAAATCCCTCTAATCTAATGATAACTCTGGTTTTAGTCCCTTAACACACTTTCCGTCACAATGGGGGTTACCATTACATAAAATACCTAAACTACCCTTTCACCATAAAATACCCCTTTCAATCCCTCTACCGCACAAACCCCTCGCCCCCACAAAAAAGAAAAAAAAAGTGTGATCCCTGCAACCGAAGCTTCTCCGATTCCCGCCATTTCAAATCAATGTGGGTTACTTCTTGGTAGTGCGAGGAAGAGGAACCTGTCCGTAGAAGAAGAGTTTGCGTGAAAGGAGGCTCTTTTGTTCAGAATCTTCATATCAAGGTATGAAATAATTTAACCATTTGGGTTTTTTTCACGTTGCTCTGTTTTTTTTCTTCAAAAAACCGATTATGACATGGTGTATGGTTTCTTTTTTTTTTTTATCGGAATTTCATTTGAAAACATGATAGTTGGGTTTATCTAGGGTTTGAATGCTAGGTTTAGGTCATTTAGGGCTGAAATGTTTTGTGTAACATAGTACTGATACTCCATGTTAGGAATATGATTTTTCCATGATGTGGTTTCTTTTTTTATGGTATTACAATTGAAATATCACAATTGGGTTCATCTAGGGTTTGAATGCTAGATTTAGGTCATTTAGGGCTGAAATGTTGTGTCTATCATAGTAGTGAAACTCTATGAGTATCATTCATTTGTCAACTTCTTTGTGTGATATAGGTGTTTTCATGGAAGAGACACCTTTCAAAGTCACATTTTATCATGGTGGCTTTTGGAAAAACACCAGAAATGGGGTGCAAAGCATATGTATGCAAAGAAAAAAATAGTTCTGATGAATGAAAACCACTGCAATATGATGACATTAGCTGAAGAAGTCATATATGTTTCTCAGTGGGCTGCAGGACACAACATAAATTTTTACTACAAGGTTCCAAATTCCAACCCTCCAAGATATGAGAAGCTTATGAATGATGCACAACTGTCAAGGCTATTTAAAAATAACTGGATTTCTGGAAGGTTTAGCATTTGGCTTAGTGTAGAAGAATGTGGGCAACCTGTTATAGCTCCAATAAGAATATCTCTGAGGCAAAAAAGTGCTAGATATAAAGGCCAGTCATCTAAAGAAGTTGGTCCTCCAACAGTGGTAGATATAGATGCAGATGATGAGGATGGTGGTAGTGGGTTTGAAGAAGATGAAGCACCTGTTGAGCCTGATGTTCATCCTCCTGTTGTTCCTCCAGTTGAACCCCATATTCAGCATTATATTGATCCTTCAGCACCTGGTAATGATGAGGAGGGAATTGGAATCGATAATGATGCAGATTGGGAGGTTGATAGAGAGGCTTTGGAGAGCAATGATAGTGAGTCTGCCTCTTCATTTGGAGACTCAGATGAGGTGGATACATCTGAAAGCTATCATAGTATAGCTCCTGGTTCAGATGAGTCCATGTCAGAGGGTATACATGAATTTCATGGTGACCACGTGGAGGTTGACAGAGAGGCTCCACAAATGGTTGTTGGAGCAATATTTAAGGATGCTGAGGAGCCCACACCCGATTGTAAGGCACCCTAATATTGTATTGCTTGTGTAGGTCCTCTTGAAGATCTACAACTGATATCTTAATATTGCTCTTCGCTGTATCCAAGATCTTATCACATATCCAAGCGCTGGAGACCATCTTGCTGTCCACCTTTTTCAAATTGGTGCAGGTGTGTTCATCATGCACTGTTTTGATATGAAAAGTAACTTCATCTTGTAGGCGAGATGCATGCACCCTCCAAGGGCAGCCATGCATAGCACATCTAACAATCATCCTAAGAAGATCATTCTTCAAAAAAATGAATTCTGTTTGTTTGGATATTGCATGCATCCGTAAACACAACTGCTAGGGAGTTGGCCTATAAAAAAAATTTATGGAAAGGTTGAGGAATCATACAAGCAAGTTCCAGATCTACACAACCAATTGTTGAAGTTGAATCCTGGGTCTGTGGTTCATTATCAAATTTCACCAAATAGATGCTTTGAAAGGTGGGTTGTTGTTCAATATTGCATTTTCCATTTAGTTCAATATTTGGCAAATTGTTGTCTAACATATCATTCGTTTTTTCCGGTTTTTTGTCTGCTTTGCTGCATGTAGAACGAGATTTTTGGTTGGGTGTAGATGGGTGTCACTTGAAGAGTACATATAAGGGTACACTACTTTCTGCTACTTCAGTTGATGCAAACCATGGCTTTTTTCCCATAGCATATGTTTTATGTTAAGGAGAAAGTGGAGAAACTTGGACCTGGTTTCTGGGGTGTCTAAAGGAAGCAATTGGAGAAAGGGAAGATCTAATTTTTCTAACAGATATGGACACGGGCATAGAGAGTTCTATTGCAAGTGCTTACCGAGCATCCGAACATCGAAAGTGTATGAGACACATTTATAAGAATTTTTGTAAGAAGTGGCCTGGTGAATTCTTCAAAATAGCAAGTTGGGATGCAACTAGAGCATTTACAACATCTAAATTTGAAGCTGCCGTGAATAGGATCATAAATGTTGATGAAGGGGCAGCCAAATACTTGACTGACATCAAGGCAGTTTGGTCCAGACACCAATTTGGTCCGCGTAGAAAGTGTCATTATATAACATACAATCTATTTGAATCTTTCAATGCCTTCATTGGGGATGCTAGAGAGCTACCAATAGTGGACCTTATTGATACCATCAGACAAAAATCATGACCAAGTTAAATGCCCAGTGCAGATGTGCACTGAGGTGGAAGCATGCACTTGTCCCAAATGCATGAGGAATGCCCAAGATGTAAGGAAAATGACAAATGAGTTCATAATCAGGAGGTCAGATGATATGAGGGCTGAGATAACTTCACCAACTCATCAGTTTGTTGTTGATTTAATAGCAAGGGAATGTAGTTGTAATAGATGGACATTGACTGGGATGCCATGCTCACATGCAATAGCCTTGATTCAGGAGATAAGGGGTTTAGACATTGTAGAGTTCATTGACCCTTGTTATTACACCGAAGCATATCGTTCAACCTATGAATTGAGGGTGAACCCTCTCATGGACAGACACCTTTGAAGGCATGTTGATCTGGGGTACACTGTCCTGCCACCCATGTCACATAAGCCAAGGGGCAGGCCAAAGAAGAAAAGGATCAAGGATCCTAATGAAGCGAAGAAAACTAAAAGAATGCACAAATGTAGTAGGTGTGGGAATTGGGGCCATCATAAGTCAAGTTGCAAAGAATCACTACAAGCTATAGAGGCCCAGAGAACACATGCATTGCCCAAATAGCCAATAAAACAGCAACCTAAACGCAGGTAAATGCTCAAATATAGTATATTCAATGAGTACACTGAAAAATAGACATATTCATTTAATTAGATTGATTCTTTTATGCAGGGCTAACAAGAAAAATACTACTTCTACACCAAGGACTGTGGGGGGAAAGTCAGCCACATGTTGAGGGTGGTCATCAATCAACTGTTAGGGTTTCAAGTCAGGTTTCAATCCTTATGTCTCAAAGCTCATCCATGTTGGTACATTTGGACAGAGGGAGTCAATGAATGTATGTGATTTAAAGCATACTCAATACATCCAAGATTATACATATGAAGATTTGGTATACTTTCAATTAATTAGTTGTCAGAGGGAATTAACATATGGACATTTTAATTGCAGGGTTGGAGTTCCAGCTGTTGTTGCAGATTTTGTGCAGGTTAAAAGTTGATAACATTTTGGACAAAGTAAAAGGATTTAGTATATATTTTGGATAGATTCTGAAAGGTTTTTATATATTTTTTTGGTTAACCAATGTGTGAATGGTTTTTAGTATATATTTTGGAAAGATATGTAAATGGTTTAAGTGCCTATATAGGACACATATGCATGTGAATGGTTATCTTTGTATGTGAATGCTTATGGATTTGAATGTGAAAGGTTTACTTTGAATGATTATCTTTGTATGTGAATGCTTATGTATTTGAGTGTGAATGGTTATCTCTATATGTTGGTTTCAGTTGATTATTGTTGGCATGGCTGAATATATGTTGTTAGAGATCCAGATGGTGCAAATTCCAGGTGCTTATGCAGTTGATTGTTGTAAAAGTGCTGAAAGGTACCACTACAACATGATTTCATTCTACAGAACACACTACCATTAAACACAAAGGGGAGATGACATTATTCAAAGCACAAACATTACTACAGGGAACACACATTAACATTAGTACAAAGTTTCATTTCATCATATAATACAACACTGTGAAAATCATAATCATGAACAAATAAAATGCAAGCTTGATCAAGCTAATGCTCTTCTCCATATGTAAAATCATGGCATCCATTTTCTGATTGATTCTCTCTTCAACTGCTATGATTTGATATTTCAAATCAATGGTGGTGTGGTTGGCGTTGTCTAGCCACTCGAAAAACTCGCAATCATTTTCCTCCCTCCATGCCGGGCATCTAAAAAAGCGTCGACCCATTGAACCTTCACGTTTGGATACGAAGACAAGACAACTCCTTTGACACTGACACACTCGAGCTGGAGTTGAGATACCACTAAAATTTCCATTGGATATCTAACAAAACAAAATGCATGTTTCTTTAAAGCATTTTATCAAACACTTTGTATATACGTTTAAATACCATGAAACTTACAAATTCAGACATTGTTGTTGTCGGCCTTGTCGTCGTCTCCATCGTTGTTATCTTCTTCATTGTCTCCGTGGGGGTCAGTGAGTGAATGACAAGAGCCGAACCAAATGAAGGAGAAGAGAAGGTGAATGACAACTCTGTTTTTATAGGGGCTGGGTTTCAGAAGTATCCGTTGGGGAAGAAGTCACGTGAGATCACGTGAATAGTGGGAATCACAAGGGTATAAGGGTTGTTTGGGTATATAAAGGGTGGCAGTGTAGTTTAGGTATTCTCTTTAAATTTCAAACCTAAACTTAATGGTAGATGGAATATTCCCCGCATATGCTAACGAAAAGTGTGTTAAGGGACAAGAACCAGAATTATCATTAGATTAGAGGGATTTAAAAAATATTTGAAAGAAGCCACGGATCGATCCCAAAATTACAATGTTTATAGGGACCTAAAACTAAAAATCCCTATATTTAAAATAACATACAAACAATATATTTCTTTTTGTGATTTTTCATCACTTTCTCTGATAACATAAAAAATATATTTCATTTTCGATCATTTTCATCATAAACACAAAAAATAGTTTTTATTTTTTGTCATTTTCCATCATAGATACAAACAACAGTTTTTTTTTTCATCACTTTCTTAACAGTCACAAACAACATATAAACTTGTCAAAAAAAAATAATTTATTTTCTATAATTTTCTTTTATCCAAATTCTTTCAATTTCTTTTATTTTTCCTTTTAGATTGGGCACAAACACACCCTCAATAAAATCAGAAATTGAAAAATAAAATCAAATGGAATATGATAAAATCATCTTTGGGAGAGGTGTGGAGAGAATTAACTTCTCTCTCTGCAACTACTGTAACCGACGTAGATGTGCCTGGTTTCTCAACCACCTCTCACTCTCCTTTTTTTTTTATTTCAATGTGGACGTTGAAGAAATGACTCTAGTCAACCCGATCAAACATCCAACAGTAAGAATGCCCCTCTCTCATGATATAAACTAGTTAACTCGCATGACTCCACACACTTCATCTTCTCATTCAATTATAGCAAGTTGAAGCATCAAGAAAGCCTCCCTGAAACACCATGGTTGAAGGCCGGCCAAGGATAGTATTCGTCCCATATCCGGCACAGGGTCACATAACCCCAATGTTCCACCTAGCCCATGCTATGCACCACCAACACGGGTTCCAGTCCATCCTCGTGAACCCTAATTTCATCCACAACCGCCTCATCGCCTCCTCGTCTGGAGCCACCAATGACCCGGACAACCATGGAGTCATCTACGCCAACATCCCCGACGGACTCCATGACGGTGAAAGTATAGACTTCTTTGCCATTAGTCATGCCATGGAGAACCACATGCCATGCCACCTCGAGTGCCTTTTGAAGAGCTTTGAAACTGTCGGCGGTGTCTCGTGCGTCGTCGTGGACTTGTTGGCGTCTTGGGCCGTTGGAGTTGCGGAGAGGTGCCGGATTCCGGTGGCTGGGTTTTGGCCTGCTATGCTGGGGACTTATAGGCTGATTTCAGGTGTTCCTGATATGATTTGCCGAGGCCTAATTGACAAGAACGGTAAGATAACCGACTGGTTGGATTTTCTTTTTCCTTTTTCTTTTTTCATGATGGCAGACTTAATCATGTTATTATTCAAATGAATGAACCATTAAGAATGACATGGCGTATATGTTCTTTTTAAGAAAGCTTGTTTGAAAACTTGATATAGTTTAGTATGTGAAGGTCAATGGTGGAATTAAGCAATATTGTTATGCATATGGGGCATTTGGCTAGCTGTGTTGTATATTGTTTTTATTATTTTTTGTCTTTCAAATGGATGTGTGTGTGTGTGTGAGTCAGTTTCACATTCAATGTTATAATTTTTTCAAATGTTTTTCATATATACAAGTTTAGGGTGGTTAGACATCTTTTTCTTTCCGTTTTTTTTTCCGCATTCTCACAGGATGGCAATGGGATGTCGTCTTGCATGCTGTGCAGAGCTGTATTGCATCATGGCCCATGCTGTCTCCCTCTCCATTGTGGAGGAGGACAGTTTGTGTTCATGAATCACCATCAGAAGCAGAACACATAGTACTGTACTATATATTCTTTATCATCAACGAATGGCTACATTACATTTTCAGATCCTTAATTATCATATTTGATGCGTTACGTCCGATTTGTTTTTTTTTTTCCGTTCGTGGGGACGGGGTTAGGTCCAACAAAGATTTTCCACTGGTTTTAAAGTTTCAAAGAAATTTATCTCGTAATATCATTTCCTTATTTGTAATTTAATTCTCTTATCATGATCTAGAGATGATAATTATTAAAATCAGAAGAAAAAAAAATTGTTTTTTTTTATAAAAAAATGGGCGTTCCTCTGGAGTAGGTTTGATATAATGACCACCTCCAAAAAAAAAAAAAAAAAAAATGTTAGTTAAATAATCAAAGATTGGTTTTAAAAGTAAGTGGTTTTCAAATTTATATAAATATAATAAAATTTAATAGCTTATTTGTTCTTCATATTTTGTGATCTATAATTATATGACATTTTGTACACGAAAATTCCAATCTTACATTGGGTGTGGGAAACTCACATCACACATTAGTTTGACCAGGCTGAGACATTGCTGCATCAATATTTTCCCCAAGATCGCAATTTGCATCACCTTCATCACTACCAAACAATTAACACAAATGCTGCCCCATGTCACAATTTCTGCTACAAATAACCCATCTCCAATTTCATGCAAACTTGACAGGTACACCCATTCAAGAGGGCGCCACAAGTTTCATAAAAGGCCAACCCAAGCTGAATCCAGAAGAGCTACCATGGCTCATAGGCAGCCCTTCCTCGAGAAGATCAAGATTCGCATTCTGGTTGCGCACCATCGACCGATGCAAATCGCTCGGGTGGCTCATCCTCAACTCCTTCCATGGAGAAGAGATCAACACAGAGAATCTGTTGTCTTCCCCACGCATCTTCCGCATAGGACCACTACCTACGCATTCACCAACCCCGACCTTATGGTGCGAAGACGGCATCTGCATTGAGTGGCTGGACAAGCAGAGCCCCTCATCGGTCGTCTACGTGTCGTTCGGGAGTTGGGTCGATCCCATCGGAGATGACAAGGTGGCCGAGCTCGCTCTAGGCCTCGAGGCCTCAGAAAAGCCGTTTTTGTGGGTACTGAGTACAGCGTGGCGAAGCGGACTCCCTGAGGGGTACTTGGACAGGGTGAAAGGGCGTGGCATGCTTGTCAGTTGGGCGCCACAGAGGGAGGTGCTCGAGCATGGCGCGGTCGGGTGCTATCTCATGCATTGTGGGTGGAATTCGACGATCGAAGCTGTCGAGCGCGGGAAGCGGTTGCTGTGCTATCCGGTGGCGGGGGACCAGTTTGTGAATTGCACGTACATTGTTGATGTTTGGAAGGTTGGGGTGAGGTTGGGGAAGTTGGAAAGGGGAGAGGTTGAGGAGGGTGTGAAGAGGCTGATGGATGGTTGTTGTGGAGGGGAGATGATGCGGCGGGTGTTGGCGTTGAAGGAGCTGATGATGGGGAGGCATGGGAGATTGGGAGCTGATGCTGAGCTGAATGCGTTTGTGGATGCGCTCGCGAATTGGACGCTCGATGAATGCGTGAAATTGTCATGTTTTAGTTCTTTGTGAAGTTTCATCATTGGAAAATGAGTCACATTCACTAACTTAAACTCAAGCCTCAAGTGTTTTCATTTTTTTAAAAATAGTAAACATCATCAAATGAAATATATGTTTTAATAAGAAGTGCATCTCGCTCAATTTCAAGTTGAATGAACTCATTTCTAATAAGTGTAAGAAAAAAAATTAGTGAGGTATATACATCATATAATGAGATATATGCTTCACTGAGTCTGTAACGAGATATATAGGTCTCTGTTTTGGATTGAGAAAAAAACTGAGTGTAGCAGTACTCTTCATTATTTCCATGGATGACCATGGGCATCCTGTGTTAGTGTTGCCCATTTACATAGGCCCATTCTTGGGTTGATAAAAAGTGCATTCTTTTCTTTTGGGAAAGGAAAATGTTAGATTAAGTTATTTTTACTAATCAAAACTCAGATCACACGTGTTTTCAATTTTTTTAAATATTAAACATTATCTAAATGATATATATACTTTAATAAAAAGTGTACATCACTGCATTTCAAGTTGAATGAACTCATTTTAAAGAACTCAAGAGATACCTCGCATCGCCTCCTTTGCTGATGAAGCGGAACCCCGACGAGACGCTGTACCTTTATCTATCGGCCTCTAACCACGCTGTCAGCTTGGCTGTCATAAAAGAACATGAAGGAGTACAACGGCCAATCTATTACATTAGAAAATCCTTATGCGGACTATAGTCCAGATACCTGTACCTCAAAAAGGTCATCTATGCCCTTCTCGTATCATCCCGAAAACTCAGACATTACTTCCTCGCTCACTCGGTTAACATGGTAACCGATTACCCTCTCATGCTTATTCTTAAGAAAGCCAACATCACCAGGCGAATGTTGAAATGGGCCATCGAGTTGTCCCCTTTTGATCTGCAGTACACTCTGAGGAGTGCGATAAAGGGACAGGTAGTCGCTGATGTTTTAGCCGACTTAACCCCACTGCACGAGGAAGTACTTATGATCAACAACCAGGGGGCAATGATTGGGACCACGTGGACTCTAAATGTCGATGGAGCATCTAACCGGAAAGGAGCGAGAGCAGGACTGGTTTTAAGGAACAGCGACGGGCTTCTATTCGAACATGCCCTTAAATTAGGTTTCTAGACATCTAACAATGAAGCTGAGTACGAAGCCCTTGTTGCAGGGTTGGAGCTCACAATTCACCTCGGTGCCCAGATCTTTGACATCTATAGCAACTCACAGCTGGTAGTGTTTTAGAGTACCGAAGAATATGAAACAAGGGATGAGCGAATGATGGCATATGTAATTGTTACTCTCCCGGTTCAGATCGGCCAATATCCATCAGATAGAGAGAGAGCTCAATGTTCAAGCGGATGCTTTAGCTAATTTAGCATCATCCATCAGCAGAAAGCTGACCAAAAGCATCCAAATCGACTTTTTGAAGATCCCGAGCATTGAAAGGGCTGATCAGATCTTGATGGTTGCCTGCGCAGACTCACCCAACTGGATGACTGACATCAAATGGCACCTCTCATAAGGATTCCTGCTAGAGAGTAAATTCGAGGTGAAAAAGCCCAAGCAAAGGGTGGCCAGATTTTGGATGTCATCTATGGAAATTCTCTATAAAAGGAGTTTTTAGAGACCTTACCTAAGATGCGTTGAACCCCGAGAGGCGCAACGAGTGCTGAACATACTCCACTCGGGCTTGTGTGGGGGGCACATTGGGTCTCGATCACTAGCCCTTCGGGCAGTGTCGATTGGGTATTTTTGGCCAAGCTTGAAAAGAGATTCCGCGGACCTAGTTCGAAAATGCAAAATTTGCCAAAGATTCGGCACACTCATTCACCAACCAGCAGCAGACCTTGTTCCCTTCAAGAGCCCTTGGCCATTTGTCCAGTGGGGACTGGATATTATTGGACCTATGCCCATGGCACCACGGCAAAAGCGCTTCCTTCTAATGGCCACCGATTACTTTACCAAATGGGTTGAAGCGGTGCCTTTGGTGAGAATTAGGGATACCGAGGTCAGGGCCTTCTTGTGGAAGGAGATAGTGTGCCGCTTTGGAGTTCCACACTCCATCATCTCAGACAACGGCAAGCAGTTTGACAGTGTCCAGATAAAGAAGTTCTGCGAAGAGTTGAAGATACAGCATCATTTTTCCACTCCGCGGTATCCCAAGAGCAACGGACAAGCTGAAATCACAAACGAACTATCCTAGACGATTTGAAGAAAAGGCTGGACAGTGCAAAAGGAAAATGGGTCGATGAACTCCCCTCAGTCCTCTGGTCCTACCGGACCACCTCAAGAAGGTCTACGGGAGAAACTCCCTTCTCATTAGCATTCGGAATCGAAGCCGTTCTACCAGTAGAGACCAAAATGCCCACACACCAGACCAAGTCCTTTGACCGAGCAGAGAATGACAGCCAAATGATGCAAGACTTAGAAATCCAAGATTAAAGGAGGGAGATTGCAGCAATAAGAACAACAGATTATCAAAATCAAATATCTTGATATTACAATCGACGAGTTTCAAGCAGGAGTTTCCGAGCTGGCGACCTTGTCGTCAAAGAAGTCTTTCCAGAAACCAAGAACAAGAAGGATGGAAAACTTGGACCAAACTGGGAAGGCCCTTTCAAAGTCACGCGGGTCTGTCAAGCCCCAAGGCGGTTGTCCCTGAGGCGTGACAATAGATAAAGTATCAGCTATCAAGTACAAGAGGTCAACAATGACTCCAATAAATAACACACAAGCTGGCAAAGCAATGATAACTGATAACTCAACTGAAAAACGGAAGCATAAAAATATCAATAAGTCTATAAACCAAAAATATCATTATAGACTCGAATACACAATCAATGTCATGTGAGAGCCAAGTCTAGTCCAAATAAAATACAACATGTGGCACATGCACAATTTACAATACATAAAATGACTCTAGGACTGCTGACATCCTCGCACTCGCCACCCGCCGGACAGGACGCTCCACGCACATAAGACCACGCCACAAGGAAGCTCCAGCTCCACGCCCAACACCGCCCCTGTAAAAGAAACAGTATGCGAGGAGTGAGCTATAAGCTCAGTGAGTGGCTGGAAACCAATCACCATCACAACAGTTAAATGTTAAGGCAATTTTCTTTCAAGGAAAACATGGATGGAAACCCAATGGATAACAAGGTCACGCGGCGGCGCGACCAACCTCACCCTCACCCTCACTCCCGAAGGGAGACTCTTGGGACTCTTGGGGAGAGACCATACCGTTGGTCAAAGAGACGCGGAACTACTGGTCTCCACAACACTACTGGATCATCTACATCGAGATAACTGCCCAACAATGTCTTTGAACATTGATATGTAACAGAACTCGACAACTATGGGAACGGACGAAAACGAATGGGGCATGCGGCGACGAGACTTCACCTCATCCTCACCCTCACCCTCACCCCTAAGGGTGACACAAGACTGTTTGAAGAAAACCTTTTGTTCTACATCCTTCGTCATCCGGTAGCCCTCTCCCGAGGAGCCTCTATCTAGTATACTCCCATGATCAGTACATCTGCTGAACGCATCGGTAGTACCTATAGGTGGGAGCCCTCTGTCAGAACAGCTTTAATGTCAGGGAGCTTCAACGCGGATCCGAAGAAGTGGAGAACGATTCCACGCTTGCAATATCATCCGGTAGCCCTCTCCCACGTAGCCTCTACCTGTCAGCCTTCCACGATAGATACATCAGCCAGATGTGTACCGCGATACACATCGGTAGCACCTACAAGTGGTGGCACCCAAACAGGACAGCTTCGAGCTGGGGTGTTTCGACGCACGACGATGTCGGGAGGAAGCACCCCACGTTCGCAAAGCGAACCCTATGGGAAAGTCAACTACGCTCGATAATCATATATTGATGATATCGAATACTCTTGTACTCCCACATGGGTGCATCGCTCGGATGCAAAGGGTTACCTCTGCTCTCACGCAGAAATAAGCCCAAGGCATATAACCCAACAGGCGGTTCATATACGCGCCTAGCATGGGTAGGCCTAACTTAATGCCATAGCCACCGGTTTAACAAAACCGATACAACAAAGGAATTCTCCTAAATTCCATTCAAGTGCATCTCACAGATGCAGGGTGGCGATTACATCACTCACGCTCTAACTAATGAGGTACATCCCGATAGCCGGTCGTACCCATGCCTATTTCAGATAGGCCTAAACATTGGCAACTACTGGCTTCATGGCGGCAGAATTATCTGGATGGCCAGGGGAGGGGAACTCATCAACATCAATTATATCGGACAAGGTACAAGTACAACCAAGGAAACTGGTTACCTGACTGGGCACGTCCATAGGCCCAGAGGAGGAAGTCGGATTTGGACAGTCCCCTTGCTCATCAAATCCAAGGATCTGAGGTCCAAGCACTTGAATAACTTGCTCTGCACCTGGTTCAGGCGCCCCTTACCGGCTGTCGTGGAAGCCCTTGCGGTAACCCCTATCATACATAGCCGAGATTGCTTCCTCAAACTTCTTTTCAATTGGGCCAAGCCGGTCTAGTACTTTTTCAAGAACTCGAATCTCAAAATCAAATGCCATCATTTTTTGTTGTTCGGCCTCTGAGGCGACGCGAGCGCTTTCAGCGCGTTCTTTCTCCAGTACCACGGACGGCTCAAGGAGATCCTTTTTAAATTTTTTGACAACCCAGAAATGCTCCTCC
>JAUJYN010000048.1:774079-805093 GCA_030737835.1 Acorus gramineus
CATCCATGAAGCTGGTCATAGCTTTGCCCCATTAGCATGGGCTTAACAACTACACCACGCCCTCGAGGCTTATCGCAAGGGAATATTAGGCAGGTGCCCGTATTAACCCAGACTTAATCATACTAGATATCCAATTAAAATGGTGGGAGTAGTATTACAATATACCTAAGGCATGCCATATTCTATACATCCATAAACATTACAAAAAAAACATGCCCATACTAGAGGGCGCATGCAACACAATCATTCATACATGGGTACAATACATGTATATAAGCCTAGCATGAAAGATATCTAACATATTATGACTTAAGCATGGCCATACTACTTATCTACACAAGTAGTATAGCTAAGATGCCCATCGATGCGCGACGCACGAATACGCGCGTCGAGCGCATCTCGAGAGGGGGGGGGGGATTGGACCAAACCACTCACCGCAACCGGGACTCACGCATCCCTTTCGATGAGATCTGCATGGTAAGGGCATCAAATTTGGTGAGTAACATCATAATATAATGCTTAGAAATTACTAGAAATACCAAAGACTTAGACATGCACGCATACGGGCTCGCACGCATGGAAGCACGCGTGTACGCACGCATGCCCAAGTGCCGAGCACCTACCCGAGCCCCTAGGCAGCCCCGCGCCATGCCCCGAGCGCACTGGCACCCTGCCGCATGCCCAGGCGCACGCCTAGTCGCACTGCCCTCTGCGCGCCAGCCATTTTTAACCTCTTTTTAACCCCTCCACACACACCCTAACTCATTCATCTACCTTGCATGACCTCCCTAACACCTAACCATGCATAAAAACCCAAATAAGGAAGAGGGAAACTCACCAGAGAGAGGGGGAAGGGGAGGGGGAGATGTAGGGGCTCGCAAGCGCCTTGACCACCTCGACCACCACCACTACTACCACCACTTCCATCCTTGGGAGCTCTTCTTGATGGCTGAAACAAGGGGGGGAAGAGAGAGGGACAGCCACTTAGGAGCACAAGCTCACATAACCCACCTCAAGATCACCTCTTCATGCACTACATGCTTCTTGTTCTCCTTCTCGACTCTTTGAGGGATATATACAAACATGTGGGGGAGTGAAAGAGAGAAAGAGAGACCCAAAGAAGGTCCACGTGGGGAGTGAGAGCGGTGTGAGTGGAGTGAGTGGGTATTTAATGCCAGAAAAGTGGGTAGGTGAGAAAAGTCACCCACAATCCGGTAACATCCAAAACTCGGATGTGATTCAGAACTGCATATTTTTTCAAAACGTTACTGGAATTCGATGAAATTTTTATGGGTAGTACTAAACGGTACCAGGACCCATAATATGTCACGCCCCAGGGTGGCCGTCCCCGAGACGTGGCAATAATAAATATCAGTTATCAATACCTGAGGTCAATAAGGACACCAACAACAATACACAAGGCGGCAAAGCAAGATAATGATAACTGACTGAAAAGGGGAAGCATAATATATAACAATGTCTGTAAATCAAAACATTATTACAGACCCGAATACACAATCAATGTCCTATGAAAGCCAAGTCTAGACCAAAGAAAATACAACCTGTGCCACATGCACGATTACAAAGCATAAAATGACTCTAGGAATGCTGACAGCCTCGCACACACGCCACCCGCCGGCAGAACGCTCCACGCCCATAAGACCACGCCACAGGAAGCTCCAGCTCCACGCCCAACACTGCCCCTGAAAAGAAACAGTATGCGAGGGGTGAGCTACAAGCTCAGTGAGTGGCTGGAAACCAATCACCATTCTACAGTTCAATACATAATCAATTTCCTTTCAAGGAAAACATGGGTAGAAACCCATGGATAACTGGGTCACGCGGCGGCGCGACCAACCTCACCCCCACCCTCACTCCCGGAGGGAGTCTTTTGGGACTTATGGGGAGAGACCATACCGTCGGTCGAAGAGACCCGGATTTACTGGTCTAGAGACCATACCGTCGATCGAAGAGACCCGGATTTACTGGTCTACTCAACACTACTGGATCATCTACATCTAGACAATCGCCCAACGATGTCCTTCAACATCGATCACGAGACCGGACCCAACAACTATGGGAACGGTCGAACAACGAATGGGTCACGAGGCGACGTGTCTTCGCCTCATCCACACCCTCACTCCTGAAAGGAGACATCTTGGGACTTTGGGAAGAGACTTAGACTGCTCTACACCCCTGGTCCACCCGGTAGCCTCTCCCACCCTCGTGGCCTCCGCCTAGTCCGCTCCCACTATCAGTACTGTCCGACACATCGGAGGTACCTACGGACGGGAGCCCTCTGTCAGGTACAGCCAACGCCGGGGAGTTCCTACATCGGATCCAACGAAGGGGAGAACGATTCCACGCTCGCGATATCATTCGTTAGCCCTCTTCCGGGTAGCCTCTACCTGGTATACTCCCACGATCGGTACTCCTCCGACTGCATCGGTGGTACCTACGGATGGGAGCCCTCTGTCAGGACAGCTACAACCCGGCCTCTTCAACTCGGACAACCTTGGGAGTGAACATTCCATGTTCGCAAAGCGAACCCCATGGAAACAACTACCACTCTGGAGGAGAAGAGTATGCGAGGGGTGTGCCACACACTCAGTGAATGGCACAAACTATGCAACGCAACACATATTAACCCTAAAATAATTACAGTCCCTAAACGGGAGTAACTGTACAAGCTAGTGGGTCGTAACATCGCCGACCCACCCCACCCTCACCCTCACCCTTTAGGGGGTGACATGGGCCTTTTGGGACTGACTAGACTGCTATTCACCCTTGGTCCACCGGGAGCACGTCCCCGCTCCGTAGCTTACCTGGTATACTCCCACGATCAGCACTGTCCGACACATCGGAGGTACCTACAGATGGGAGCCCTCTGTCAGGATAGCCTGTCTAACGCCGGGGAGTCCCTACACGGATCCGACGAAGGGAAGAGAACAGCCTACTCACACGCATGCGATCCTCTTGGATCCGTCGACAACGCTTCCTAACATTTCTAATGTCATGAATTCTCAAGAATTCCTCCAGGGCGCATAACTAAGATGCGGGGAAACATATATTATAACAACAAGGTTATAATATTCTCTAAGGCATGCTTACAACAATATAATCACATTCGATTTAAATAAATTTAAACAAAATGGGAAACATGCGTAGGTCGGGGCTTTCAAATCAAGGGACAAGGTGACTAAACATGCATAGGCCGCTATACATGATATAAGGGTGCATATCCCTAGCATACAAAGTCTAAGGTGGCATGGATATATCATATTAATCATGCATGCATAGCTTTTACATATTATAGCTAGGGGGCCCCATCGATGCGCGACGCGCGTCTATGCGGGTCGAGCGCATCCCTAGAGAGGGGGGGGGATTGGAATCAAACCACTCACCTTACAACCCGGGACCTCGCGCATCCCATCCGACGAGATCTGCAAGGTAGGGGCATCCAACTGGTGAGAAACAACACAATTTACACATAGAAATCATTAGAAATACCCAATACTCGGACAAGCATGCATACGGACTCGCACGCATGCGAGCACGCACGTACGCACGCGAGCACGCACGTACGCACGCGAGTCCGAGTGCCCCGACACCTACCCGAACCCTCGGGCAGCCACACGCATGGCCCCCCGCATGCGCACGCACGAATGCGCACGCACGCACGCACCCCAGCACCCTCGGCGCACTGCCGCGCGCCTGCCCGCGCGCCCAGACGCGCTGCCGCGCGCACGCGCACGCTCACGCGCGCCCGCGCGCACCGCGCGTCCAGCCCACGCACCCTCGCGCAGCACCCCACGCACGCCCCAGCACGCTCATGCAAGCGCGCGCGCACTGGTCCCCAGCCCCCCGCCCAGGCGCACTGCCCCGCGCGCGCGCACGCTCGCGCGCGCCCGCGCGCACTCGCGCGTATTCCCCGCGTGCACCCCCGCTCGCGCCAGCTCCCGCCCGCACCCACGCGCCCACTCAGTGCGCACCCACGCACTCGCGCGCACGCGCCCGCGCACGTCTGCGCGCCCGCCTGCGAGCGCCCCTGCGCGCGCACGCGCGCAGACTGCCCCCAACGCTCGACCACCTTGCCCTAACCCCTTTTTAACCCTCCCCAACCCCTCACACACACCCTAACCCCTATGCATAGCATGCATGACTTCCCCAACAGCCCCTTAAGCCATGAAAACCAAGAAAAGAAGAGGAAGGGCTCACCTTGGGAGGGGGAACGAAAGGGGGAGGCTTGGGGGCCCTCGATGCACCCGCGACCACCTCAACCGCCACCACCACTACCACCACCTCCTCAGCCTCTCCTCAGCCTCCTTCATGGCTGAAAATCAGGGGGGGAAGGATCAAGGAAAGGGAGCTAGAGAGAGAGAGAGAGAAGATATTTATCACACAAATATCTAAAGAGGGAATGAAAAGACCTAGTCGCCCTTTGACTAGAAATTCTGCGCATGCTTCACTGGAACAGCCATAACTTCCTCAATATAGCTCCGAATTGCACAATTCCAAGTCCGTTGGAAATCCAAGAGGATTATCTACAACTTTCATGTTTATGCCAAGATCAAATAATCCCTCTAGCTAATCCGAAATTAGAGCTAAACATAGAACAGGGCTGCTGCCAGAATTTCCCTCCTCGGGGTATACTTGGAAAAATACCCATAACTTTTACTACAAGAATCCAGTTGACCTAATTCCACTTCTGTACGAAAGCTAACTCAAAACTGGACATCTCATAATAAAATCATATTTAAACCTCTTCATCTTGGATTTTAACAAAATCAAATCCAAATACCAAATCAGGAATACATAACTTCTAGGAAAAAATTATGTACCCAAATTTTCAATCAGAGTGCTCCAAATGACACAGGCACAACATAATATGTAGTTAGATTTCCAATCAGAGTACTCTAACTCCCGTAGGTGGCTAAAAACCAAAATTTTAGCGACTCCGATCGAAAAAAGAAAAGGCCCTGAGTGACCCAGATGTGACCAAGGCTTAACCGAAATGGCTTCAAATGACACAGGCATAACACCTCGGCCAATAGGCGAGCATTCTCAGCACGAAGTACTCTCACTTCAGCTCTTAGGGCATCCAAAAGGGCATTCTCAACCTTCAAAGCATCCACCTCTATCTCCAGCCTCTTGCATCTCTTCATCAATCTCATCTGCTGATATTGTCTAATGAGTGGGAGCTTCCTTTTCTTCAAACCGACAGAGACATTTTGTGTCAAACTCTTCTTGGGTGCCACGGGGGCAGGTTCATCCTCATCTTTCTCATCACCCTTCCATTTGTTGTGCCTGTGTCATTTGGAGCGCTCTGTTTGAAAATTTGGCTACATAATTTTTTCCTAGAAGTTATGTATTTTCAATTTGGTATTTGGATTTGATTTTGTTAAAATCCAAGATGAAGAGGTTTAAATATAATTTTATTATGAGATGTCCAGTTTTGAGTTAGCTTTCGTACAAAAGTGGAATTAGATCAACTGGATTCCTGTAGTAAAAGTTATGGGTATTTTTCCAAGTATACCCCGGGGAGGAAAATTCTGGCAGCAGCCCTGTTCTATGTTTAGCTCTAATTTCGGAATAGCTGGAGAGATTATTTGATCTTGGCATGAACATGAAAGTTGTAGATAATCTTCTTAGATTTCCAGCGGACTTAGAATTGTGCAATTCGGAGCTATATTGAGGAAGTTATGGCTGTTCCAGTGAAGCATGCGCAGAATTTCTAAGTCAGGGATGAAATGGTCATTTCCATCCCTCTTTAGATATTTATGTGTGCAACAAAATATCTTCTTCTCTCTCTCTCTCTCTCCCTTTGTCACGCCCCAGGGCGGCCGTCCCCGGGACGCGGCAAGTGTATATAAAATATCAGAATCTACACAGGAGGTCAATAATATATCATACACAAACAACCAGAATGACACACAGACAACAAAGAGGCTGACATGATATATACACCAAATGCAGAAGCAAAAGACTGAATCTGTAAATAAACATACTACAGACTCGATACTCAATCATCTGTCCTGTGAGAGCCAATATACACAAATACAACTGAATATATACAAACGCGTGCCAAGCACGGAAATAAAATACATACAGTCAAGAAGGGATGCTGATAGCCTCTGGCACTCGCGGAACGTGGCGCTGCTCCGCTACTGAAGGAATCCCTCGGAAAGCTCCAACTGCTGCTCCGGCTCCAGCTCAGGCTCAGTGGCAACTGGGGGAAAAACATATGCGAGGGGTGAGCCACACGCTCAGTGAACGGCACAACCCATGCATCACAGACAATATTGACCACAATTCAGATCTTAATAATCCACAATCTCTTATTAACAACCACAAAATGGTAACAATCACACAAATTAGTGGGTCGCTCAATCGCCAACCCACTACACCCTCACCCTCACCCTTCAATGGGTGACATAGGATTTTGGGACTGATAATCATCCAATCACAACTCCAGTAGGTCGCTCATCGCCAACCCACTACACCCTCACCCTCACCCTTCAATGGGTGACATAGGATTTTGGGACTGACTAGGCTGTTGGTCACCCTTGGTCCACCGATAGTCTCTCGTCCACTCCGTAGGCCGCTTGGCTATCACCCACAACTTCAGCACAGTCCGTCACAAATATCGGGAGGCGCCTACTGATGGGAGCCCTCACCCACAACTTCAGCGCAGTCCGTCACAAATATCGGGAGGCGCCTACTGATGGGAACCCTTGGAAGGGACGGCCTTTCTAACGCTGGGGCAGCCTCTACCGGATCCAATGAAGGGGACAGAACAGCCTATCCATACGCATATGATCCACTCGGATCCGCCGACTACGCATCTCTACAATTCTAATGTCCTGAATTCCTCAGAATTCCTCCAGGGCGCATAACCAGGATGCGGGGAAACGTGTACAATAATAGCAAGGTTGTAATATCAGTGGGGGAAAGGAACTTGGGAGGGCAGCGTGAGTTCCCGATATAGGACACCCCGACAACCAAACAAGGAACACGATGTACCCTAGCCCGGGTCTCACCGCTGTCCTCGCGAGGCCCCTCCCCTATAATATTCACTAAGATGCTAATAATCGTACAAGGGGGGGTAAACCATTATTTAACAATTAGAGGTATAATATTATTGGGACAAGAACCTTGGGAGGGCAGCATGAGGTCCCGATACAGGACATCCCGACAACCAAACAAGGAACACGGAGCACCCTAACCCGGGTCTCAATGTTGACCTCGCAAGGCCCCTCCCTATAATATTATCTAAAGCATGTAATTTACCATATACTAGCATTTAATTTAAAAAAAAACTAGTAGGACACATGCATAGGCCAAGGCTTCCTAGCATGAGAACAGGGGGACATGATGCATGGCTCATACACATATCCTAAGGGTGCAAGTCCCTAACATGCAAAGTCTAGGGTAGCATGCATTCTACATTTTAAAATCATGCTCGCATGAAATACACTTTACAACAGGTTAATATAAATCCATGGTGCCCCAGGAGAGGTCGGTATACGCCCAAATGCGTATAACGCCTCTCTACTGGGTTGGATTGTCCCACTCACCGGAGATCGGGTCGTCGCGCGACCGCCCGTCAAGATCTGCAAGACAGACATTTATACGGTGAGTTAAATACACAAATACATCAAAATACTCACAAAATACTCCAAAAGAACCCAACACTCGGGCAAACGTACATACGGCCCGTACGCACGTTAGCCCGAGCACTCCAACTCACTCCCGAACCCACAGCAACCGCCCGCACGGCCACCCGCCCCGGATGCGCCGCCGCGCCTCAGCCCGCGCACCCAGGCGCACCGCCGGGCCCCTGCCCGAACGCCTGGACCCTCAGCCGAGCCACCAGGTGCGCCGCGCGCCCACTGCGCCCCGCCGCAGCAGCCCGCGCGCACCCCGCACGCCCCGCGCGCACCACGCGAGCACACCGCCCCGTGCCTCGCCCCACGCGCACCACCAGCTCCGCCCCGCGTGCACTCTGCGCGCACCACCCGCCTCTACCCGCGCGCACGCCTGCCTCTGCCCAGCGCCCCGAGCGCATGCTCCTCTGCGGTGCCCAGCGCCCAGCGCTCCTGCACCCAGCGCTCAGCACCCTCGCCCAGCACACCCGACATCCGCAACCAGCTCCCAGCGCTCAGCGCCCAGCACCCGGGACCCTCACCCAGCGCCCACGCGCACGCCCGCGCAGCACGCGCCCAGCGCGCCTGGCAGCACGCACCCAGCGCGCCTACCAGCCTGCCCGCGCTGCTGCCCGCGCTGCCTGCCGCGCGCATCGCCGAGTGGCCCGAGCACCGCTCGCCTGCACGCCTGGGCACTGCCCGCCTGATGTCCGAGCGCCCCCTACCAGCTGCCCGTGCATGGCCTGCCCAGCCGGCCCGCCCTGCTCGCACAGCCCGCAGCCATCCTGCTCCGCACACCTCCCCCTGCACCCCCCGAGCGCACGCCCGCGCGCACGCGCTCGCGCGCTCGGCAAACTGGTGCACCTGCTCCCAGCCTACCCGAGCTAGTCCTACCCAGCACGCCCAGCACCCAGCACGCCCAGCGCCAACCCGAGCGCACGCCCGCGCGCACGTCCGTGCGCACACGCGCGCGCCCCTGCCGCTGCTCGCCTGCTGCGCCTGCCTGAGCGCTGCTCGTGCTGCCTGCTGCCCGGGACTGCAACCCCCATGCCCGAGCACCTCCACCACCCACCTCCGGCCACCAATGGCCTCCGACCACCACCCCACAGCCCTCCGACGGCCACCCACAGCCGCCGACCACCACCCAACCTCATCCACCTCCTAACATACATCTAAGCATAAAAAGAGAAGAAAGAGGCTTACCAAGGGGAGGAAGAGATGTCGGTTGCTCTCCGCGCACCGAAACCTCTCCCAAAAGGCTTCCAACGCCCGGATCTCTACCACCGAAATGGCTCAAATCAGGGAAGAAGAGAGGGGGACGGAGGGGCAAATCTCGCCGGAATCCGGATTTGAAAGCACCGGGGTGTAGATCGGGACCCGATCTACACTTCCTATGCTTTAGGTTTTTGGGTTTGAGGGCTCTAAGGGGCTCAAAAGGGAGAAAAGAGAGAGGGGAGAGAGAGAAAGCTTGGTAGGGATGATGAATAGTGCAATGAATTTTATTTCATTTATATAGCAAGCCACTTAAAATACCCGGATACGCCCCGGAACTGCGAAATTTTGGAAACGTTACCGGAATTCGATGAAATTTTCGTGAGAGGCCTAAAATGGCACCAGGACACCAAATATGCAGTTAGATTTCCAATCGGAGTCCTCTAACTCAGGACGATAGCTAACAGTCCAAAAATTAGCGGTTCCGATCGAAAACCGAAAAAAAATGAAAAACTGCCAGAACGCTCCAACGGTTACCAGCAGGCTAAAAGTGACACATATATAACATTCTTCCCCCCTTAGGAAATTTTGTCCTCAAAATATGCAAAAACATCTAGGAGGGGAAAAGATGCGGATACGCGTCACACCTGGCATCCTTGAGCTCCCAAGTGTCCTCGACACCGGAACGGTGCTGCCATCGCACCTCGACCAACTGGACGGTCTTGGTGCAGAGCCTCCTCACGCGGCGGTCCATGATCACAATCGACTGCTCCACGAATGACTGTCCGGCTCAGAGACGAGCGGCTCGAACGGGATGACGTGAGCAGGATCGTGGACACACCTTTACCCAACTGCGAACCCACCCCTCCAAGACGGAAGGGTAAGAATTGGCGCTGAGGTGAGCCTCCGATAAAACTCCAGGAAGCTCTCCTCGCAAGACGGGGACCACTCGAACCGGACATCCTTCCAAGTAAGGCGGTTAAGAGGAACAGCTATCTTCGAGAGACCCTCGTCAAGCTTCCTGCAATAACTCGCCAAACTCGGGAAGCTCCGAATCCTAGCAGGGTTCGACGGTCGACGCCAATTTGACGCGACGAGCGTCTTGCCCGGGTCCACAGATATGCCTTCACCAGAAATCACTCAGCCCAAAAGGCCTTAACCTCCCAACCAAAACTCACACTGATCTTCCATCCATTTGATGCTTCCATGGTATCCCTTGCCTGGGAAAAGAAACCTCGAGAGGGCACCATGAAATCCCGATATAGGATACCCCGACAACCAAACAAGGAACACGAAGTACCCTAGCCCGGGTTTCAACGCTGACCTCACAAGGCCCCTTAATCCAGAAAGGAACACTAGAAGAAGACATCATTTAAAGAACACTACTAACCCCTCCGGATCATCTATCTCTAGGTGATCACCCAACGATGTCCTTCAACATCATTTACAAGACCGAACCCAACATCATCGGGAATGGTCGAATCAACAATTTGGTCACGAGCGACCCGTCTTCGCCTCATCCACACCCTCACTCCCGAAAGGAGACATTTTGGGACTTTGGGAGAGACTTAGACTGCTCTTCACCCCTGGTCCACCGGTAGCCTCTCCCCGCTCCGTAGCTCGCCTGGTCCTCTGACCGGGAGCCTGTCTAACGCCGGGGCTGTACTACGCGGATCCAACGAAGGGGAGAGCGATTCCACGCTCGCGGCACCATTCAATAATCTCTTCCCGGGTAGCCCCTACCTGGTATACTCCCAAATTCAGTACCCCTCCGACTGCATCGGTGGTACCTACTGATGGGAACTCTCTGCCAGGACGGCTAACCCGGCTTCCTTAACCCAAACAACCGCTCTTGACACTCGCTCACCAAAATACCACACACACTTGCATAACAGCAACCAAACACACACCCACACATATATCCTATTACTAGAGAGCTGGGAACACAAGATAATACCTCGAACCATGATACCCGAAGACTGCGCCTCCTCGGCCGTAAGCGCTGCAACTCTGCCCTGGACCAACCGCGGCTGAGGAGCAGGGGCACGCCTCGCCGGCTGCACTGGCTGCCTCCACTGGTCAACTCGACCACCCTGTGGCTGCTGCTGACGCTGAGGCTGCTGCTGCTGGCGCGGAAGCTGCTGCTGTAAGAACTGCGGCTGCTGAGGTAGCACTCGGGGTCGGCCAGCATCAGGGCAATTGTATCTGATATGCCCGATGCGCTGACAATGGAAGCAGCGCCGCTTCTCCGGCTGCCTGGACTGGATGGGCACTGCTGCAATGGGTGCTGGATCCCACACTGGCACCGCATCTGCTGGAGGAGAGGCAGCCGCTGACTGATCGAAGCGGGGCCTCTTCTTCTTGCGCTGCCCCTGGTCCCGACTCCCGGAAGGACCCTGATCTGCAGAAGGGGTCGGAACCCCCACGATGATCCCGAGGTCTCGCTCGACTGTCTTCGCTCGAGACACCAAGTCCGAGAACCTCGAGAATGCCTGGGAGGTGACGTGCACCCGGATGGCGCTGCTGAGACCCAACTCAAAACGACGGCACCGTCTCCTCATCTATCACCAAGGCTGGAGCGAACCTGGAAAGCCTCGTGAAGCGCGTAGAGTAGTCAGCAACCGACATGGAGCCCTGCGTCAACTGCTCGAACTCCCGCATCACGATCTGGCGCGTCGAGAACGGGAAGTACTCCTCCAAGAAATACCTCCGGAATCCTGCCCAAGAAAGCTGCTCCACTCCCTCTGGGATGTCCACCACTCGGGTAGCCCACCAGTCGGCGGCGTTACCCTTCAGCATAAAGGTGGCCAGGGGGACTCGCTGGCGATCAGTGCAAAGCATGGCCGCGAAGATCGTATCCACCTCCCTCAACCAACGCTCTGGCGCAAGAGGATCTGCCGACTGACCATGGAACTCGGGAGGGTGGAGCTTCAGAAAGGCGTTGAGGCCGCTCTGCTGCACTCGCGCCGCCGCCTCTAGCTCCTCCCCCTCTCCAGGGGATCCTCAACTCCTACTGCCGGAATCGCCACGGGAACTGGGGGTACATCGGGTACCACAGGCGGATCTGCCACCAAGGGGACCTGCGGAACTGCCTCGCGAGCCGCCCTCAGCTCCTGAATCTCTCTAGCCTGCTCTGCCAATGCTCTGGTCTGGGCCTCCAGCGCCCTCGTCTGTGTCTCCACCAAATCAGCCAACCGAGCGAAAGCACGCTCCCAAGCAGGAGGCTCCTGCGTCAAGGGCTCTCCGGTAGCATCCTCGTCTCTGGTAGGTCCGGAAACCTCCAAAGACCGAGAGGGACCTCGTCCGCGCCGTCCTCTGCGAGGAGGCATATCAGCACCCTAAGAAAACCAGACACTAGGATCAGAATACTCATATAGAAATCCTAGGACTCATCTCTATGAAAGGAAGACTATTGGCTCTGACAGGACCAGGCTCTGATACCAACTTTTGTCACGCCCCAGGGCGGCCGTCCCCGGGACGCGGCAAGTGTATATATAATATCAGAATCTACACAGGAGGTCAATAATATATCATACACAACAACCAGAATGACACACAGACAACAAAGAGGCTGACATGATATATACACCAAATGCGGAAGCAAAAGACTGAATCTGTAAATAAACATACTACAGACTCGATACTCAATCATCTGTCCTGTGAGAGCCAATATACACAAATACAACTGAATATATACAAACGCGTGCTCAAGCACGGAAATAAAATACATACAGTCAAGAAGGGATGCTGATAGCCTCTGGCACTCGCGGAACGTAGCGCTGCTCCGCTACTGAAGGAATCCCTCGGAAAGCTCCAACTGCTGCTCCGGCTCCAGCTCAGGCTCAGTGGCAACTGGGGAAAAACATATGCGAGGGGTGAGCCACACGCTCAGTGAACAGCACAACCCATGCATCACAGACAATATTGACCACAATTCAGATCTTAATAATCCACAATCTCTTATTAACAACCACAAAATGGTAACAATACACAAAAGTGGGTCGCTCAATCGCCAACCCACTACACCCTCACCCTCACCCTTCAATGGGTGACATAGGATTTTGGGACTGATAATCATCCAATCACAACTCCAGTGGGTCGCTCATCGCCAACCCACTACACCCTCACCCTCACCCTCAACGGGTGACATAGGATTTTGGGACTGACTAGGCTGTTGGTCACCCTTGGTCCACCGATAGTCTCTCCTCCACTCCGTAGGCCGCTTGGCTTTCACCCACAACTTCAGCACAGTCCGTCACAAATATCGGGAGGCGCCTACTGATGGGAGCCCTCACCCACAACTTCAGCACAGTCCGTCACAAATATCGGGAGGCGCCTACTGATGGGAACCCTTGGAAGGGACGGCCTTTCTAACGCTGGGGCAGCCTCTACCGGATCCAACGAAGGGGACAGAACAGCCTATCCATACGCATATGATCCACTCGGATCCGCCGACAACGCACCTCAACGACTCTAATGTCATGAATTCTTCCGAATTCCTCCAGGGCGCATAACCAAGATGCGGGGAACATATACAATAATAGCAAGGTGGAATATCATTGGGGGAAAGAAACTTGGGAGGGCAGCGTGAGTTCCCGATATAGGACACCCCGACAACCAAACAAGGAACACGGAGTACCCTAGCCCGGGTCTCACCGCTGTCCTCGCGAGGCCCCTCCCCTATAATATTCACTAAGATGCTAATAATCATACAAGGGTAAACATTAATTATCAACTAGAGTATAATATTATTGGGACAAGAACCTTGGGAGGGCAGCATGAGGTCCCGATACAGGACATCCCGACAACCAAACAAGGAACACGGAGTACCCTAACCCGGGTCTCAGTGTTGACCTCGCAAGGCTCCTCCCTATAATACTATCTAAGGCATGCAATTAACATATCTAGCATTTAATTTAATAAATAAACTAGTAGGACACATGCATAGGCCAAGGCTTCCTAGCATGAGAACAAGGGGACATGATGCATGGCTCATACACATATCCTAAGGGTGCAAGTCCCTAACATGCAAAGTCTAGGGTAGCATGCATTCTACATTTAAATCATGCTCGCATGAAATACACTTTACAACCGGTTAATATAAATCCATGGTGCCCCAGGAGAGGTCGGTATACGCCCAAATGCGTATAACGCCTTTCTACTGGGTTGAATTGTCCCACTCACCGGAATTCGGGTCGTCGCGCGACCGCCCGTCAAGATCTGCAAGACAGACATTTATACGGTGAGTTAAAATACATAAATACATCAAAATACTCACAAAATACCCAAAAGAACCCAACACTCGGGCAAACGTACATACGGCCCGTACGCACGTTAGCCCGAGCACCCGACTCACTCCCGAACCCACGGCAACCACCCGCACGGCCACCCGCCCCGGATGCGCCGCCGCGCCTCAGCCCGCGCACCCAGGCGCACCGCCGGGCCCCTGCCCGCACGCCTGGACCCGCAGCCGAGCCACCCGGTGCACCGCGCGCCCACTGCGCCCCGCCGCAGCAGCCCGCGCGCCCCGCGCGCACCACGCGAGCACACCGCCCCGTGCCTCGCCCGCGCGCACCCCGTGCGCACCACCAGCTCCGCCCCGCGCGCACTCCGCGCGCACCACCAGCCTCTACCCGCACGCACGCCTGCCTCTGCCCAGCGCCCGCGCGCATGCTCCTCTGCGGTGCCCAGCGCCCAGCGCCCCGCGCCCAGCGCTCAGCACCCTCGCCCAGCACACCCGGCATCCGCGACCAGCTCCCAGCGCTCAGCGCCCAGCACCCGGGACCCTCACCCAGCGCCCACGCGCACGCCCGCGCAGCACGCGCCTGCCAGCAGCGCCCAGCGCGCCTACCAGCCTACCCGCGCTGCCTGCCTGCGCGCATCGCCGAGTGGCCCGAGCACCGCTCGCCTGCACGCCTGGGCACTGCCCGCCTGATGCCCGAGAGCCCCCTGCCAGCTGCCCGTGCATGGCCTGCCCAGCCGGCCCGCCCTGCTCGCACAGCCCGCAGCCAACCTGCTCCGCACACCTCCCCCTGCACCCCTCGAGCGCACGCCCGCACTCGCGCGCCCAGCAAACTGGTGCACCTGCTCCCAGCCTACCCGAGCTAGTCCTACCCAGCACGCCCAGCACCCAGCACGCCCAGCGCCAACCGAGCGCACGCCCGCGCGCACGTCCGCGCGCACGCGAGCGCGCGCCCTGCCGCTGCTCGCCTGCTGCGCCTGCCTGAGCGCTGCTCGTGCTGCCTGCTGCCCGGGACTGCAAGCCCCCATGCCCGAGCACCTCTACCACCCACCTCCGGCCACCAATGGCCTCCGACCACCACCCCACGCCTCCGACGGCCACCCACCGCCGCCGACCACCTCCCAACCCCATTTCCACCCTCCTAACATACATCTAAGCATAAAAGAGAAGAAAGAGGGCTTACCAAGTGGAGGAAGAGATGTTCGGTTGCTCTCCGCGCACCGAAACCTCTCCCAAAGGGCTTCCAATGCCCGGATCTCACTCCCACCTCCGAAAAGGCCCAAATCAGGGAAGAAGAGAGGGGGACGGAGGGGCAAATCTCGCCGGAATCCGGATTTGAAAGCACCGGGGTGTAGATCGGGACCCGATCTACACTTCCTATGCTTTAGGTTTTTGGGTTTGAGGGGTCTAAGGGCTTCAAAAGGGAGAAAAATGAGAGAGAGGAGAGAGGGAAGGTTTGGTAGGGATGATGAATAGTGACATCTGATTTTTAGCTCACCCCTTTATATAGTAAGTGACTTAAAAACCTGGATACGCCCCGGAACTGCGAAATTTCAGAAATGTTACCGGAATTCGATGAAATTTTCGTGAGAGGCCTAAAATGGCACCAGGACACCAAATATGCAGTTAGATTTCCAATCGGAGTCCTCTAACTCAGGACGATAGCTAACAGTCCAAAAATTAGCGGTTCCGATCGAAAACCGAAAAAAAATAAAAAACTGCCAGAACGCTCTAACGGTTACCAGCAGGTTAAAAGTGACACATATATAACACCCTTTCACTCCCACGTCTAAATCTTGGCCCTCTCTTCTCTCTTTTCAAAGCCCCCCTAGGTGTTTGTGTTTATTCCCCAAAGAGAAGAGAAGGAGAAGGTGCAAGTGCAAGTGAGTGTTTGTGTAAGTGTTGTTGTTGTTGTTTGTTCTCCTCTCTCTCAAGCTCCCTTTTCATGATCTTTTCCCCCCTGATTTGCAGCCATAGGAGGGCTGAGGAGGTGGTGGTAGTGGTGGTGGTGGTTGAGGTGGTCGCGGGTGCATCGAGGGCCCCCGAGTCTCCCCCTTTCATTCCCCCTCCAAAGGTGAGCCCTTCCTCTTCTTTTCTTGGTTTTCATGGCATAGGGGGCTGTTAGGGTGTTCATGCATGCTATGCATATGGGTTAGGGTGTGTGTGAGGGGTTGGGGAGGGTTAAAAAGAGGTTGGGAGGGGCTGGGCGCGCGTTGGGGGCAGTCTGCGCGCGTGCGCGCGCAGGCGGGCGCTGGCAGGCGCTGGCGGGCGCGCAGACGCGCACGGGCACGTGCGCGCGAGTGCGCAGGTGCGCGCGGGAGCTGGCGTGAGCGGGGGTGTGCGCGGGAGTGCGTGCGCAAGCGTGCGCGCGCGCGGGCAGTGCGCCTGGGCATGCGCATGGGCGCGGGGCTGGGGACCAGTGCGCGCGTGCGTGCGCGTGCTGGGGCATGCGCAGGGTGCTGCGTGAGGGCGCGAGGGTTGGACGCGTGCGCGCACGCGCGCGCGGCAGCGCGTCTGGGCGCGCGGGCAGGCGCGCGGCAGTGCGCCGAGGGTGCTGGGGCGCGTGCGTGCGTGCGTATGCGTGCGTGCGCGTGCGGGGGGCCATGCGTGTGGCTGCCCGAGGGTTCGGGTAGGTGTCGGGGCACTCGGACTCGCGTGCGTACGTGCGTGCTCGCATGCGTGCGAGTCCGTATGCATGCTTGTCCGAGTATTGGGTATTTCTAATGATTTCTATGTGTAAATTGTGTTGTTACTCACTAAATTCGATGCCCCTACCTTGCAGATCTCGTCGGATGGGATGCGCGAGGTCCCGGGTCGTATGGTGAGTGGTTCGATTCCAATCCCCCCCCCCTCTCTAGGGATGCGCTCGACCCGCGTAGATGCGCGTCGCGCATCGATGGGGCCCCCTAGCTATAATATGTAGATACTATGTAATGCATGTTTTAATATGATGTAACCATGCCATATTAGACCTTGTATGCTAGGGATATACATCCATATACCATGTATAGAGGCCCATACATGCCTAGACACCATGTCCCAGGCTTGAAAAGCCCTGATCTTTGCATGTTTCCCCTTTAATTTAATTTGTTTAAATCAAATGAGAATATATTGTTATAAGCATGCCTTAGAGAATATTATAACCTTGTTGTTATAATATATGTTTCCCCGCATCTTAGTTATGCGCCCTGGAGGAATTCTTGAGAATTCATGACATTAGTAGTGTTACAAATCGTTGTCGACGGATCCAAGAGGATCGTACGCGCGTGAGTAGGCTGTCTTCTCCTTTTGGTTGGATCCGATGTAGGGACTCCCCGGCGTTGGAAAGCTGACCTGATAGAGGGCTCCCGTCCGTAGGTACCTCCGATGCGTCGGACAGTACTGATAGTGGGAGTATACCAGGTAGAGGCTACGGAGTGTGGGAGAGGCTACCGGGTGGACCAGGGGTGGAGAGCGGTCTAGTCAGTCCCAAAAGACCCATGACACCCCTAAAGGGTGAGCGTGGGGTGGATCGGCGATGTTACGACCCACTAACTTGTGTAGTTACTCCCGTATCGGGACTATGACTACTTTAAGGTTATTATGAGTGTGTTGAATGGATTGTTGTTATGCCTGTGTTTTGATATCTCGATAAGTGAGTATCAAGAGTAGTTGTTTTCCATTGGGTTCGCTTTGCGAACATGGGATCGTTCTCCCCTTCGTTGGATCCGATGTAGGAACTTCTCGGGTTTAGCTGTCCTGACAGAGGGCTCCCATCCGTAGGTACCAGCGATGCATTCGGAAGAGTACTGATCGTGGGAGTATACCAGGTAGAGGCTACCCGGGGAAAGGGCTACTGGCGGACCAAGGGTGTAGAGCGGTGAGTTGAGGAGATCGGGTTGTAGATACTACCCGGGAGAGGGTTAACGAATGATGTTACGGGCGTGGGAATCGTTCTCCCTTTTGGTTGGATCCGAGTAGGGACTCCCCGGCGTTGTGTGGGAGAGGCTACCGGGTGGACCAAGGGTGTAGAGCAGTCTAAATCTCTTCCAAAAGTCCCAAGAGTCTCCCTCCAGGAGTGAGGGTAAGGATGAGGTGAAGAATATCGCCGCGTGACCCATTCGTTGTTCGACCGTTCCCATAGTTGTTGGGTCCGGTCCTGTGTCGATGTTTAAAGGCATCGTTTGAGCAATTATCTAGATGTAGATGATCCAGTAGAGTTGTGTAGACCAGTAAATCCGGGTCTCTTCGACCGACGGTATGGTCTCTCCCCAAAAGTCCCAAAAGACTCCCTCCGGGAGTGAGGGTGGGGGTGAGGTTGGTCGCGCCGCCGCGTGACCCAGTTATCCATGGGTTTCCACCCATGTTTTCCTTGAAAGGAAATTGATTATGTATTGAACTGTAGTATGGTGATTGGTTTCCAGCCACTCACTGAGCTTGTAGCTCACCCCTCGCATACTGTTTCTTTTCAGGGCAGTGTTGGGCGTGGAGCTGGAGCTTTCCTGTGGCGTGGTCTTATGGGCGTGGAGCGTTCTTCCGGCGGATGGTGAGTGCGAGGCTGTCAGCATTCCTAGAGTCATTTTATGTTTTGTAAATCGTGCATGTGGCACAGGTTGTATTTTCTTTGGTCTAGACTTGGCTCTCACAGGACAGTGATTGTGTATTCGAGTCTGTAATAATGTTTTTGATTTACAGACATTGTTTATATATTATGCTTCCGCTTTTCAGTCAGTTATCATTATCTTGCTTTGCCGCCTTGTGTATTGTTGTTGGTGTCTTTATTGACCTCAGGTATTGATAGCTGATATTTATTATATTTTGCCACGTCTCGGGGACGCCTGGGCGTGACACCATTAATTCAATGGAATGTTCTTTTGCTTGACTTCTTTCTTGGGGCCTCCATAAAGGAGCCACCTTTCACCATCATCGGGAGTGAGGCTTCTAACAACCTGTAATAAATAACAGTATACCTATTAACAGTGTACTAGTAAGATATAACAGTGTACTATGAATATTTAAAAGTGTACTAATGAGATATAACAGTGTACTTATTCTCAAAAACACTTAGCACAATGAAGTTTGCAAACCAAAAATGAATATGACATATACCTCAAACACTTTCACATTGAAGGGGTTGATATTATTTTCATCCCTTCTCTTCATCGTCATGGCCCATTTAAACAACCGTGGGGACACATGATGTCCCACGGGTTTCCACCGATCTCCTTTAACATGTTCGTAAAACCAGGCCTATACAAAAGTTTATAAATTAATATACAAAGCAATATAACAAACAACTAAATATAATAATAATGAAGCTAAAGATAAACTTACACATAAAAAGACCATGCATCCAAACAAGTACCCAATTGAGCTTTTGAGGTACTTGCCCTCATTGCGGCTGACTATGCTTGGCCACACCTTCCTCACTGATTCCATCAGCTGCTCTCTGATGGAAACAGCCCATGCATACCTCCACGTTCCCTCCAAATCGTCCAAATACGATAGGAGGGGCAGCGGGCAAATGTAGTGGCGAACTGGAAATAGGAAACTTGCAAACATAAGTGCAATCCAAAGTCGAACGAAATCCTGCACGTCCTCTTCCTCGTCCGAATTCACCAACTCCACCATCTTCACCTTCAATGCGTCCCTTGTGATGGAAGTATCATTACTGAAATACTTACTCTTCAGTTTGGAATCCACTGACTTCGAGTCTGGGATTGCCCTCTCCCCAAAGGCAGGCAACCCTATGATGAGGGCAACCTCCTCAGCCGTCAACGGTAATCGTCTTCCACCAATCTTGAAGACATCATCATCAAGACTGTAGTTACTGATAAGTATATCAAGTAACTCAGCTTCGAATCCTATCTTGGGGATGTCCACCAAGATGTAGAATGGTGTCTTCTTTAATACATTCCGATGACAGTCCCTCACTGCAATCCCGTCCATCGTTTTCCTATAATAAATAGGAAAACAGCGGTGCTGAACTAACAAAGACTTAGGAATGAAAGGCAACTGGATTGCTACTGTATACATGGAATAATAGGACAAGCATAAGTTACTGAAAAAAATAATAATATACTACAAACAGAAGTTACTGACACTAACAAAGTACTTATTGAAATTAACAATGTACCCATAACATATAACAATGTACTGAGAAAAAATGTCTTAAATTACAGTCCATCAAAGTATACTCTTTAGTTTAAAAAAATATTTCAATAGTGTACTGTCACGCCCCAGGGCGGCCGTCCCCGGGACGCGGCAAGTGTATATATAATATCAGAATCTACACAGGAGGTCAATAATATAACATACTCAAACAACTAGAATGACACACATGCAACAAAAGGGTTGACATGATATATACACCAAATGCGGAAGCAAAAGACTGAATCTGTAAATAAACATTCTACAGACTCGATACTCAATCATCTGTCCTGTGAGAGCCAATATACACAAATACAACTGAACATATACAAACACGTGCCAAGCACGGAAATCAAATACATACAGTCAAGAAGGGATGCTGATAACCTCTGGCACTCGCGGAACGTGGCGCTGCTCCGCTACTGAAGGAATCCCTCGGAAAGCTCCAACTGCTGCTCCGGCTCCAGCTCAGGCTCAGTGGCAACTGGGGAAAAACATATGCGAGGGGTGAGCCACACGCTCAGTGAACAGCACAACCCATGCATCACAGACAATATTTACCACAATTCCATTATTTATCCAGCCTCTAAGACATAACAACATTATCCAGTGGTTCGTACTCCGCCGAACCACCACACCCTCACCCTCACCCATCAATGGGTGACATAGGCTATTGGGACTGATAATCATCCAACCACAATCCAGTGGGTCGCTCATCGCCAACCCACTACACCCTCACCCTCACCCTACCACGGGTGACATAGGATTTTGGGACTGACTAGGCTGTTGGTCACCCTTGGTCCACCGATAGTCTCTCCTCCACTCCGTAGGCCGCTTGGTCTCCACCCACAACTTCAGCACAGTCCGTCACAAAATCGGGAGGCGCCTACTGATGTGGGTCCTCCGAAGGACGGCCTTTCTAACGCTGGGGCAGTCTCTACCGGATCCAACGAAGAGAACAGAACAGCCTATCCATACGCATATGATCCACTCGGATCCGCCGACAACACATCTCTACAACTCAAATGTCATGAACTCTTCAGAGTTCCTCCAGGGCGCATAACTACGATGCGGGGAAATAAGTACAATAAAAGCAAGGTTGTAATATCATTGGGGGAAAGAACTCGGGAGGGCGGCGTGAGTTCCCGTTATAGGATACCCCGACAACCAAACAAGGAACACGGAGTACCCTAACCCGGGTCTCACCGCTGTCCTCGCAAGGCCCCTCCCCTATAATATTCACTAATATACTAATAATCATACCAATCATACAACATTACATATAATATTATTGGGACTAGAAACCTTGGGAGGGCAGCATGAGGTCCCGATACAGGACATCCCGACAACCAAACAAGGAACACGGAGTACCCTAACACGGGTCTCAATGTTGACCTCGCAAGGCTCCTCCCTATAATATTATCTAAGGCATGCGATTTAACATACACTAGCATTTAATTTAATAAATAACCTAGTAGGACGCATGCATAGGCCGAGGTTTTCTATCATGAAAACATGGGGCATGGTGCATGGCTCTTACACCTATCCTAAGGGTGCAAGTCCCTAATATGCAAAGACTAGGGTGGCATGCATTCTACATTTAAATCATGCAAGCATGGATTACATATTATTGCCGGTTAATATTCATCCATGGTGCCCCATGAGAGGTCGGTATACGCCCAAATGCGTATGACCCCTCTCTACTGGGTTGGATTGTCCCACTCACCGGTATCTGGGTCGTCGCGCGACCGTCCGTCCAGATCTGCAAGACAGACACTCAATATGGTGAGAACAATACAAAATACTCTAAAATACCCAAACATACAAAACCCACAACTAAACACCTAACACTCAGGCAAACGTGCATACGACCCGCACGCACGCTAGCCCGAGCACTCCGCCAACCACCCGCACGGCCGGCAACCACCCGCACGGCCACTCGACCGCCCGGGTGCACCGCCGCGCCTCAGCCAACGCACCCCGCGCACCGCCGAACCTCCCGGGTGCACCGTGCGCCCCCTGCGCCCCAGCGCAGCCGCCCGCGCGCACCCCGCACGCCTCGCGCTGGCCCGCGAGCACCCCGCACGCCCCCGCGCGCAGCGCCTCGCCCCGCACGCACCCCGCGCGCACCTCCGTCACCTCGCAGCGCCTCGCGCGCACCTCTGCCGCCTCGCCGCGCCTCGCGCGCACCACGGCCGCCTCACCGCGCCCCGCGCGCACCACACTGCCTCGCCGCGCCCTCCCGCGCACCCTGCACGCCCTCCCGGCGCACTGCCCTCGGCCACCACCTCGCGCATGCACCACCCCTGCCCCGGCCAGCACCTCGCGCACTCACCACCCCTGCCTGCACTCCTAGCACCCGCGCGACCAGCTCCTCGCGCCCAGACCAGCGCGACCAGCACCTCGCGCGCAGCTCGCCATCAACTCCTCGCGCACGCACCACCCCGCGCTTGCACGCCTAGCTGGCCTCCAGCTCTTCCCCGAGCGCACGCCCGCGCGCACGCTCGCGCGCACGCACGCGCGCGCCCCCAGCACGCACTCCGCGCGCATCGACCACTCACCCATCTCCCCGCACCAGCCGCTCGACCAGACCCGCGCACAGCTGCCCGACCAGCTCCTCGCACCAGACCCGCGCATACCCCCGCGCACGCCCGCGCGTACGCACGCGCGCATGCCCGTGCGCGCCCAGCCTGCGCGCTGCCTGGGCCGCTGCCGCTGCTGCCTGCTGCCCGGAACAGAGCCTGCCAGCCCGAGCTCCTCCACCACCACCCAAAGGCCTCCGACCGCCTCCCACAGCCCCCCGACGGCCACCCACCGCCGCCGACCACCACCCAACCCTAGACCATCCCCCTAGCATACATCTATGCAAGAAAAGAGAAGAAAAAGACCTTACCAAGGGAGGAAGCGAAGTCCGGTTGCTCTCCGCGCGCCGAAACCTTTCTCAAAGGCTCTCCTACGCCCCGATCTATCACGGCCCTCGAAACGGCCCGAAACAGAGGAGAAGGAGGGGTGGTCGGGGAGGCTAGGATCGCCGGAATCGGGATTTGAAACCACCGGGGTGTAGATCGGGACCCGATCTACACTTCCTAGGTTTTGGGTTTTAAGGTTTGAGGGCTCTAGGGGGCTCAAAAGTGAGAAAAATGGAGAAGAGGAGAGAGGGGAAGGGTTGGTAGGGATGATGAATAGTAACTCGAAAATTAGATCCCACTTATTTATAGTGTGCGACTTAAAAACCCAGATACGCCCCGGAACTGCGAAATTTCGGGAACGTTACCGGAATTCGATGAAATTTTCGTGAGATGCCTAAAATGGCACCAGGACACCAAATATGCAGTTAGATTTCCAATCGGAGTCCTCTAACTCAGGACGATAGCTAACAGTCCAAAAATTAGCGGTTCCGATCAAAAATCGAAAAAATTGAAAAACTGCCAAGACGCTCCAACGGTTACCAGCAGGTTAAAAGTGACACAAATATAACACTGTACCCATGAAGATTAATAGTGTACCCAGATTATATTATAATGCACATAGCACATAACCGCATATATTTCAATAAACCAATAAGTAGGACACAGAATTGTTTACCTCTATTTTCTTCCATAGAAACATTGGACTTCTTGACTGATTTCTTCTGAACCTTTTTCTTCGGAGGGGGTTCAGTTGATTCCTTGGAAGGAGCTTTGGTGGATGGCTTGGACTGGGCTTTTGTGGACTGCTTTTGAGTAGGGGATTTGGTAGAAGTCTTGGAAATAGCTTTTGTGGACTGCTTTTGAGCAGGGGATTTGGTGGAAGGCTTCGAAGAATCTTTTGTGGACGACTTTTGCGCAGGGGATTTGGTCGAAGGCTTAGAAGGAGCTTTTGTGGGCGGCTTTGTAGTGGGTGATTTGGTGGAAGGCTTTAAAGGAGCTTTTATGGACGACTTTTTTGCAGGGCATTTGCTGGAAGGCTTTGAAGGAGCTTTTCTCGATGCATTTTTTAGTGGGGGCTTTGCTGGATGGCTTTTCAATAGGGGCTTTGGTAAATGGTTTTCAGTAGGGGATTCTGTGGATGGATTGGAAGGAGCTTCTGTGGATGGGTTTTGAGTAGGGGATTTGGTTGATGGATTGGAAGGAGCTTCTGTGGATGGGTTTTGAGTAAGGGATTTAGTTGATGGCTTGGAAGGAGCTTTAGAACGAGCTTTAGACTTTGGAGGAATTTCGGCCACCATATTAAACCTTGGACTTCTTCTTAGTGTCAAATCCTCTTTTTGAACCATTTTTAAAATCCTATATAGTGTGTAAAAAAAAAAATGTAAACACATAAACACAAAAAAATGACATAAACACATAAAAAGCAAGACTGAAGGTGGGTCGAAGGAGGAACATCCTGGCCTGGCTGAGGAGGTGGTAGCTGAGGAGAAGATTGAACTTCTAGAGCATCCAGAGCAGCAAGAGTCTCCCTCATTGAAGAAGCAGCCCTCACGTATCTCCCACGGCTCTAAGTCGCCGAAGGACGAGATGCCCGACTGAAGGTGACCCCCGTAGCGAAGGAAGCCAAGATAGAGTGCTCATGCTCGAGTGGAAGAAGGTCAAGATCCGCCTCCGTCATAAATCCTCAGCCAACCAGCTTCCCCCTCACAGTGGCCTCCAAGAGGTGGACTTGCTGCATGTCCTGATCTCTTCTCTCCAGCCTCTGGCGAAGACGACCCTCCATGCTCCTGGATTGGTCCTCAGCTACCCTCAACCTCTCTTCCAACTCCCGTGCCCTCACCTCCGAGATCCTGAGAGCTTCCTGATCCTTGTCTCCAGCCGCCTGAAGAAAACGAACCAGGTCTCCCATCAATCCACCAGGCACGCCAGCCGCCGCCTCCAACTCCGACAGTCTAGCCTGGAGGGAGTCTCGCTCACGACCTATAATGGAAGACTCCCCTTCCCTCAATGCAATACGGGACCGTAGCTAGTCCATCTCCTCCTCTCTCAAGGCTCTCTCGGACCGCAATAGGTCCACCTCATCCTCGGCCCTCGCGGCCCTCTCCCTCGCCTAATCTAGCTCCATCCGAGTAGCCAGGAGCTCACCACAGACCATGCCCAGCTCATTCATCAACTCGAGCTCTCGATCGGAGGCACTGGATGGAGGAGGAGCAGAGGAGGAAGAAGCGCCATCAGCTCTTGCTCTCGACAGAGCATCCACTTGAGCCTCAAGGACCCGAACCTGGTCTTGCAAGCGTCGCCTCTACACCCGCAACCCTTCTACTTGCCCGGCCCGTGCTTGGAGGTGCTCGTTGGTGGTCTCGAGCTTCTTCTCCAACTCATTCAGCTCGGCCTACAAAAGAAAACATCCTTTAGAACACAAAGAGAAGAAGCAAGGAGAGAAAAGAGAGCTTTTCTTACATAGGCATCCGGGATCTCCTCCTCCATAGTCCCGAGGATGTCAACATATTCCTAGCGGAACCAGGCCATATACTCCTCGCTACCAACCACCTTGGGACGACGCTCTACCAAAGTCCCCCTCTCAACCCATCCCCGCAAGTACACAACATAATTCCTCGGGAGGTTCGTGTCCCAAGGAATTCCAGCCACCGGGATCGGAGGACGCCTCGGCAGGGGATCCGGCACCCACTGATGGTACCCTAGCTGGCGGACTACCCGGCTAATCGCATGGAAGACCACCTCATTGAAGAAGATCAGCTAGATGTCTCTAGACAACGCCTCCAGGACCTCCTCCTCAGTATAAGGCCTCCAAATCATCTACGAAGGATACCAAGACATGAGAAGAGAGCTTAGTCAAAAGAAAATCAAGTACAAGCTAGAAAATTTAAAAAATATACCTCTTCTTCCTTCAAAGCGCAGAAGGCCTCCCGAAACTACGCAAGGCAACACAGGTGAGAAGCCCCAGGAGGCGCCCATCTCATGGCCCAAGGGAGGGCATGGTCAAAGATCAGCTGGGTCGGGCAAGCAATGGCGAAGTGCTCATACCCAAAAATCTGCAGAGAGAAAGTCAAAACCAAAGTCAGGTGAAGTAAATAAACAGAGATCAAATCATTTCTATCTTCACTAAACTATACCTGTAGAAACGCTGCAAAGCCGCCGAGATTCTTGCCCCGGCCCTCTTCACCTTCTTCGATAGCTCCACGAAGAGATGAGCCAGCATGGCCGCTCCCCAGGCAAAGCGTCCCATGACCTCTAGGTCCCTCATTAGCAACAGAGAGTGAGAGGAGACCTTGTTGGAGGCCGTCGAGAAGAGGACCCGGCCAAAGAAATAGAGGAAGAACGCCCTCAACTCCCTCCGTGCCCTCTGTGGGCACGCGACCACCTCTCTCGCCTCAATCATCAGCCGTCTCCTCTCAAAGCTAGCTACAGCTTCACCCTTCTGACGCCGCGTGAAGGAGCCAAGGCCATACTGTCTCGAAAGCTGTCCAAGGGGAATCCAGTTTAGTGACCTCTCGCGCTCCACGTACTCCCAATCCCCGATCAACTCCCAGAAGAGCGCCCTATAGTCAGGACTGGTGGCCACTATCACCGCCTCACCCAAGACTAGGAGGCCTGTGATCCGCTCCACATCCTCGAGCGTCTGCATCACCGCACCAGTGGGGAGGATAAATGTGCAGCTCTCCGGATCCCACCTCTCCGCCAACGCCTCTAGATAACGGTGGTGGACATGGAACGGCTCAATCAGAAAGAAGGAGCGAAAGCCTGCTCCATCCACTAGGCTCCTCTCCTCCGGCCTTAGGGCATCATACCACTTCTTGGTCCCATGCCATAAAGCTCGAATGCGGTTCAGTCGCTGAAACGATAGAAGAAGGGGGTTAGTCCAAGACATCCAAAGGGTGAGAATCCTAAACAAAATTTTCATTCTAAACCATGCTTAGAAAGATATTCAAACATACCAAAAAATAAAAGCATGAAATGTATGAGCCTAAAAGAAGATTCAGTCTCCCTTTCATATGATCGCATATTTTCTTTCTATCCCACCATAGTCATCTCTATCATATGTTTACATACTACTACTCTATTATCTGTCATACTTACATGCCCCTCTTTTATAAATATGCTTGCCATAACAAAAACGCATGAAAGTTATCCCTACCCTAAATACACATACAAACGCTCATGCATATACAGACCCCACCATAAAGAAGACTCACGAAATGCATGCATACCTATCCCCTCTCCCCCCCCCATTATGATTAAATACATATAAAAGTATGCCCTTACACCATATACATACAATCCCACCATGATATGAATCATACTATGCTATACTATTCATTTTTATTGTTTCGTTTCTCCACCATGCCTCCTCTTTTATATATATACATGCATAACAAAAATAAATAAATAAAGGTTGCTCCTTTTTATGCCATGCTCACTAAATCCCACCGTGATCATTTTTTCATACACAACAAGCATGCCTATTAAAAGGACACATATATATACTTCTGACACATTTCACGCATACCACCAAAACATATATATACATATATCTAGAATAAAATAATATGCAAGGGAATTAGGGGAATACCATGGCTCGTGTGGCTCTAGGAGCCTCCGCCTTAGCCGCGTTGGGATCGTCCATCCCATCGTCGTCTCCCTCATCCTCGTCATCTCCCTCCTCACCAACCTCGGCCCCCGTGGCCTCCTCCTTACCAATACCCCCGGCCTATGTGGCCTCGACCCCAATCCCAACTCCCTCACCTTCCTCCGTGCCCACAGCACCGGAGGCCAAAGCCTCAAAATCCCCTAAATCCCTTCTCTCCTCCTCCTCAGCCTTGGCCTCTTCGGCCTCTCTCTCTAGCATCCCCATGATTGCATCCGAGGACTCCCTCTCCTCTACACTGAACCCCTCGACCTCTACCCCCTCAACCGTGCCCTCCGCCGATCCTCCGGCCTCCAAAACCACACCTTCGACAACCGCCAATTGACCCCCACGCCTTCTGTTTCGTGTATACCTATCACACCACTCCCTACCCCCGGGACAGCCCCCGAGGATGCACCTGCGCCCACCAACGGTGTTTCCACCGCTTGGGTTGCCTCCTCCATGACCCTCCTCTCCGCGCTATCGCTCTCCAACAAGCTCGACCCTAAGACAGCCCCTCTCTGCTCTCGGGAAGACCAAAGACACCTCATCATTGAAGCCGTTCTCTTCCCCTTCATCATCTCCTCCGATTTCACGAAAAAGAAAACCCCAAAGGCAACTAGGGCTTTGAAATCAAGAAGAAAGGAATGATCTAGGGCGAATCATAGTCAAGAAAAACCAAGTTTTTTGGTTTCAAACGGAGAAGAAGAAGTGTTGGAGGGAGAACCATTTTTGAAAACGTGCGGGAGAGAGAGGGTCCTTTTCGGTTATAAGGGACCCAGTCGGCCGGCGGCTACTCGCGAGTAACCGCCCCCTATCCGACAGCTAAATACAACTAGTCGCCCCTCCCTGCCGGCTAAACACCACTGGCCGTCCCCTTCAAGCTTCTTAAACACACTTATTTCCAAGTTTTTTAAACCAAATAGCCATATATTGGTTTATTTCCAAGTTTTACTTGATCAAACACAACTTTCTTGAAGTTTTACCACGATTACCAGTACCATTCAGTTCAAATTTCTTCAGTTCTAGTTCTTTTCTGGAATCTGTCTTTTGAATGATCCAATTCACCAAGTCAAACACACTTTATTTTACTTTTTGTCTGTGATATCCCTTTGATTTGCTGAGCTACCCAAGTATGGGTACGGTAGGTACAAGGAAATTGACGCTGGGCTGCTCTGCGCACGATAGCTAAGAACCCCGTCCGAGGGTTGGATCACTCGCTTCCTTACTTTTACTCACTCTCCCACCTGGATCACTCCTTAGATAACCATTCTAGTCAAAACCCAGCCTCTGATGACCTAAATTAAATCCCTGAATGGTATTGGTCATGTGTCCTAAACTTCTTGAAGGTTGGGCCGGCCAAAATAAGGATCTCTTTCCTTATCATTGATCAAAGTCTTTTTGTTTCACACAATGACTTCGTCTGATGAGGGACAATTGTAGATACCCTAATTTTGACCGTCCAAAGAAAAGAAATTTACTTCAAGTAATATTGGAAAACAACCACATTTGGACATCTAATAGAAAACTCCCTCAGAAACCGAAATAGGAAACCCTGGTCCAAACCCTTAGGAAAACCTAGGACCTGGAGAAGGGTGGATATATGCGAGTAGCCGCCCCATACTAGGCTGCTAGTTCTAACTAGCCGCCCCATTGACCGACCCCCAAACCGCCTTCCTGGATGGGACATAAAACAAGCATGATTGCGGCGGATTGTCCCTTCTAGCCGCCCCATCTTAGCCGGTTCATCAAGCCACCACTTGTCAGAGATGGGACGTTTGGCAGGTTATGATGGGGCGGCTACTTGAGAGTAGCCGCCCCTCACTGGGCGGCTAAACACAACTAGTCGCCCCTAGCCTGGACATTGTCAGATAACAAAGATCTAATGGGAGGTCAAATCAAGCACCTTATTATCCATTTTGATCTATTTTCCAGTGAACACTCCCCCACACCCCTTTTACTATAAATAGGGGGGTCTCTAAGCATTTATTCATAGGAATAAAATAGCAATCAATACCCATCAATAACCCCTAATAACCCACATTCCCAATCATCAAGCCTATACCACCACTTTAAAACCTTGAGAGAGAAAGTGAGAGAGAAACCCATTTCCTACATAAATTCATTCTCCAAATCCACTCTCCAAAACCCAGGTTAAACCCAGTTTAACCTCTGCCAAAACCAAACCCAAACCCTACCCAGGTTCTGCCCAAATTGAACCAGACACCAGGCGACTACCCACAACTAGCCGCCCCCACCAGGCGGCAACATCCAACTAGCCGGCCCTTCCCTAGCCCACCTCTAGTCCCAATTCTCCTCTAGTTAGTTTCCTGAAACAGAAAAGGATCCCTATCTTCACCTCTGTGTACGGCATATCCGTGTCTCAGAGCGGAGACCCCACAAACTTCCCACGAAGGCGATCAAATCCACCCTTTTTCTTGCTTTTCTCAAAAAGCAGGTGGTGATCACAACAACCCCTGAATCCTCCTGACGACCCGTCGGCCTCCTCAGCCAGGAACGAACAACAAACCCACCACCCTTTCCGAGAGACGATCCGACCGAGTCCTGTCACGGCGCAGCTCTCTGGATCTCAGCCTCTAAAGAACTCCCACACGCACATAGACCACCGGAGGAGCCAAGGAGGGAGAAAGAGAGGGCCCCCATTCTTTCCTTTTCCTAAAAACCGATACCGACAGCCTGGCTAGGATTTGATTTTGGGTATTGGCAAAGGTTAAGCTAGGTTTAACCTAGGTTTTGGAGAGTGATTTGGTGTAGGGAATGGGTTTCTCTTTCACTTTCTCTCTCAAGGGTTTTGAAATGGTGGTGTGGGGATATAGGCTTGTATGTGTTGATTGATTTTTGATGACTGGGAATGTGGATTGTTGTGGATGATGTTTTAGAAGTGCTTGGAGACCCCCCTATTTATAGTAAAAAGGGTGTAGGGGAGTGCCCACTGGACAATAGATCAAAATGGGTAATAAGGTGCTAGATTTGACCTTCCATTAGATCTTTGTGGCCTGACATTGTCCAGGTGAGGGGTGGCTAGTTGAAACTAGCTGCCGCCCATCATGATTTGCAAAACGTCCCATCTCTGACAAGCGGTGGTCTAGGTCGGCTACTGGGGTTGAACCGGCTAAGATGGGGCGGCTAAAAGGGACAATCCGCCGCAATCATGCTGCTTTATGTCCCATCCCAGGAAGGCGGTTGGGGTCGTCGGGTGGGGGTAGTGGA
>JAUJYN010000049.1:0-44706 GCA_030737835.1 Acorus gramineus
GGAGTCCATCAGTGGAAGCTCTGGAAACCCTAAATTGAGATGGAGAGAGAGTTTGTATAATCAGATGTTGGAAGGGAAGGGAGGACAAGTGGCGGGCGGAGGTTCAGACACCGTTTGGCGCGTAATGACTTTGCCCACGCAACGTGGTGACACTAGCATTCATTCATTTTTAAATAAATAAAAATAGTTGTCTGTCATACTCTTACACCATTTGGCGCGTATGAATACTGTGTTACATGTATCTCATTTATCTCTTACACTCTCACTGTATTGAAATATATATTTATTTTAAAAAAAATATAATTTTTTTTATAAATGATAACATTTTATTTTTTAGAATATATATTTTATATTTTTATTAAAATATATACATGATTTAAAATAAATAAATAAAAACATGTGTAGCCTGTTTTTTTTTACTACAAAATGGACTATGTGTGAAGTGTGTGATATATATATATATATAATTTAAAAATTAATTTTTTTTATAAATAGGACTGTTTAATTAGTCATAAAATAATTACATCTTTCATAAAAAAAAAATATTATATATCTCATTAGATTGCATTTATTATTTTTTAGAAAAAAATCAAAACACTCACCATTAATTATAATGTTATGAATGAGTGTAAACGGCAATACATTAATGCATTTTTTATTTGAAAAAATGAAAGAAATATTTTCTATATATTATGATAGTGCTATTATGGCAATTTATAAGAGGGTGGAGAATCGGTTTTTAGCTGCAAACGGGATTATAAAACAGACTCACAGTCGGATCCACTCATAAGATTTGCCTTATAAGGCCCATGTTACATTGCATTTCGAGTGGCCCAGTGCCCAAAGGCCATTTATGCAGACCCAGCTCCACATGAAAAAAAAACTAGAATGAAAAATGATATTCCAGTCATGTAGCCCCGTCCGACGTCTCATGGATGTTTTTAAAAAATATATTTGTCTATTGAATTAGAGTGGTTCTATTTAAACTGTTCTAAATTGTATGTAAGCATCTCTTAAATAAATTTTGTTATTAAAGATCTATTTAGATATTTATAATAAGGAAGCCCCCCGATATCGTATTTTCTCATTCTCTTTCAGACTCTCCTTGCTCTGAATTACACTCTGTCTCACTCTATCGATCACTCCCACCACCTCCATCTCCAGTTGTGTCCTCTGGGTGATATTGAAGCTTACCACCCAGATACGGAAAGCCAACCTCATGATCTTCCACGTTTCGACGGCACCTTCAAAAAGGGGGAAAATGGTGTACACCTCCTCCATCTTTAAGAACCTCAAACAGATCATCACCTTCAATATACCTTGAATCAAGCAAACAAGCAATCAATCCATGATTACTAATTTGTCGAGCACGTATCAATGTGTTCCTCATGTTTCTCACTTATTTTTTGTCCCTTACTTTACGACATTCTTGATTTGAGCCCTCTTTCACAGATCCAACTTCCACCCCTGCCCAAGCGGTGATGGAGATGACCGTCGGCGAGGGTTTAGTAGGGGAGATGAACAGGTGGGGGAGAGAGATTTTGGTGGGAGAGTGGCGTGCTCATTGTTTGAATATACGAGAGAGGTTGTACATTAAGTTATCAAAATGTGAAAGAGTTTATTTACAGGATGACTTACTTACAATTTAGAGAGATTCAAATAGAGCCACCTATTAAATTACATGTTTTATAAAATATGAAGTATACGTTGGGATACATTAATATACTTTTTTTCTTTGAAAAAGTGAAAAAAATTTAATTTTCATACACAACGATAGTGAAGTGTAAGCTGCAATAATACAATATATAAACAGTTGAGGAATCATTTCTAGGCTGTAGAAAGTGCTGCAAAACAGAATGAGTGTATGTTGCTATAACAACTCTGTATAAATGTATAGGATGACTTTACATGAAATTATTCCTATCATTATAATAGAAAACCAAAGAAAATGTAATGGATAAATATGATCATACTGATAAATAAACCAGAATTTTTTTAATTAAAGTTGGGAGTGCCTAAAATTTTTATTAAACATTGGTAACTCTATGAGAATGGATAAGAAATCTATCCTCAACAAACGAGCCAAATACATGGTCAAATAAAAACTAATAAATAAAACCAGAATTGCATATACAATCAATATAGCCTTCTTAGAGAGTCAATCAAAGCAAGGCATAAAGTTTGGGAGAGTGACTATGATAATAAGCCCTTAATCTTCCAAAAGCACTCCTATAGTCCAAAGTATATAATGAAAAGATAGTGAGTGTGCATATAGCATCATGAGCAATCAGCCTTGGACCTTAAAACAGATTGACTGCTCATGATGGTATAATTAATCTCAGTTAATTAAGTGTGCTTAATGGAAGTCCCCCCTCGCTGTCCACAAAAATCGTATTTATTCATTGAAAACCGCCTCCGATGGCCGGGGACCAATAGTCCGCCCCGTTATCACTCTCGACATGGATCGTAAACGATAATGGTACAAGGCAAAGCCCTCTGCTCTTCAAGTCCTGTCTCTGCCCCGCCTCGTCACCCTAATTAATCATAATTTCATATTAAGAATACAAATTTTTTTTTAAATTCAAAATGGTCCATCATAGGTTAAGAAATCAGTGTTGATACCTGCTCATCAGATGCTCCCCTCCTCTTCATGCAAACCTCATTCAACAACTACAAGATAACAAAATTGAAAAAACCAAGGCTTAATCAGTTTTTCATATGTGCAATGAATCCTTACTTGAGTTGTGTTTGGAACCTCTCTGAAAATGAGTTCTTTCACTTAAAACTGGTTTTGAAATTAATTTTTTTTAAAATGTATATTTTTAGTAAATTCCTAAAAAACTAATTTTTTATTTTTCATAAATCAAAATTGTTTTTTAACATTTTGTGACCATATGAGATGTTTAAAAACATGTTTTGGTTGAATTGGTTCATGCGAAAAGCAGAATCAGCAAAACACAAACATAAATAATATGGTTTTAATGATTTATTTTAAAGGCTGTAAAGCTTATGAGACTTTGGTTTCCAACAGTTATATAATATATGGTTATTATTAATTAAAAACACTCAAATTATTAGTTAAATTTACTTTTGAAAGGTGGTACATGGATCCAATAATTAATAAATTACAGCATTACCTGACCAGTATCTTCAGGGAAAATACAACAGTTCCTCTCTCTTTGTGCCTGAAAAAAAAAAACACAAAAACAAAAATGAAATGAAACCAAATCCAAATCTATATGATTTGCATGTATGAAGTGGCACGTGTGAATAAGTGAACATATGTTGTGCATTGCCCTACATGATTCAATATCAAAGATGACTCCACACTTCATCCAAAGTGACAAGTATTTTGCAATTAATTGCATGTGTTGATTGGATGTTAGGAGTGGACATCCGCATGCGTACATATCTGTCCTCAGACACTCACTGTCCCACTGACAGTACTAATTCTATTCAGGGGAAGAACATCTTTCACTAACAAACAAACCCACCCATCATCCCTCTCTCTCTACTCACATTGTCACAGCTGCATTCACCCATGCATGGTTCTGTGTGCCACATTAGGTTAAAAGTAACACACTTTATATCTCACTCTTTTTTTTTTTTTTTAATCCTGCACTAAAAACGAAGAGGATTATATAAATGATAAATAAAAGAGTATGTATCATATCAAACTTGAATTTGATTAGTACCATCAATATCGAATATCGATTCGTATAATACAACATATGAAGTAAAATATAAGAATTAAACTGCACAATTAATTATTGAGTACATGTATCACTCTTCTATTGGATCTAGTCAAACATGATTTTAGTCATATCATCAATATCCAATAAGAGAGTGACACTTGTACCAATAATTAATTGTACAGTTCAATTCATTAACTGTGTAGTTCGATTGAAGTCTGACTGGATCCGAACTCTAAATAGACCCGTTTGAATTGATAAATGTAGAGTTGCCTGATTCATTCAAGTAAAAAACGAGTAGAAGTTTCATTATCTTAAACAAAATCAACGCAAGTTTAATATTATTAGTGCTGCATGGGGATTAATGTTGAGTTATGCGTGTTTCATAGTCATGCCAAAGATAATAATTTACGATTTATTATTATCATAGAAAAACATAAAATTATTTCTTTGTTGTTTGGTTCACTTGTAAATTAAACATAGAATGTGTGTGAGATATGATAAACATAACATGGTATGAAGGTGTATGATAGTGTTAGATGATATTTTATATATATATAAAAAAAGACGTGAATGAATGTTTTAATCTATTGACATAGTTAAACTTTTGGTCATACACCTCATCGTGTCGATCTTTTGTGTTTTGTCTTTTCTCTTTATGTTTTTATTTTCTGGTCTTCCCTTCTCATCTCTATTCAGACATTGTTCATTTTGAATGTTCTTTTTTAAATGAAAATTGTTTATAATTTACTATAAAAAAAACATAGTTAAACTTTAATAAATAATATTAGCATCTCCTTCGAATAGTTGTTGAAGAGTTTACCCTAAATTATCAAAGCATACCTATTAAGTTTTATATTGCCGAAACAAACAATTTTTTTTTAATCATGGGAGTTAATCAGGTTTGTGTGTCAATAAATGACTGAAGTACTATTTATCATCAGGTACGTATATGTATATGTTGCTATACACATGTGGGAGCTCAGGATACTCTATGATATGTAAACTAAAAATGAACTTGTTTTAGGGTTGAATGTATCAAAAACCCATAAAGGATTGGAGTGTTTCACCAATGAGTGTTGAATTGAACGGTAAATTAAACACACTGTGTGTGTCAGTGAAAGGAAGGCTTACAGACTGTCTCATGTTGTCTGGATTGCCACTGCCCAAGTAAGGGGAGCTGAGGGCCTGCACAACCAAAACAGTAAAATAAAAGAAGTAAGATCACAAACCATGAAAAAAGTACAGACAGAATTTGATGATTATAACTGCAGCTAAAGATGTTAAGAAGCTTATGAAAAGAGAGAGAGAATGAAAAGTGAGAGGAACCACATGTGAGCAACTTTATGTGCATGAGGTGTTCATTAAAAAAATAAAAATAAAAAAGGATTCCTGGACAGTCTGCAAAATCAAAGGAAAAATGAAAAGCACATCACCTCAATTTGGCTATGAAGGAATCTTATGTACCCAATAGCTTCTAACAAGACAGATGCAGTGTCAGTCTGCAACAAGAAGGCAAATACATACAGACCCACTTCAACAAACATCAAAGATAAAGATTTCAATGGTATTAAAAAAAAGGAAAACTTTCACATGTAAAGTGTATGTTTTTATGAAAAAAAAAATTTAACTGAAAAGGATGTGATGTTTGGAGTGGTTAGTGTTACCTTTCCAAATGGGGAGACTAACTGGTGAAGTGCTGTTACTCTATCACCCAGTTTTTCCTTCCTCACCTATACACAGTGACAAAACACAAACAAGTACATAAAACCAGTATAAGTTCACCTAACATATTTAATATTCTTTTTACTAGAGAGAGAGAGAGAAAGAAGCAAGTGATGATAAGAACCTTGAAAGTTGACTGTGCAGAGGAGGCTTGAACCCTAGCTTTCTTGAAAGCTGAACCACTTGATGTACTGTTGGACTTCACAAAATAAAGCAAAGGAAAATAATAAGAACAAATCTGCATGTAGTTTCAGTGAATGGAGTTCATAGTCAGTCACAATTATAATTTAAATTAAAACTTATAAGCCCCCTTTGGCATTGGCACAATATTGCTATATATATTGACTGATATGATCAAGAAATAAAGTTGAATTGATATTATAATAACATTCGATAACAAATTAAGATCTTTAGAGTATCTATATCACAAAAATATCAATTTTTATCATCAAATAGTGTTAATTCGCATGAGTTATGGATTGAAATTTATATCATTTTTAAAATAAAATAAATGACTTTACATAAAATATTAACAAAAAAATAGGCCTATCAATCACCCACTACTCTTTTTTATTAAGTGCCACACATTTCACTAAAGAAAAAATAAAAAAGATGTATCATATTTTATCAAAGGACAAACAAAGATAGAATGGTTTATATAATTAACAAAACTACCTTATTAAGTTTTCAAAGATAAGGGAGTTCATGACTGTTACATTATAGTCAGCCAAAATCCCATAAAATCTAAATCTCATTTTGAGTCAGTCTCACCTCAGAGGAGTGATCAGGCTTTGGGTGCTTGGCTTCAAATCTGCTGCTGTTTCTGTTGTTGTTGGTGGTGGAGAAGTCCAACATGTTGGAACTGAAACTCGTGACACAAGACCTTGGGGAAGAAACTTGGAGGGCTACTTGAGCAGCCCATGCAGACCTTGGTGACTGAAACTGATTTTCATGGTGGCCTTCCCCATTATAGCTAACATAAGACCCACACTCAGACCTCTCTTGCTTCACTTTATCAGCCTCTACTTGTTGGACACCCTGTTGTGCTTGGTGGTGGTGGAGCACCAGCTCTTCCCAGCCCTCCATCTTCTTTTCTTGTTGGAATTGTGTCGTGCTACGTCTTTCTTCATGACCCACTAATCCTCCTCTGCATATTAATTATTGAAAATATGGTTAGAATGCATTCATCAAAAAATTAAAAAAAAAACACACTTAACCAATAAGGCTTGAAAGATGAAGAAATGGAAGTGATTATGCAACACATCTATAGGTGATTCATTATTTCTGATATGCCAGCCAGGCCAAAATACAATGAAAAACAAAAGAAGAAGAAGAAGAAGCACATCTACAATTATATAATTGACTTATATGTTATCATTATACTAGATCCAAATAATATTTTTTAAAAAAAAATCAACATATGCATACATTGAAAAGATTATTGAAAATTTATACAATATGGAATCTATATATGGCAAGCACGACCTATTAAAGTTAAATTACACATACACACACATAACAAATATATGTGCAGAGCTTAATCTTAATTATCCCATATAAAATTAGGTAAGGAAATTAAGAAATTTATGATATAAGGTATCATATAAATCAACAACCCATGTTACAATATGTAAAGAAATTAAGAAAGCATATCCATAGAGAGAGAGAGAGAGAGAAGGGTGTGTTCTCACAGAAGAAGTTGGCTCCAAGACTCAGGCAACCCCTGGCTATCCTGCCAAGTCATCAGAGGGAGAGAATTCGATGCCGATGGATACTGATTAAAGATCGAAGAGCCCGCCAGAGACGAAGAAGGGGACAAGTAAGGGAAGGGCAGTGGCACTGATGGATGTTGTGGTAGACCTGTCAAACCACCATTGTTGTTGTTGTCGTTGTTGTTATTATCACTACTACTGTTGTTCAAGCTCCACCAATTAGGGTTCCCAGTTATCATGGGTTGCACTGCATGGCCTTGAAACACCCCCTTATTCATGTTGAAAACAGTTTTTCTTCTCTGTCTTATCTCTCAAACAACACAAACACAAAGGAATTCAGTCTATGGTTGGTGATGTCCTTAGGGCAATTGTTTGAGAGAATTTTTTATGCATGAGAGGTGGGAGTCTTTGGTTTTGTTTCCTCCTCTCCTGCCTTTTTCTCTTTCTTTTTTATTGTTCTCTCTCTCTCTCTCTCTCTCTCTCTCTCTTTTGGGCTTCTCTTTCTTTCTTGTTTCCTTTCTGCTTTTGCTTTATTAACAAAGTGGGGGGAGGAAAAGGCACTGCCAGTGTTTTCAGACACCCCCACCAAGGAGTGGTTTAGGTTCTTTGTTCTTTAGATATGGTTAGTGCTAGGTTTAGGGTAATATTATGGCTAGTTTAGAGTTTCTTTGACTTTTGCTGCTTAAGAGTGGATAAGAATTGTGAGAAAACAAAGGAATCTTGATAACAAGACACGCGTTTATTTATGCATGAGATGGAAAGTGATGAAAAACGATTCCATCTCTTTATTTCATATACTATTATGGGAGCGATAAATATATAACTCTTTTGTAATAAGACAAAAATTAAAGAATGATGAATTAAAGTTCCTTGTTTCTTTCTATTGTTTAGTATAAATACCAATTCTTTATGCATATAGTAAAAAAAAAATCTTTATGCGTTTCCTTGGGCATCAAGGTATTATTTGACATATATATAATAATTGTATAAATCTGAACTGATATTCTAATATCATTGATTAAAACAAAAATAGGCATATTTTTATTATTAGAATATCATTTTTTATCACGAAACGATGACTTAACTAACTAATATTACATATTAATACTTACACTATTTTTTACCCACTGAATTTTCTTGTATGTAAAAATATAAATAAAATAGATGTATATCAGTCACCTCTTTCATTCTTTGATAATACTATATTTTTTCACTTAATATATTTAAAAATTAAATGTAAATACCATACCAAAAATCTGTCAAAGATAATAAGTGATTTTTATAACAAGACTTATATGTGTGTGTGTGTTATATTAAGTTTTTAAAGATTAAAATAGATTAAATTCATGAATATCACACTACATCATAATGTAAAATATTTGACAGAAAAATCTTGATTCATCCCAAATGAGGCCTTAAAGATACGAAAATCACATATGTCATCATGAGCATAATTAATTGATAGGCATGAATTAAATTTTGAAATCACAGAGTACATAAAAATATATTAAAAAAAAGAAGTGACCGCCGACATTGCGCAAAATCCGAGATAAGTCCAAAAACAAAACTGTGGTTAATTTTCTAATGTGGGTGGTTGAGAGAATGACATGAAAGTGACAGTTGATCTATACTTTAATTTGTAGTGTTTAATTTAACAATGAAAAAAAAAAACAATTCATATAAGAAAGATTAGCTAATGTAACTAATGATCCTGTAATCTTTGTGACATATGAACAAAACCTCATTTTACTTATTCAATTCTTCCTTTTGTACTTTTTTACATATAGCCTTCAAACATTCTCTTACACATAAGAACAAAAAAAACCCTAAATTGTGGAGTTATTAGGGTTTGTTGGTTTTTTTAGTGATCCGTACCATGTGTAAATCTTTGTCGGAGGGCGTGGTGTCTTTTTTACTTGCAACACCCTTTTCAATTTTTGACCTTTTTTTTGAAACCCTCATCTTTTAAGAACTATTTTTTTTATGCCCCCTCCCTGAAACATGCAACTCATCCTCTCTCTGTCTTCATTTGGCCTCAATATTCCTATAGTGGGGCCCCTCTTGAGTTTTTTTTTTTAACTCCATATTAAATCTCAGTTTGAACTACTCAGTGGTTTTTCTTCAATTATTTATATGATACATATATACACACATGTACATTTACATTTATTATATATTATATATACTAAGGCCTTGAAAAAAATGTGTGTTAAGTTTGCATATATGCATATGCATCTATGTATTAAGGTCTTGAAAGCTCTTTGTGCAGCCCCATGATCCCATTTAGTTATATACTATTGTAAAAAATTAAATATACACTGAGATATATAAATATATTTTTAAAAAAATAAAAAATTTAATTTTCAAACACTATGATAGTGCAGTGTATACACTACACTATCATAGTGTATAAGAGACTGGGATCACTTCTGAGCCATAGACGAGACTGTAAAACAAACTAAGCATATCAATACTCGTTTGGAAAACATAGACATATCTTCAGAAAATACATTGTAGCCTTACAAAAGTAGAGTTGTTGAACCAAATCATATCTTGAAATTTTGGTAGACACTACAGTGAGGATCATGGTCTTCTTGATAGGATAAGATTTATTCAAGCACACAAAAAAGAAGTTGTTGTAACAAGTAATTATTCATTATTACTTTATTTTATTTATCTTTTCCGTTTTCCTCCGTATAGTCAGGTTTTCCTTCTTATAGCTTTTAAATTGTGAATATATTCCTAAACTAAGAGTCATATACTTTAATTTTGCTTTTGAATCACACTCCAAAAAAAGGTGTATTTTCCCTCCCACGGTTACTCTTTTTCAAATATTCTTTTCTCACATTTAATTAATTTCCTTACCTTTGGATCCATTTATTATATTAGTATTGTCTTTATGTTGCCAATGCATTGGGACTCCCTTTTGTGGGAAATGGACTTTGTTCTTTGTATGTGAAGCTAGAACTGGAATCTATACAGGGAAGGGAAGTGACCACTTGTTTGGTCCGATATGCTGAAGAAAAAACATACAGAAATTTGATGGAAAGGAAAGAATCCCTTAAATTAATAAATTCTTGATTTCAATGATACTAATTAACAATGCATGTATGTGTTATCCGAAAGAAACGAAGAACAAATTCAAGATTATCGTATTGATATGTAATTTGAATTGTGGTTTACAAATTCAGGTATTATATAGTGCATTTATGCATTAATTCTAGCAGATTGTAAGGTTCATTATTATGTTTGAATATGATCACATCAGACGATTAACTAAGTATAATTTAATTATATTTGAACACTATATATTTCACCAAGCTAGCTAGGCTTGAATAAGGTCAAGTTGTTTGTACTTTGAGCAAATTCTGGAATGCTTTACCATATAGGATTCCCTATTGCATGCATTTTTTTATAATCCTCCAAACACACACCTGCTCTTCATTTTATATATACAGCTAGGAGTGACAATGTTTTTGAAGACAAAATTATAGTGTGATAAGTTCTAGGAATTCCAAGGTTGGAAACCTTCTGTTTAGGTAAAGACAAGAACATCAAATCCTCTAGATATCTGTGACTTCTCCTTGTGTTTAGCATCACTAATATTTATAGCATAATTTCTTCAAACATAATTTTTTGTTTTTATTAATGGACTCTAATCTAGGATCTAATTAGTGAAGAGAGGATGTCTCTGTCAATCTGTTAAACACTGGTGTAGTATCTCCCAACATGTTTAAATCTTTTTATAATTCCATGCACTCATAACTAGTTATCCTCTTCTACTATCATTGAGAAAGATTAAGCTAGGCGTGAAGTTAGCTATTCATCTTAATTAACTAAAAAATCATGTTTCAATTTAATACCTTTTAAATGCAAACACCCTTGCAATGTTATTCAGCTGATCATCTGAAGAAAAATAATTTTTGGTTACATAAACGATGGGATCATGGGATGTTTGAATCCAATATTTTATGATTATAGATTATGTTATCAACCATTAAGTTATAGCTATGTAAAGGTGTGCAAAATTGATGATTTAGAACAATAGATCAAAGTGGACGTACCATATGTAAGTTCTTAATCCAAATTGGGGTGTATAAATTATCTGATTAAGATGAAAATCACTTATGCCCATAAGCATGACAAGTTAATTAGTTGATGACTTTAATTACTTCTGATTAAAGACACAAATGTACAGTTCTTAAGACCCACATGTACAATTGTCCTAGACATCATCAAATCAAGCATTTTTTCTTCTTTTGAACCTTGACAAAGATAATGTGAGTCCCACAACAACCCTCTTCATGACTACTAGAATCCCATCTGAGACTATCAGCAGATTAGATGGAGATCATATATAATTCTCTTAAAGTCTCTTTACCTGCCTTTTTTATTTCAATTTTTTTTTTAAGCTTTTGTGTCTTTACTTCTCAATAAAGACACATGGATCTTAAGATTATGTATATGGGATTAAAGCAATGCTCGGCAGATAAAGAGAGAGATATTCAATTAAAGGAACCGCTTTTCATAAGATACACATGTAACTATTATATATAGTTCTATATGCAGTCTCATTTTATTAAATTTATATTTCATTAGATGAAACATGATTGCACAAGTATATTTAATTTATTAAAAATATATACTAATATTTTTATAGATACACATAAATCAAAACACATAAAGATTGTGTGTGGGTCGAGAGATTACTTATAACTTTGACAAAAATTTATAACCCTATAAAATGAATCAATCATTTTCGGTCTTAAAATAAGGGCAAATGATCCCGATGCCCCACATGTAATATAATGCTTTTACTATATATCATATAGACAAATACTTCTTCATTGCTTACTCTGTTTGTTAAGAGCTGCCAAATTAAAGAAACTTACCTAGCCATTATGGCAAAAGAAAACTATTTTCTCTTCCCAACTTTGATACACACACACACACACATATATATATATATATGGGGTCACCATTGTGTCATGTAACATCAAGCATGTTAAACATTGACTAATAAAGAGCTTTAGAGTGCTCAACCTTTAAGCATAATCATGATCTCTTTATCTTTTAGGAAAGTTAGTGTTTCTTTTGTATGAGGTTTACAAGTCTGCTCTTTTGATTATTAAAGTTGGAATCTTATAATATGAAGTCATGTTTCTCACAAATTGGGTTAATCCTAACCTCTGATCAATTACGATTTTAATTCAAGACTTACTATACTAATTAATTATAATAATTATATGATTTACACTAAATGGTTGTCTCAAAAAACATATAAATAAGGGGGGAAAATCTGACTAATATGACTAATTTAGTGATCCAACATGGACCAGTAATTTTAAAAACAATCAGCCACCTCTAAAAGTGTCAGGATGATGTATATTTTCATCACTGATCCTTGTTAAATGTATATATATGTTAGGGTTAAGGGTAGATTAGTCTTTTCCTTGTTTCCCTTTTTGTACTATAAATATTGAATACAAACCCTAATAAGATTCTTGATTCATTCTTTTCATATTCTAACATGGTATCAGAGCTTGAATCTAATTTTTTTCTTTGATTTTCTGTTGGCGTTACTCTCCGTTCGCGAGATCGTCGATGCCCCGTCACCCCGTTCGTGTCACCCCGTGCATATTAGCCGCCCCCGCGCCGCTTTGCCGCTGTCCCACGCAGATCTGCGGCATCTGCACCGCTGTGCCGCCGTCGCGCCGTTGCAGCTCCGTCGTCGTGCCGCCGCTGCACCACCCCGTGCCGCCCTCCCGCGCCGCCTCGCGCAGACCTGCCACTGCTGCGCCACCCTGCCGCGCCGTCTCGCGCGGCCCTGCCGCGCCGCCTCACGCAGCCCTGCCGCTATCCCGGCACAGATCTGCCGCGTCTGTGCCGCTGCTGCGCCGCCCTGCCGCACCGCCTCGCGCTGCTCTGCCACCCTGCCGCGCCGTCCAGCGCCACCCTGCCCTGCCCGCGCCCCGTCTGCGCCCTGCCCATGCCCCGTCCGTGCACTGCTCGCGCCTGCCTGCGCGTAGTCTCCGCATTGCGCGATCAGCGCAGATCCGCGCCATCAGCCCGGATTTTCTGGGATCCTGTCCCGGATTCTGTCACGGACAGCATCCCGGATCTCCCGGGAATTCGTCCCGAGTCCAGACGCGTCAACGCGTCCCGGACCCTGTGCTTCGCGCCCGCGCGCGCCCGGCCCAGCTGCCCGACCCGGCTCCAGCGCCCGACCCGACCCGGCTCTAGCGCCCGACCCGGTTCCAGCGTCAGCTGCCCGACCCGGATCCGCGACCCGACCCGGATCCGTGACCCGTTTACCGCCCGTCATCGCCTTTTTCGGTATTTTCTTTATCCGGCCGCTACGGGTTCATTCGGACTCCAAATATAGTCATATTGGTACTCATTTTGCTCCATTTTTTGTTCTGCACGCATCTGTGACTATATTTTCATCATCCGAGGCATATTTTTTTCTGTTATTCTCTTTTTGCCTATTATGGCTACGGATAACACTCAGATCATCGATGTTAAGTTTGATGGTAACAATTATGATGTCTGGTCTATTAGTCTTGAACTTCAGCTTGATTATCGTCGCCTATTGGGTCATGTTACTGGCACTAATCTAGCTCCTGTACTTGAATCATCTCCACCGGGTTCCGATGAGACCACCATCAAGGCCAGAGCTGAGGCGTATACTAAGGCTTTGTTGACATGGAAGGAGGCCGATTCTCGGGTGAAAGCTTATATTGCTTCTTCGGTTATTCCAAATATCCGTAAACATTTGAAGCCGTTCATTACAGCCAAGGAATATTGGGACTTTCTGAAGAATTTCTATACGCAGACCGATGGTGCTCAGGAATTCTATCTACATCAGGCCATTTCTACTTCTTATCAAGGGGAGCTTTCTATTCGTGATTTTTATTCTCTTTTATCTGATTACTGGGATCAACTCGCACCTATGGATCCTCAGATGGAGGGTATTTTTCTGACACGCTATCGTGAGTACCGTAATCGTCAACGATTGTACCAATTCTTGATGCGTCTTCGTCCTGAGTTCGAGGCTATTCGTGCACAGATTCTTCATCGTTCTCCCAAACCGTCTCTTGATACGGTTCTTTTTGAGTTAGTTGCTGAGGAGACGCGTCTTCGCACTGTTGTCACTCCGCCTATCGTTGATCACAGTTCTGTCAATGTTGCACATCGTCAAGACAATCGCTACACTCGGGTCACTTGCTATTATTGCCATAAATTTGGACACGTGCAATCTGAATGTCGTAAGCGTGCTCGTGATGGTGCTCCTCTTGTTTATGTACCTCGCACTTCAGCTCCTGGAGCACTTCCTCCAGCACCTCGTCCACTAGATCCTGCAGCATCACGTGCACTAGCGCCTCGGGCACAAGCACCTCGGGCACCATCTACAGTTCCTCCACGTCGTTCTCAGCCTAGACCTGCAGCTACTGTTGCATCTAATTTTTCTACTGATCCGCCGGCATATTCTTCCTCTCAGATCACTGAGAGTCTTGCGCAGCTCCACCTTCAACAACAACAGCTTCAAGATATGCTTCGCTCAGTGACTGGTAGTGATTCATCTGCTCCCTTTTCTGCTTCTACTGCGGCGACAGGTAACTTTACCTCCTCATGGATTCTTGACTCTAGGGCTTCCCATCATATGACTTCTCAGGCATCCTTTATTAGTTGTCCTACTCGCGTATTTCCCACTCCTGTTATTCGTACGGCAGATGGGACTCCTCTGTCTGTGTCGAGTTCTGGTTCTCTTGCTGATCCTTCTCATCGATTTCAACTTCCTGATGTTTTTCATGTTCCTGGTCTATCACTAAATTTGCTTTCTGTTGGTCAAATTGCGGATCATGATTGTCTCATTACTTTTGATTCTTCTACTTGTTCTGTACAGGATCGTCGTACGGGGAAGCAGATTGGGACAGGCTCTAGACGCGGTGGGCTCTACTACATGGATCATCTTCATATTCCTTCGTCTTCTGCAGCTTCTGCTCGCTTGATTTCTTCTTCTCCTTCCTCCTTTGATGTATGGCACCGCCGTCTTGGCCATCTCTCTCCTCCAAGACTTCGTTATCTAATAAGTACCGGTGTTTTAGGTTCCTTTTCAAAAACTGAGCTTCAACCATGTGTGGGCTGCAAGTTGGCAAAACACTTGGCTCTTCCATTTCCTACTAGTAAACACATTTCTGCTTCTCCTTTTGATCTAGTTCACTCTGATGTTTGGGGTCCCTCCCCTATTCCTTCTAAAGGGGGTAACCGTTATTATGTTATTTTTATTGATGATTTTTCTCGCTTTACCTGGATATATTTGATGCATAGTCGTTCTGAGTTGTTACCCATCTATAAATCTTTTGCTACAATGGTTGAAACTCAGTTTTCCAAACGCATCAAGGTGTTTCGCTCTGATTGTGTGGTGAATATTGTTCTCGTGCTTTTCGTGATTTTTTATCCTCCCAAGGCACTCTACCACAGCTTTCCACTCCTTATGCTCATCAGCAGAACGGGGTTGCTGAGCGCAAACACCGTCATATCCTCGAAACGACCCGGTCCTTACTCCTCTCTGCTTCTGTTCCTGTTCAGTTTTGGGGTGAGGCTGTTCTTACAAGTGTGTATCTCATCAATCGCACTCCTTCGTCTATCACTGCTGGCATCTCCCCCTTTCAGCGTCTTTATCATAGTCCTCCTGATTATTCTCGTCTTCGTGTTTTTGGATGCACGTGTTTTGTCCTACTTCCTCCTCTTGAGCGTACCAAATTGTCTCCTCGTTCCACTATGTGTGTTTTTCTTGGGTATAGTAATGAGATCAAAGGATATCGATGCTATGATCCTGTTGCTCGTCGTCTTCGGACATCTTGTCATGTCACATTCTTTGAGAGTCATCCATACTACGCTCTTCGCTCGCCTCCTGTTCCTCTTCCCCCATCCACGGTTGAGGAAGTCACATTTTTGGACTTTTCCATTCCTGATTTCTCATCTTCATCTTTGCTCCTCAGTCATCTATTCCGTCTGTACCTGACCACTCTTCCTCGTCAGTCCCATCTTCACCCTTGCCGTCTTCGTCAACTTCTTTTCTGATGATTCACGTGGGACGGTTCTGTCTACTCCTACACCTATTCCTGATGCTGCTTCGCCAGAAGACGATTCTGCTTCCGCACCAGTTGCTCCTCGTCGCAATCCGCCTCGCGCTCGTCGACCTCCTCAACGACTCAGCTTGGTTGCCTCTGATTCTTTTTCTCCTAGTTTTCAGTGTTTTCTTTCAGCTGTTTCCACTCATTGGGAGCCCCAATCATATCGTGAGGCTGTCGGCATTCCAGAATGGGAAGGTGCTATGGCAGAGGAGCTTAGTGCATTACAACGCACTCATACGTGGAAAATTGTACCACTTCCTCCAGGGAAGACTCCTATCAGCTGTAAGTGGGTTTATAAGATCAAGACCAACTCTGATGGTTCGATTGAGCGTCACAAGGCTCGGTTGGTTGCCCGTGGTTTCACTTAGCATAGTATTGATTATGATGAGACATTTGCTCCTGTAGCAAAGATGACAACTGTTCGTACTTTGATTTCTGTTGCTTCTGTTCGTCAATGGCCCATTTATCAGCTTGATGTCAAGAACGCTTTTCTTCATGGTGATTTATCAGAGGAGGTTTACATGACTCCTCCTCCGGGTCTTCCTCATTCATCTGGTCATGTATGCCATCTTCACCGCGCTCTCTATGGTCTCAAGCAGGCTCCTCGTGCTTGGTTCGCTCGATTCACTGATGCTATCTGTGCTGCTGGGTTTGTTCGAGTTCCTCTGATCCAGCTTTATTTGTTCACACCTCTGGTCCTCATCGTACTATCCTGCTGCTTTATGTTGATGACATGATCATCACCGGCGATGATTCGTCTCATATACAGTCGGTCAAGCAACATCTTCAGCGTCAATTTGAGATGAAAGATCTTGGCAAACTTCGCTATTTTCTAGGCTTGGAAGTTGCTTCTGCTCCGCGTGGTTATCTTCTCTCCAACGCAAGTATACTGCTGACTTGATCGACCGTGCCTGTCTAACTGATGATCGCATTTCTCCCACTCCTATTGAGCTTCATGCTAAGCTCCGGCCTGACGATGGAGAACCACTTCTGATGTTACTCGTTATAGACAGCTTGTTGGAAGCCTCGTCTATCTCACTGTCACTCGTCCTGACATTGCCTATGCTGTGCATATTGTCAGTCAGTTTGTCGCTGCCCCTCGTACTGTTCATTATGCAGCAGTTCTTCGGATTATACGCTATCTACGTGGCACTATATCTCGTGCTCTGCTGTTACCGTCTTCTTCTACTCTTGAACTTCGCGCTTATACTGATGCTGATTGGGCAGGAGATGTCACAGATCGAAAATCCACAACTGGTATATGTGTCTTTCTTGGGGACTCTCTTATATCTTGGAAGGCCAAGAAACAAGACATTGTTTCTCGTTCGAGTGCTGAGGCCGAATATCGTGCTATGGCATCTGCTACTGCTGAGGTTGTTTGGCTTCGACGCCTTTTCTCTGACATGGGCGTCATTCTATCTGCGTCTACTCCTCTATATTGTGACAACAAGAGCGCCATTCAGATTGCTAGCAATCCAGTATTTCATGAACGTACGAAGCACATCGAGATCGATTGTCACTTCGTCCGTCATCATTTTATTGCGGGCACTATATCACTCCCATATATTTCCTCTTCTCTTCAGTTATCAGACTTTTTCACAAAGTCTCATACACTTCAGCGGCATGGTTTCTTGTTGAGCAAACTCTCGGTGTATGATCCACCATGAGTTTGAGGGGGGTGTTAAATGTATATATATGTTAGGGTTAAGGGTAGATTAGTCTTTTCCTTATTTTCCCTTTTTGTACTATAAATATTGGATACAAACCCTAATAAGATTCTTGATTCATTCTTTTCATATTCTAACAATCCTAAACAAATTTGAATAATCAAATTGATCCAATTTTGAATCATTAGATCAAGACTCTGTATAATTTAATCACATGTTTCGTGAACATTATACAGAATAGTGAATGTTTGAGAGTGACAAAAATTGTGAAGGGAATTTTTTCCTAAAAATGAGGACATTTACCATACTAGTAACCTAGGTTAATTGTTCCATTTCAGCATGCTTAAGCATCTTATTAATGGGAATCTAGTATAATAAAATTAAGTGAACACATGAAGTACAAAACCTTGTCAACATATAGCAAAGACAAACATTGAATATATCTAAAAAGCCAAGTCTTTTTCTCAATCAATTGTTGTGGAAATTTTTTTTTTGGTGACATTATTTCATTAAGACAAGATTAGATGTTTTATGTTTGGATTCATACAACAAAAGTGAATTTGAAAGAATGGATATAGTTAGTCCCACAACCAAACACAATGACATTCATATTAGAGTGCTGATACGCTGAATCCATTTTGAAACCTTTCACTAATACAATATATCCAATCACCTAACATAATATTCATTCCATTGTGAATAAAAAGATAAAAATATTTGCATTCAATTCATATGACGTGTACCGAATGATGCTTAAAATAAATATACGATCAAGGCCAAAAAAGTAGAAGGAAAATGTTAGACTCACACCTTTTTCAGCCTCAAATGAAGTCTACACCTTTTTTTAATTTTTTTAAAAATAGTATATCTCAAATAATAAGGTATTTTTTTATAAAAATAAAATATATATTATAATGAGTTGCATGGATTTATTTATAGAATGTGTGAAAAAATATCTTAGATATATATGTCGTTACACTGGGTGAAGGGGGACTACAAAAATTAGGGTTAAATGCATATAACCCCTTGAAAGTTAGCGTATATTTATATAAGTTCCTCATTTATGAGAATATCCATATAATCCCTTGAATATTGACATGGTTAAACATTTAGCCCCCATGGTTAACTTTCCGTAAAAAAAAATGTATTCCAAGAACATTATGTTGGTTGTTAATTCACATATTCATATAACCCCCTAATTTGTTTGATAAATTCAAAAGGATCCAAATATATGACAAAAATGTCCTTGAGCTATTGTTATTAGAATCTAATTCATATATTCATGTAACCCCCTAATTTGTTCAAACAATTTAAAAGAACTTATTTTCTGATTTCACATATTCATATAACTCCCTACTTTGTACAAAAAATGCAAAAAGACACATGATTCTTTCTTCTTCCTTTGAACTTCTTCTTCTTCTTCCCCCTGCATCTACTTTTAAAGCAACATACTTTATGGGGCTATTGAAGGATTCTTTCTACATTGTTGCTATTGAAGAGAGCAACATACTTCTTGATGGGCAATGGGGCTAGATCTATCTTCTCCCAAAAAATCAAATAGTAAGAGAGCAAGGTGAGGATTGACTTTGTGGGCCCTGGAGATGGGTGGGCCCGAGGGGTGCATGGACAACGTTTTGAAGTCCACCGTAAGAGGACCACAATATGGACCGTCAACAACTCTTGATGCGCGAGGGTGTGCTTTTTCCACTCTCCCGTCCACCGTACACGTGTTACGTCACCCATGCGTCATCATCATGCACTCAGCCCAAACGTGGCCTAAATGCAATGCCAAATGGGGTGATTTTGCTGTGAGTAGACTTGTAAATAAATCGTTTTTAGCAATATTTATCATAATAATTAACCATCAAAATATTATGTTTATTTATAAGTAATCCAAGTTAGAGTTTCAAACACAAAACTCAAGCTTATTCTGGGCACTACAATTGGTTTAAGTCAGCTCAAGATGGATTTTTTAAAAACACAAAATCAAAACCAATCCAGATTGAGTCATTTCAGGTTACCAGTAGAACATATTCACTGTCATCCTATAATTTATATGTTTGTAAACTATATCTTTTTTTTTTTGTATAATGGAATGGACCTTTCATGGCTGATCTTATGATCAGCTGATGTTTATCCTGGTCCTATGAAATTTTTTTTCAAATAATCGTCAACAAACAGGTGGTAAGCAAACACCAAAACTCGAACCGTTGTGTTATGGCAATCAGAGACTTTGTAAAACATGTTATTTGATCACTCACGGTGTAGTTAAATATGCTGAGGAATCATTGGTCTTTGGTATTTGTTTATTAAATATAGCTGCAATATGAGCATCTTTAGATAATAATAAACTTTTTAAGGATCATACTTATTTGTGTAATGGGTTTTTTATTTTTAAGTCCTCATAAACTATAGGATTTAGTGATCGATCCTTCACTTCTTCATATTTTGATTTTAGGCCCCAGATTTTAGAGGTGGAACTTGGGCGGGTTGAACCCGACCCAACCCGGTTTATAAGCGGGTTTTGGTTGATGTTTTTCTCTACCGGGTTCAACCCGACCCGAAACCGAACTAACCCGAACCCAATTCGGGATTTTGTAAGTTTTTTTTGTGGTGAATATACATTTAATTAATTAGAGTTTATTGTATTGTTTATTAAATAATTTTTATGATCTTTTACGTATTAAACCCGAGCTTGATTCGAGCCCGACGTGAGCCTGAATTCAACCCGAACCCGTGGGTTGAGGTCAGGTTTGGGTTCTGGTTAAACCCTTTGGGTTGAGGTCGGGTTCGGGCTCGGGTTTGGCTCTATGCAATGCGGGTTAAAGCCGAACCTAACCCAACCCGCCCGAATTGCACCCCTACCAGATTTAAAGGATATATTCTTTTTTAGTCATTGGGAGGGACCTATCCCTAAATTATTTAGTTTTCTTTTTAGTCCCTATGAGGTAGGGCTGGTAAACGAGCCAAGCAGCTTGGGCTCGGCTCGGTTAAAGCTCGTTCAGGCTCGTTCGATTAGACAAACAAGCCGAGCTTGAACAATTTTTAATGCTTGGTTTGTAAACGAGCTGAGCCCGAGCCTAGACGAGCTCGTTTACTTAATAGAAAAAAGGGGAACGAGCCGAGCCTGAGCTTATGTTATTTTCACATGTATAAGGTGTTATGATTTGTGAAATATGGCTTCTCAAATGCTAAACAAAGCTTTTTTTTAGCTAAGCGAGTCCGAGCCGAGCCTTAATTTGAGCTTCGGCTTGGCTTGTTTAACAAACGAGCCGAGCCGAGCTTCAACCGAGCTTTTCACAAGCCCAACGAGCCAAGCTTGAACACGAAATGAAGCTCGGTTTCGAGTCGAGCCGAGCCTGCTGCTAAACGAGCCGAACCTGAGCAGGTCAAAGCTCGGCTCGTTCTGTTCGTTTACCACCTCTACTAGGAGGGACTAAAAATGAACATATCCTTTAAATCTGGGGACTAAAATCAAAATATAAAAAAGTGAGGGATTGATCACTAAATCATATAGTTTGTAGGGACTTAAAAATAAAAAAAACCCTCGTATAATTTGTAGCTTAACAAATTCTTTTAGAGGTTTTTCTAACTCTCTTTAAAATAAGATCTTGTTTTATTCTTTCAAGGGAACAGCTACTCTACAATCTACATACTACATAGGTACTCAAAAGAAGTGATTCTTTCTTCTAATTATTATTTTATTTATTAAGGAATAATTACTAGCAAAGCATCCATGATTAATGACCTGTCCCGGAAAACAAGGATTAACAATAGCTTTCTCACTCATCAAATAATATCCATAATTGATGGCACACTTATGTGGGACTATTAAGAAAATATTATTATACTTTCATTATTTTTATAGTAAACTAAGGCAAAGTCAAGGACAAGAGATACCTCCTCTTCACGGATCAACAGGTTCATCAATTAGAATTTGATTATATTTATAAGATAAGAGATATCCCCTATTCATTGAAAAATCATTTTTGTATTTATCATTTTGCGGATAGAATAAGAGACAATCCATCATCATCTAAGGCTGCGTTTGGTTAGACGATTGTAAAACTGATTTTAAATAAAAGCTAAGTTTAAAATTGATTTTGTAAGAAGTTGCATCCACTCCTTAGAAACTCAGGTTTTGAACACATTTTTCATATAAATCTATCTATGGCTTTTAGTTCCAGTTTTTCTGTTTGAAAACAAACTTAAGAAAAATAACTTCCTACAAATCCAAAAACTGTTTAAACCTGTTTTCAAATAGTTTTTTTTTTTTTTTTTGGTGGATTCCGAACATGGCCTAAGGTTTCAACACAAAAGGTTACACCCAATCCCCCCTTGAGAACAACAAATAACAGTGCACAAGAAAAAAATTTTTATCAAAACATCAACATCAAACCAGAAGCCCGTGAACCCGATCCGCTCGACCCAGCCATAGGGCTAAAACCCGGCCCGTAAGCCCAAGCAACGGTGAAATGACCGTTTAGAATGATTTTTAAGAAAAAGTAGAATGAATATAAAGAAGGGATTTTTAGTTTTAAGTCCCCACAAATTATCATATTTAGTGATCGATCCCTTCCTTCTTCGTATTTAGGTTTTAGTTCCCAGATTTAAATGATAGTTCCTTTTTAGTCCCTGAAAGGGACCTATCCATAAATTATTTAATTTACTTTTTAGTCCCTGTAAGGGACCTATCCATGAATTATCCTTTAAATCGGGGGACTAAAACCTAAATACAAAGATGGGAGGGATCGATCACTAAATATGATGTTTTGTGAAGACTTAAAACTAAAAATCCCTATAAAGAATTCTGACAAGTCCCATCCGTTCGGGTATGCAGGGTTCGATCCCTGTCTGCAGCAGGGATTTGTTGTGGTTGTAGCCCTCTGGGCTGTGTTTTCATGGGCTGTAGCCCATTGTGTTCTCCACAAGATCCGTATTTATTTGTCTAGGAGTAGTTTGTTGTGGTTGTCATCCGGACTTTCGCCCGCCTTGTATACCGAAAAAAAAAAAAAAAAAGAATTTTTACAATAAACATAGCACATTCAATCATATCATATGTTATACATTTTTATGATTATAAATTTCATTGATGTAAAATAAAATTTTATTTTTAAGTTTGAAATAATGGGTTTTACCCAACAGACCAGCCCGGCCCGAGCCTGTTGGCCAGTTAAGCCCGCAGGTTTGGGGCTAAGATTCACGGGGCGGGCCGGGCTCCCATCAACATGAGATTGCATCTCTCCATTAAAAAGAAAGGAAAGAAGGCACAGTTTTACTCAAACTAGTGAACCATCAAAAGATTATTTCAAGCAAAATGAGATATAACTTGTAACTTCCAACTATCAGCTTGGATGGCAACCTCATCACCTTTGTGGTCATCCAAAGCGATTAAAAATCAATAAAAATAGAACTCTATTAACTGTACATTCCAATCACTCAGCATGAAAACGAACCGGATAAAATCTGAAAAGAAATGATCAAACAAGAAGAATCTCACAAACAGATGAAACTTTCACATCTTGGAGAGAATTGGTAGTCTTGGAGCTGTGTATCGAGGAAGGAAAACCAGTCACTGCAGAAGCAATTCAATCGTTAAAGCAGTCTCTAACTATGCAGATAAAGTCAGGCTTTGAGAGATCAATGCATACCTATGACTCATGGTCTCACAAAAGAAAAGATTGTTCAGTCATGATAATGGAGCCACAACTTCCAAGTTCTTTTGCATTGACCAGCCTAGAGGATAGGAAAGCTCGGGAGCTTCCAAATGCAGATGCCATACCATGATTTTTGAGCAGTTGTTTGCCAAACCTTCCATTTGGCTTTCATCTTCTACGATTTGTTCAACGAATGTGGTTCCCTGCGAAAGATACTGTCAATTATTCGAGCAATCTGTGCTGGATTGCTCTGTTTTTATAGTAACTAGAGCATCTACAAGACCATAATCAAGATTTGCAGTTTAAACATTTATTATTAACTGAAGTGTCATAATTTTTTGCAATACCTTTTTTTTAAGTATATATTTGGCTGCTGAAATACATTCTTATGTACATATGAAGTCGTATGAATTAAATTCATATATTTTTTACATTTTTCGTAACTGAGTATGTATTGACAAAGTGGAGTATTTTTCTTGAGGATTGACAAAGTGGAGTATTAACTTGGTTAGACAATTTCATATATTGTGTTAGTAACGTGATAACTGCATGTAAGGCTGCAGAAAGGACTGATATTTCAGTGTTAAATTATATACAGGTTCAAGTAAAGTACAACTAATTCACATGAATATTCTCAGTAAGAGGAAACTCACTTGAATACCTACCTTAGTGTCCAGATGCCTGATGGGATTCATCGTGGGGCGATGCCATCTCTTGGGATCCCAAAGTATGGTACTATTGAAAGCGAATCCTGACATTCCAACATGGAATCTCTGAACAGAATCACTTCTTTCTTTTGTGTGCCATCCAAGAACTTGACTTCCATTGCAAACTGGACCCTCTAAATTCGCCTTGTTCTTGTTCTCTGCAAGCATACCAACCGGCCATGTACCAAAACGTCTGCAGCTCGGAAGAACAAAAAGAGATCATGGATAGATCATACCAAGAACTCAGATGATAAGCGCTCGACTAAGGAAAGAATTTACAATTGTCACATTATAGAGAAGATCAAGTATAACAAAAGAAAATAGTTTATTCTTAAACCACAGAACTATGAACTAGACACCATCATATATTCGGGAATGTGTTCAGTACTAATATATTTGCACGTTACAGATATTCAAGCACTGACACTATAATACATTACTCAAATAGAAGATGGCAATACCAAAGGACCCATTAAATTTTCATAAAATTGTTTTGAAATAACAAATGAATCATTCTAAAGTTTTCCATGCAACGAATAACTATGATTAACATTCATCATGCATACTTCAGTTGCAATAATATATTTCAAGTAGTTTGCTAGGCCTTCACCACAGGTCATCAACTCTTCATGAATTATAATTCCTACAGAATTAAAATTGTGATCGTACTGCATCTGGTCATGAAGCCTTATAGAAACTTAAGTTTTGAGATTCCTCTTACATTTTGTGCAGGACTATTCTCTTTGATATAGAGATATATGATATTTTTCAGTGATCCCTTCCAGTGCATATAGTAATATGGTAAATGTAACACGTATGGATACTATGGTAAATGTAAGTAGAAAAACATCAGGCACTTCATGACGCAAAGGTTAGTGCAATGCATGTTTCTTTTTATGAAAAGAATATGAGATGTCCGTCCTATTGGATTGATAGGTAAACGCCCGAAAAACAGAAATCAATAATGCATGCATGATAGAAGCCAGTCATTTTAAATGCTTAAATATTAATAAATTAAACACACTGGAGGCATCCAAGACTATGAAATGGAGAAACCTGTAACTGAGAGAAACAGTGGACCAGTCCCACCAAAATGGCTACATATATAGAGCACATCCCACAAAAATGAAAAGTGCCCCAAATGAGATTGATGTAAGTTTAGAACCATCTTTCAATCTACCATCAGCCTTCTGTAAATAGTGCCATTTTCCTAGGATACTAGTCAGTAAGAAATCTAATAAATCAACATTGTCATAATGTAAGGTCATGCAAACATAAGAGCAGCTCTTAAAATCCTCCACACTTAGAAGTATTCTAGGAGAGGATGTAAGAAGGCATATTTACTGTTAGGTTTACATACATCTCTAAGGGAATTCATCAACAAAGAGAAACTGGAAAGTTATACACAATGGTCATGGAATTTGCAAAAAAATGTCACTAAAAGATTTAATACAAGTAATATGCCAGTATGGACATGAGTAAGAGTATATTATCAATATGAAGAAAGTGTGGAAGAACACGAGATTATCTAGAACCTGCAGCCACTTATTACATCAAAAAATTAAAAAAGATTACTGCCATGTTTTACTTTCAGAGATTTTCTGTCTTAAAACATATTGATGAGAAATGCCCAATGATGAAGAAAGATTCATTATCAAAAAGCTGATGACTTCATCTAATATTATAGAAGACCCAAAACAGGATATTCTTAGAGGATTTTGAAACTCAAATATGGCAATCATTATATCAAACATGATTTTGCGAAAGAAAGGCGAGGATGAGCTTTTCTTGTTCACTTTAAGATATGATAGAGCAAATAATTCCCAAGTTTATGAATAAACAATCATAAACATCATATGGAGAGTTTTCAGTTATTACAAAGGCACTCAAGAAACACACAATCCAATATCATAACTCCAAAACCCATACACCAGTAAATAATTAAATGAAATAATAAAATGATAAACAACAACAACAACAACAACAATCCAGAAGTAGCCTTCAACAGAGGCTCTACCTAAAATTCAAAATCATTTGATATGAAAATTAAGAAAAAACAAATTCTATGATCTTCATCAAAGAATAAAAAACAGTGCTCAAAACACATATTGGTATGAAAACTTAAGTAATGAGATGAAGGGGCCTATATTAAACAGAATAAAAATGAATTGCTGACCAAGGAGAAGTATAACAGTGAACCACATGCAGATTAAAAATGATTCGCAAACAATAGAATACATGCATCAGACATAATAAAAAGAGGTGCACCTGATATTTCTCATTTGCTCAAATAGATCCATCGAATAAATATTATCATCATCTGCAAAGTAAACTATCCCATCAAGATGGTGCTTTTCAATGTGAGAAAGAGCTACATTTCTTTGACGAACTCCCATGTCTTTTATGCTTGTTGAATTATCCATACACACAAGGTGTCTATAGACGAGCCCTGTCTTTCTCAAAAGTTCAGCAGTTTCAGCAGATTGTGATGAATTGTCTACGACTATCCACAGAAGAGGAGGTGGGACAAGTCTTAAATTAAAGGCCAGACGGCTCAGATGATAAGCTTGGAATGGCCGAACATATGTTGGTGTCACTATAATCAAAAGCTTTCTGTATACCAAATCCGATTCCTGGAAGAGAGGTGGTTCATGAAAAGTACTCGAAATCTCATTTGTCAACTCTTGTTTAGCCACCAACCCCATGCTTGTCTTTATTTTGGAACCAGAACTATCTTGTGAACTGTCGCCTGCTTTAATAGTCGGATATTCTTCAACAAAAGAGAAGGCATGGTTTTTCGACACAATATTCTTGGAAAAATCAACTGAAACAAATGGGGTGAAGCCAATGAATATTCCAATGATAAAGCAGATGAAGAAACGGATGAGCACATCTCGTACCATCCCCTTTGGTTTCGACCTCTCAGAAGCCCCCCGAGAAGACCTTCTCATAAAGCAAAAGGCGGAAGTACGAATCCTCCCAAATATAAAAAATAAATCCACAGAACCACCAAAGAATGATGCCAGAGACCCTCCATATGGTAATAACTTATGAGTATAGGACGATCTGTTTAAGGAAGGAGAATCCAAATTCACTTCCCCATTTTGGCCGGTCACACCCCTCTCCACCATAGACACTGTTCTTCTGAATGGCATCATCTTTAACATAAGACATGTAGCGCATCTAAATTAAACAATCACTTTTAAGATTCAACAGAATCCAACTTATCTCTGATGAATCTCGGGATTTCACTATCTCGTGCAAATCCAACACATCCATGTAGCATTGATGGTTCTCTTGAACTGATAGGAATCTCAATTTTTTCACCTCTGAAGGAACATATAATTTCCTTGAAATAGTAGTATCAGACCTCCAAATCTCCAATCATTAGCATCAAAATTAAGGACCCAAAAAGGGAAAAAGAGGGGAAATGTAGAACCTGCCAACTGTTTCAAAATAACACATTTCAAATGATGGAAATACATTCAAAGTTTACACTATTGAAATCTTAAATGCAAACCTAAAATTACTCATTCTTTCTTCACTGCGGAACCTGAATGCCTTTTAATGTAATGAATGACAAATAATACAGCTACAGATTCTCGATATAAGGAAACAAAACCCATTGCTTCAAATCACCAAAAATTGAATATTTACTAACAAAGAAGCAAAAAAAAACAGATACCCAATTCGAAAAACAAAATAAAAAAAAAAATCTCTCCAAAACACAGATCACAGAAAACCCAAACCAAACAACAAATACTCAAGAACAAATTTTCTCATCTTATAAAAACTCAAAATTAGAAAACAAAGAACAGCCTTTTTCAAGACCCAACTAAAAACCATCAACAATGAAGTTCAAGAAAATAAGATTCAGCAAATCCAATTAAACCCAGTATTCAAATCTCAAAAACAAAAAAAATCACAACACACAAAAACCCAAACAAAAGGAGCTCAAAATGAGAAAAACACACCGACCCAGATCGCAAAAAACCCAAATTTCATCGAAACGACAGCAACCCATTTGAGATCTCCACTTTAAACAATCAGAAACACAGAGACAAACCCAAAAAAGATAGTTTTTTTTTGCTCACCCGATCAATTGGAACCAAACAAAAACGAAACCAACAGTCCGCGATGACTGATTCGTCGATTCACGTATCGTTTCGGGTGTTTCGGGATCAATAAAAGGGTCTCGGACACGTCGAGATGTGTCGGCCTCTGAAAAACAGACTATCAGAGCGTGAAAGAGTGAGAGATTTGGCGATCTTTTTTTACACTTTTCGAGACATTCGAAATCTGTGTTCATCAATGATTCAAGGTGACTTCTTTTCAATCCTGGCCGTCCGAGTTTTAAGGTTTTAAAAAAGGTCCACTTGATGTACCATTGATACACGTCTGATGGAGATTGGACGGTGTGGGGAGGTTGTAAATTTTTAATCTGCGAATGACCAATCATGAAGGGTCAAAAGTTTGACCAGTGGTGACTTTTGACTAGATAAGTTGGACCTTTTTTTCTTACATGGTGGTTTAGGTCATGATTTTTGGTGTTTAAATAAAGTTTTCATCTAAGGATATTTTTAAATTAATATTAATAAAATTAAAATATGTTTTATTTGATTGATTTGTTCTTTTTTTGTTGTTTTGTTTCGCTTAGCAGTTTTTGTCTGATATAAACAGCTCACCTATTGTTGATAAACAACATATTAATGTTTCTGTCTCACTGAAACTGTTTGATGCATGTAGTTAGGGCTATTATTCTTTAACCCAAAAATAAAATTTCCATATCTATAAGATAAGAATACTTGACATGGACATAATTATACATGTTTTATTAAAAAAAATATTATTCCAAAATATTTATCCGGAACTTTATTATTATATATATAGATAATATATATCATATAAAGTAGACAAAAACATCACTATTTTGAAAAATTATAACGCGAGCAAGAGTGAGTAGGCCAGTTAATGAATGCATGTTAACGCATTTTAATATCAATTTGGATGAAATATTAGGATTTGGATACATATTGAAATTAATTATGTTATTTTAATATATATTATTTTAATGAAGAATTTCTTTGAGAATCTAATTTATCTTATAAGTATGTATAAAATATATATAATGCAACATTCGTCATTTACCGATATCCTTAGGAGAGAGGATACTTAAATGTCCAAATTCCTGTATATATGAACTCATTTAAACATATGATTTGATATCATTTGTATATGTATAATAAGATTTGGATAGATTATTTGAATTTTTAATTTTGAATATAGGCCATATTTTTATAAATATAATTGATAAGTCCTTGCCCTATACAAGTAGAGATAATTTAAATCATATAATTATTGGTTTGTATTGTAAATCCTATTCCACCATGGCACCATGTGATTGAATTAATGTTCAATGTCATGGGATCATCTTAGGTAAGGTTGTTATTCAGAGTTGATGCTTGGTTTCTACCTACCTAGGTTCAACATCAAAGTGGATCCCAGTTTCACAGTTTGAAAAAGATATAAATTGCCTCTATGTAGATACAATAATTTAAGTAATATAAGAATCATTGGGATCACTAGTAAGAGAAAGAAAGTCACTCAATCGAGACAAAATAACAGACCCAAATAAAAAATATAAATAGAGAAAAAAACAAAGCAAAACTCAATGAGTAGATTCTCTACTTGTTAGAATTCTCCAAAAATCACTGTTTCTTAACAATTATGTCTCATGCAGATAAAGCTTCTTGTAGCATCAGATGGTCCTAATTGGTTGAGTTTATGTAGGGTGGGAGTGAGGGACCAGGGGACCACCGATTTAAAGGTGATGTGTGTGTGTGTGTCAGTGTGTGTGTGTGTGTGTGAGAGAGAGAGAGAGAGAGACATGCAAGGTAACATGTGCTTTTCAAAGGTTTTGGATGATTGAATGATGTGGACATTTTTTGCATGAACTCCCTAAGTCATATATCATGCTCTTCTACTTGTGGCACGTGACATGTAAATTTTGTGTGTGACAAAAACATGTCGTGGGAATGGATGTGGATAATGCCGTTTTTGTCGGTTCTCCAGGGCAGATACATGGTATTTCATGCGTTTAACATATGATTTTTTTTTGTGACTATTTGAGTTATTTCGTGATCGATAATAATTTTAATATAGATAATTATATTATACAAATAAATTATTTTATTTTTGGTTCTGTTTTTTGTTATTTTCATAGGATAACACAATAATGATTTTTTTTTTGTTTGGTTGACCATGATAATTAATTATAGATAAAATATAAATAAGATATGGACAATGATTTATAAAAGATGAAAAATGATATAATATGTAGGACCCCTTAATTTATAAAAGATAATGACATGTGAACATTCCTTATATTAGTAGAATAGATTTGATGGAATGACACGATTTAGAGATGATATGAAACATAAATATTAATATATTTTTCACATATTCTATCATTGCTATATACTCACTCACTGCTTACAAACAAATAGATTTTTAAGCCTATTCGCCCCTATCTCAACCTAGTTCACATTTATTCTTTTGGCTTCTACCCAAATAGGAACTCAAAGTGTATAAGCAGCATTTACATTGAATTCACTATCTTATCATGTTGAGTGTGTCATTTTTGAAGTGTAGGGAAGTTAAAAACAGCTTAAACGATTATACGAGTTTAGAATGTGTGATCAATAAAAGAAAGTTTTCATTTACATGCTAATTGTGGTTTGGCATGGAAAGTAAAAGTTTAATATCTGGTTGACTAAATTAGAAAATCAATCAATTTGATATTAAACATTTTCCATTTGTTTTTAGAATGTCATGTATAAGAAAGTTAATATATACCATGTAGGACAAGGACTTTAATAATTGGTTCTGAACAATAAAACCAGTAATTAAATTAGTAACTCACACAATTTCATGCCATCAAATAACCATTTTAATTAAATTTATGTACTCTTCAAACACATTCTATTTATTTTTATATCACTGCAAATAAACAATTTAATTATATACTATTTATAGCCTTCCAATAAAATTACTTGTCATTCTATCACATGTTATAACCAAACTCAAACTTAATTAGAGCTAATTTGTAACCAGAGGTAAAAAAAAAAACACTCATTCTAATATTTAGAACAATAGCATTAATGTGAATAATTGATCATAACCTATTTAAAGATGTTATTTTTACTCTAGCAACAGTGATATGACTTATTGTACCAAATTATAAAGAGGACACCATCAAGATATTGTTTCTCCATTAGTTAAATTCATACATAATTATTCTTATTAAAAATGACTATTTTCTAATTAGATTAATATAATCAACCTATAAAGAAAAAATCAGCAAGATGGATGTTGCTATTTCATTATGCTTTTTATATAAATGTGTTTTAGTAATTTTTGAAGATTCTGTTTTTACAAAAATCATATTTAAAATTCCATCTTTTAAAGAAAATGTGTAACAATTTTTAATTATAAAATATAGTCTTTTAATAATATAAAAAAGTATATTTTTCATAAAAATCGATAAATACCTCCCACCAGTGTTTCGATATGCGGTTTCCATGCGATCAAGGTACTGCATAAAGTATATGCGGTATGCGGGAGCATATGTGGTTCTGTATTTTTATTAATAAAAAAATATATAATGATGATTTTTAAACATTCCAAGATATATATTAAAGACATATACAAAGTATCTCTTAAAACACCTAAAATATGTTTCATTTTAATCAAACTGTCCCAATACAATGGTTAGATATTCCAAAACATATACATCCAACCAAGGGCGGAGACAGGATTTAGAGCAAGGGGGGGGCCAAGGGCAAGAAGACTTAGAGTAAAAAAATGAAAAGTATTAATAAAACATATAAAAATAAAAAAAATGATAATTTAAAAAAAAATAAAAGTTATAAGATAATGACAAAGTCTTTGAATCTAGAATTGTGATTTTTCAATTTTTCAAAACTAGAAATAAAAAAAATTGCTAGAAAACAAAGCTTTTCTTAAAATTTTAGAAAAACACAACTCCAAATCTTAAAAATTTCAATGGATATTGATACACGAGGTTTGTTTTGAAGCCTCATTTGCAGTCATCATGACTAACACACTACGTAAAATTGGTTAACATATATATACTCTTCTGTCTCAATATATACTCTATTATTAAAAAATAATTATATGCATTCCATATGAGTGTGCATTTATTTTTCATAAATGAAAATACTTCATTAGTTATGTTTACACTTTATAAAATTCAAAACACATGCAGACTGTAAAAGAAATCAAACACAACATTTTTAAATTTCAATACTAACTTCGTTACAATATCAACTAATTTTATTTGAATCATATAACCAAAAAAATTATACTCAGCCCTGCGTGCAACCATGTCCATAGTACACCGACCATACTATTTTTCTTTTTTTAAAAAAAAAATTATACGCTTGTCTATTGAAGTATATACTGCTATATGATGAAGTATACTAAAATATAACATGATACTTTTTTTTTGACAAATGTAAAAAATTGACCTTCATATAACGTGGTATAGCCCATGCACTACGATATCACATCATATCATAGTATGAGCTCTATTATAGTATACTACCCTATTATAATGTATGAGATTATAGATGGAGCTACAATATGGACTAAATGTATTGACTATCTTATACACTATTTTTTTTCCAGTCCTAATTCCAGTCTTATATTAGTCGATAGAAAATAACCGGAGAATATACTCACATTAAAGAGATATATGCTTCAATATAAATTTTTCATTTTTTCTATAAATGAATTCACGCAATTCATTAGAATATATGTTTCATTTCTTTATAAAAGCAAATACATCATTAGATGAGGTATACTATTTTTAAAAAATTCAAAACACTTGTAGACTGAAATTGGGACTAGAAAAAGGTTGCATGTACCAATATTCATTTTTTTAATATAGATATAGCATGCTGAACACACTGAATTCTTTTATACAACCCATCATTAAGTTTGTAAATGAATGGACTCCAGAGACCTAAGATTTCACTTGTGTGTGTTATAATTCATAAGTGGATTGATATATAACCTATATGCTTACCAAAAAAAATATAAAAAGGCACACAACGTATAGCTTCACCTCTATGAGACTTGGGGGGGGGGGGGGGGGGGGGGGGGGAGGCGAAAAGAATATAAAAAGAATTCATCCAAAATCACTGTCCATTTATCCCAATATAAAAACATGTAAAAGACACCCAAGACATGCGTCCATTTATCCTAAGTAAATGAATAAAAACAGATGTCCATTTGTCCTAGATGAACAAAACAGGTGCACAAAGTAGATGAATATAACATGTGATTGAGAAACTGAGAGAGAGTTAGAAAGATAGAGAGATCCAGAGAGAGAGAGTGATAGAGTGACACAGAGGACTGAGAGACGGCAGACCAGTAGATGAAGAAGACAAAGCCGAGGAAGCCGAAATCAAGAAAACAAACTACTCAACAAGACAAAATCGAGGAAGCCAAGTTGTTGAAAATGAATTGACGAAGCCAGAAGCCATGATCAAAAGTGTGTGAAGAAGAAGAAGAAGATATGTGTAGAAGACACAATGGCGTAACATCTCCTAGCGGCGATGGCGTAACATCTCCTAGCGGCGAGTTGATCTCCTCGGATCTCCATAATTCCGCCCGACATGGGGTAGCGTAGCTTCTGGTGGTAGGTGGATGGGATGGCCTTCATTGTCCTCAGCCAAGTTCGCCCCATGATGGCGTTGTACGGGGATGAAAAATCCATCACACTAAACACGATCTTGATCAATTCCTCCCTGCCTTGCACTAGCAAGCTGATGCGTCTGGCTGGCACCGCTTGGCTGCCAAAGGCGATGAGTGGATTGTTTATGGGTTCAAGGTTCGAATGCTTTAGCCCCATCTTGAGGAACGGCTGCATGAACAGGATGTCAGCAGAACTTCCTGTGTCGATCAGGATTCTCTTGACGTCAAAGTTGGCTATGCGCAGGGTGATGACGAGTGCGTTGTTGTGTGGTGTGTGCACATCAGTCAGGTCTTCGTCCGAGAACGTTATGGCCCTGTGCTCTTCTGCCTCTGCTTTTTGGTGACCATGCGTGGTTCCTGATCGACCTGCATCACTTCATCAAAATAGAAGCTCCTTTTTCTGGCTCACTGTACCGACTTTGGATCTTCCAGGCTAGGGAGCCCCCCACAGTTTACGTCGATGACCCCGGTGGCACTGGATGAGGCAACCGCCGTGACGTGCTTTTCAGGGCCCCTATCCTCCCCCCTTGTCGATGAACTCCCTCAGCTTGCCCTTCTTCAACAAAGACTCCAGGAATCCTTAGAGTGTGCGGCATTTCTCAGTTTGATGACCGAAATCTCTGTGATAATCGCACTTAAGGCCTTTGTCTCTTTTGGCCGGGTCGCTTTTCATGGGAGGCGCCCATCAGAAGAAGGGGGAGCTCTTGATCTTGTCTAAAATTTACACGAGGGGGATGGTGAATTTGGTGACCTGTTTCTCACAGACCTCATTAGCCGCCGCGGCTTCCTTCTTGTCGCTTCAGGGTTTTCGCCCCCTGTCCTCCCGAGTCGGGTGGTTTTTTGAAACCGCCACCACCACCATAGGCCGAAAGGAGACAAACTCATCCTCGACCTTGGTGTACTTTTTAGCTCGGCACATCAACTCGTTGAGCGTCTCAGGAACCTTCTTGACAAGGGAATTCTTCAACTCGTGCTTTGGCGGTAGGCCATTGCGGAACGCCATCCAGTCGCGTTTGGATCACACCTTTCGAACTCAAACATGAGGAGGCGGAAGCGGTCGACATACTGACGTATCGACTCACCGGGTTGCATATGCACCTCATGAGGTCCCCCAAGTCCTTTTTCTGCTTTCGGCTGTATATGAAGTGTTCTGCGAACAACGTACCAAGCTCTTCAAAGCAGCGAATTGTCCCTCCCGGGAGTTGGTGAAACCAACTCAATGCAGCTCCTTCCAGACTGGACGGGAACATCTGGCACATGAGCTCATCGTACTGCTCATAAAGCGCCATAGCGTGTCTGAAGCTTAGCACATGGTCAAAGGGGTCTACAGTGCCGTTGTACATGTGGAACCTTGGCTGGACAAACTTCTTAGGTGGGGTCATTTGTAGGATTCTTTGAGTGAAAGGTGATGCGAAACCCCTGAGCGCCCTGGTGATGAAGTCATGGTCCTGAGTTACGTTCATCTCGCTTCGGTACGTTTGTCGTGGGAGACTGAATCGTTCTTCTTTGTAGCCGTCGTCGGACGATGTCAGGTACCAGTCAAGGGCTCTCTCCCTGCAGGGCCGCCGTTGTTCGTGCCGACTATGGCGCTCGTGATGCGGGGATCCACCCCTGCGCCATTCTTTTTCAATCTTAGCAGCTGCTCTCACCGGAGGCCACCCCGAGCGGAGAGCCCTCTTGCTCGACGTCACCGTTCTCCACCAGAAGAGTACACGGATTCATGGATCCGCTCGTGGGCCTGTCGGCTTTGACGGTCTTCATTGCGTGGCTCAGCTCCTACTTTCGAGGGTTCCTTGTGGTCCCGACCCTCGGGGTACGGGGTGAGGGGGGGCGGTGCAACTCCCGGCTCCTTAAGGACCTGCTGATATTCAAGTCGACGATACCTTTGGTCCATCTCATTGAGCTCCTTCGCAAGGTCGCATTATGCCATCTTTTGTGGGTGCTGCGGGGTGGATCCTCTTGTCAGAGGATCCCGTGGAGCGGGCGGATCGTCGGGCGTGACGCGCTCTCCACTTCAACTTGTTCGTAAACCATGGACCTCTTGAAACCGCTTCGGGTCTTCACCACCCTTGCTTTGGATTTCCTTTCTAGGGAACGGTCTTTCTCCCTTGCTGTGCCCAACGGTGGGCGCCAATTTGTGGGGGGTGATTTCTAGTCTCCCTCCACGCAACCGGATCTCGAAGGCGATCCGGACTTCGAATGTGGATCCGAAGGGAGGTGGACGAAGCTCTTCATCAAGGTCAGTGGGTCACGTCGATGAGTCTCCTCGCTCCACCCTACTCCGGTAACCTGCAACTCACACCAGTGTGGTGCCGACTAACGCCCCTCCGACGCTAAATTCAGTATTCAAATCTGCTTAAGCTTTAGAGGATACCAGGAGGTGTGTGTGTGTGTGTCCCCTGTTTTTTCTTACCTCCCTCCCCGAGACGACGATGTCTCTCCTTTTATACTTAAAGAGGGCGTGCCGTCCTCACTCCTTGGAGTGAGATTATCAGAGGTACGGACGGAATCGTCCCGGTGGCACCGGCATCGGTCGCCACAAATGTCCTTGCAGTGTAACCGTTCCCTGGTAGTTGCCTGTCACCGCAATGTTAGAGGATATCCTCTGCAATCGCCGTTATCTCTATGATGTGGACGCGTGGTCCCCTCTCCACTTGATCTGTCTGCTTGGCCAAGCCATGTTAAGCCAACTGAGATCCCCTCGCTCGACCTCTCTCTTGGTCGAGTGGCGGTCCCCACCGATCTGGTCGGGCACTTATTAATGCTCGACCAGCCTCCAATGGGCTTTCTTTGGACGGGCGCCCTTGCCCCCTACTTCAGGCATGCTCGGCCGGATAGCTACTACCTGGTGGCGGGCTCACTAACCGATTGCCTCGTGTGAGACAATTGGGTCTCCATGGGCCAGCTTACCTTGCAGACTGTCCTCCTCATCTCCTGCTATTATGGCATAACTTTGTTCCTAATTTTTCGTGCAGATTTGGCCTTCCACACTTGTAATTTGAAGGTTTAAATAAAACAAATGTGTTAGAATAAAGGAATAATTTTTTCTTATTGTATTAGAGATCGCAAAGGCTCAATTTATATATACACAAAAAAAACCCTAAAATATCAGAAAATGAAACTAGAAAAATAGGAAACTGATTATAATAATAATAAAGACTCAATATTCTCATAATAATGACTCTTTAACACCATTTATCAAACTCTAAAGGGTAAAACCCTTAGAGTTTGTACCATAATGAGACAATGAAGGAGCCTGGGGTGGTCAGTGGCGGTTGGCGCGGACAGGTGTAGACGGTCCTCGACGAAGAAGTAGAAAAAATGCGACACGGGCATAGAAGAAAAAAAAGAAACAAGTAAAGTCTTTCTGTAACACTGCAAATGCTAATGACGAAGCGTAACGAAACATTTCTACACCACTGCAAATTCTGATGGCGAAGCGTAACGATGCCTTTATGCAACACTGCAAACACTGATGGCAAAGCATAACGATGCCTTTAAGCAGCATTGCAAATACTAACAGCGAAGCATAATGAAATTTTTTAGCAGCACTACAAACACTGATGGCGAAGCGTAATGAAACCTTTTTGCAACACTGCAAACGTTGATGGTAAAGCGTAATGAAACCTTTCTGCAACACTGCAAACGCTGATGGCGAAGCGTAATGAAGCCTTTCTACAACACTACAAACCCTAACGGCAAAGCGTAACGAAAACAGAGAAGAAGAAGCAGAAGAAACGCGACGCAGACGCAGACAACGCAAACGAGAGATGCGCATATTGAGAAGGACAAGAAGGGAGCGGACATCTACGTGGAGGGCACACGGACGACGCAGATGGCTCTCACGAGGGGCGTGTGGATGGGGTGCGACGTGTACAACAACGTAGACGGAGAAGAAGAAGAAACGCGAAGTAAAAATCAAAGCAAAATTTGACGTCACGATAGAGGAAGACGGCGGCCGGCTATGAGAAGTGGTCAGTGGCAGGAGAGGTGGTGCGGAGGCAGAAATGCGTGGAGACAGGACACGTGGAGACAGATCGCGAGGAAGCAAGGCTCGTGGAGGGTGCGTGAAGGGCTCTCACGGAATACACGCCGAGGGTTGCAGAGGTGTGAGGAGAGGCAGAGGGAGCGCGGAGACGCACGGCTTGGAGATGCGCGGAGACGCGCGCACAAGGGAAGGCGAGGGCATGTGAGGCAGGCAGAACGCGATCATCCCATGTGACATCGGGACCACCGCAACAAAGACAATGAGGATCGGCGTTGTGACCACAGAGACTACGGAGTGACCACCGAGACTGCGGAACCCTGAGAGCTGGACGAAACCAGCCTAAGCCGACGAGGCAATATCAACGCACCACTCATCTCACTGAAAACATGATGACATACACCTCCAATTACATTGAAGGTTTCTTCTGATTGAGAGGGGTTTACGGTGGTTTCGACTTTCAAGGTTTTGGAGGGGATCATTGTGGAAACGCTGTGGAAGCACATCCGATGGTGGTGGCCCCTTTCACGTCGGCAAGGCCAATGCCGATCAAGTCTCCAACTTGGACCACGGAGTCTCCAATGAAGACATAATTAAGGAGCCCTTTTTTTTTTGTAAGTTGGCGTGAGGGAGATGTTTTACCAGCCGTCGAAAAGAATGAACAAAGAAGAGTCACGCATCATTAAGACTGACACAAGAAATCCGTCGTCAAATCTTCTGCGGAACATAAAATTCCGAGATGATAGACGACCAAATCACCGAATCCCTAACAGGTAGGGGATGAAACAACTTTTTCCTTATTTCCCGCTCTCACAAAACTTCGAAAGAGTAGGAGAGGGGGCATCTGTGTGTGTTTGTGTGTGTGTGTTTGTGTGGCGGGGGGGGGGGGGGGATCTGCACCGTATTAAAAAACTTGTGTCAAGGCTTGGACGGGTATAGCGACCATATCCGATATCTGAATGCCCGAATTCAAGCTCGGAATTCCACGTGAACACTCCTGAGTAGGTGGGCACGACCAGATGGAATGTCTGGCCAGATGGTCTTAAGCCTTGTGGGTGAATGTCATTCCGAATAGACAAGGAACGACCTAATTAAAAGGTCTGATCGGATAGCCTTACATCTCGCAGACCGCCATCGTTCATGAATAGATAAGACACAACGAGATTGAAGGTCTGGACAGACGGTCTTACACCTCATGGGTAAAATGGTCCAAGTACGTGACGAACGATCAGGCCAAAGACCACGAGGAGGACCGCAGAGACGGTCAAACATCCATAACTCCTGTAACCGTTAGTAGATGATTAAGGCCTATTACTCCAAGAACGTGGGTAATTAAGGCACGTCGAGCTACAATAAAGCAAGGCGGTTACCACCAAAATTGCCCACTAAGCAGTCATTATAGAAAGTCGTTACAACAGTTGGGGAGAAAGTGGCAACGGCTTTCTAAGCCATAAGACCCTATAAAAGGGGAAGCGATGAAGAATCTAAGGTATCTAACTTTCATCTACACAGAAACCACCAAATTAGTGAGATTTGTCTTCGAATTCCCTTACTGATACATCTTTTCAGATGCCCTTTAGCTGGCACCAGACCGGTGTCCCCCTAATTCATTTTGAGTGTAGGATCCACCCTTAACCGGATCAGGGTTGGAGAAGGAGTCTCTGAAGACCGATTGTTTTAATTGAATGGAAAAAATGCTTCTTTAAGTTTAATTGGAGTCACTGAAGACTAATTGTTTTAATTGGAGGAGAAAAATACCTCCTCAAGTTGTGATTTAATTTTGATAAAGTTGAATAACACATCTCTCATGCACGTTCAATTACACGTGCATTAAGTGAGTACAGATAGTTTTATGTGTAGACACCTGTTAAAGACCCATTTGTAATTCCAGTCATTATGATGGACAAAAACGAAATTTTGATTTGTCTATATAAATTGTTGAGGTCCCCATTGTAAACCCTAATTCTCTTTCTCATACCCATCCCATCATTGTGTGAAATAAGGCAAAAAAGAGAGGGACTTGGAGGTGGAAGACCTACCATTAGATCATCAAACAATGTTGACAGGTACGCACATGATTCTCTTTTCTTTATCAATCTGCATGAAATCTAGGGTTTAGCGGTTTTATTGAAATCCTAGTAGTATCCCAGTCACAAGCTAATCTCATACCACATATCAGAACACTGCTGATATGGAAATCTCCCATCTCCCCTGGTATTAGGTTATTCCAGGCCAATGTAACCATTTGAATAAGTGGGTCCCACCACTGGTCCAATTTAAAAAAATTTCCAATCCTGCAACACTGCTTCTTCTTTAACTCTCAACCACCACCACGAGTCTGGGATCACCATATATAATAATCAATATCGGGCATTCTTTATGTCGCCACCAAATAAAAAATGAGCGGTCCTCAGGTTCGGTTTTTATATGTTCTTATCATTTGATAAATTTATTTCTATTTCTTTTGTATTTGGGCCTTTTGCAAAAACATATTAACTATTAGCATACCAATCAAATATTATTTAATAGAAATATGTACCATTTGGTTGCTTATTATAATTAAAATTTAACTTACAAAGGTAGTTTAAACCTAGTATTGTGATAATAGACGAATCTTTTATCATAATCAAATAATTGATCATTAATAACTTATGATTTTTTTCCTCCCTCATTTATCGATTTTTTTTATGAAATTTGGGAAAATAGATATAACTCCTTGTACACTTATTAAAATCAAAAGGTCCTCACAAAATTACAAAATCTTTATTATAACTCCCCTATTTTAAAATATTATTAAATCACCCTAACTAACTAACTAACTAACTCAATGTGTGGTTAACAATAGCTACACATATAAAATTACTAAAATTCCCTTTACTGATTTCCCTCTTCCCTCAAAAAGCGCCAATCCCCCAAGCATCCCTTGCCCACACTCCTGTCCATTGCTGATCTACCATCAATCCTCCCTCCACTTCTTCCCCTTCACCATTGATTCCATGCATCTTTGAAGAACACCATATCTCCTACTGCATCTATCATCAGCATGAAGAAGAAGCAATTGATGTCTAACATCAAAGAACGTCGAGATCCATTGTCGACTTTCTCCTAGTGCTTCGAGCAGCTGTGGTTGGGCAGGAGTGGAGGCATGTGCAGGAGACATGTAAACATCAGTGGAGTTGTGTTTGTGGAGGTGTGTGAAGGTTGTTGGAGTATGGGAAAGTTTAAAAGTTTGATTTTGGGAGCTTGCCAAGTATGTCAATGCCGACGATGTGGATGAAAACAGAGCGGTAGTGGTGGAGCAATGGCGGAGGCTGAGGCACCATGCAGACTGAGGTGTGAAAGGCTGAAGGATAATCAAGGGTATTTTCATCAAAGTAAGGATTAATAAAATCATTTTATTTGTGCATTAAGTTTATTATTTTGCATATCTAAATACACCATTAAGAGTTAAATTGTAAAAAAAAATTAAAATATTTTGTTATAATTTTTTTTTTTTTTTATTTCCAAACTTTATAACATCTTTGAGACACTTATATATATTTTTAATATTACATTAAAAAGAAACATTTATGAGATATAAATAACAAATAAATTGAAAAAAAACTTATAAGTTAGAAAAAAATAAAAACAAATCTCATAAATTTATCAAAATCCAATTTTAATAATGTTAACATTTTTTTATAGCATTTTTCAAAAATTTTAAAAATATGAAAAATCATTCTCAAATTAAAAATAATTTGTATGGATATTATTTTTTAAATAGATGATTGTTTGAAAAGTTTTAAATATGATGAAAGAGAGTTTAAAAATGATTAAAAAATAAGGTAATTTACGTTATTTTAAGTTATGAGATAATTAAATAAGATTTATTTTCATAGAATATTTAAAAGTAGCTCTTTGATATTTAAAATATTTTTAAAAATAAAAATTAATATTTAAGGGTATAGATGGAATTTCAAATTTTAATTTTTAAATATTATTTCAATATTTAATTAGCTCATTATCTATTTTAGATTTAAAAAAGTTCATAAGAAAAAATTTTAAATTTAGAATTTATTTCAGATTTCTAGTTATTATAGCCTATCAATAGAAATACCATCAATTGTATGATCAGATTCAACTACACTGCAATTCTAATCAGACATATTTGCTGTGAGGATTTACAGTTTTGTAAGCACAGCCTTCAAAATTGATGTGAGAATTTACAGTTTTGTAAACACAGCCTCCAAAATTGCTGTGAGGATTTACAGTTTTGTAAACACAGAAAATAAAATGTAATGAGAAGTGTAAGGATGGACTGAAAGAATGAAAAGCAAACCTCTCATGCTGTTACTTGAACTTCATGAATTGTTTGATCATCCACATTATCTACCATCAAACAAAAGATAACAGATTAATCGTTAAAAAAAAAAGAAATTAATATCATTGGAAATATTGATATATCGACTAACAAAAATAAGTTATTCTGTACACTTAATTACCTATTAAGATCATTCAATGATCCGAGGGTCTAAAACAACAACAACAACAAAAACGCAAATGATTCTGAGGACGTCGGTCTAATTTCCTCCCGCGGCATGCCTCGAAGGAACTCGGCGGATCAAGGGAATGGAGTCATCCTCGATATCGTCTTGATTGTTGACTCCATCTGCCAACGTCACCAGATCTTCATTCATATGAACCACGGTCTCGGTTGCTTCAGTCACAGGAAGAAGCGCCTCTGTTCCCGCAGTGCTCTCGGAAGGCTCGTTCTTCACCCCTGCAACATTTGCAACTACCGGCTTCATGGCAGTGGAGTTATCTGGGCGGTCGGGGAAGGAAACTCATCGATTATATCGGACAAGGTACATCCAAGGAAACTGGTTACCTGACTGGGTAAGTCCGTATGCCCAGAGGTAGATGTCGGATTCAGATGGTCAACATTCTCATCGGATTCAAGGCGTTGAGGCCCGAGCACTTGAATGACTAGTTCAAAGCCCGGCTCAGGCGCTCCATCCCTACAGTCTTGGAAGCCCTTACAATAACCCCTATCATATCCGACTGAGATGACCTCCGCATACTTCCTTTATATCGGACCTAAGCGCTCCCACACTCTTTCAAGAACTTGGATTTCAAAATCCAATTTCATCTCCCTCTTCTGCTGCTCGGCCTCAAAATTATCGCAAGCCCTTTCGGCCCGTTCTTTCTCCAAATTTCCAGATATCTCTGAAAGGTCCTTTTTAAGTTTTTCAACTGCCTGGGAGTGCTCTTCCTGAGCTCCTCATATTTCTCCCGAGCTGCCTGCTCTTCCTCACGAGCACGCTATGCCTGAACGGCATCACTGATGACTTGATCGAACTTCTGGCCTGCCATGATCGAATAAACACCGAGCTGTCCCAAAATAAGAAGACCATAAGAATCATGAAAGATAGACAAACGTAGTCTTCCACGATTTGGTTTACAACAAAACGAAACGTACCTGGTAGGCCATGCTTTATAGGAGTGAACCCGCCTCAGAAGCAGTTATATAGCTCACCAGGGCCCTGTCTTTCTCCAGGATCACGGATTGAATCAAACCAACCGCCACGTCATGGTCTTTCAGACCGGAATCAGAAACCTAGATCGAGCGGATCTTGATCCGAGGGGCAGGGACAAACACCTGGACCTCTTGGCCTTGGGAAGCAGATGGTGGGGGAGGTAGCCTGAATGCAGGGACGACCTCTTTCCCTCTACTTGAAGGGGTATTAGAGGCGGGTGGCAGAGACTGAGGAGCTGGAGACGGATGATGGGCTACAACTGGCTTGCTTCTCTTGGAAGGAGTGCTCAAAGACTGCGTTGTCGGCAACCGCCTTCCCTTCTCTGGGCTGGGGAGCTTCCCAATACTCCCTAACCGCATGTCCACTTCGGCCTGGAGCGCTGCAAGCCTAGAAATCTTCTCCTTCTCACCAGTAGAAGGGGTTGTCCTGTCCACGGAGCTAGAGTACGACTTCTCCCCGAGCTTGGGATCGGCCTAGGGCGTCACAGGTCTGACCGACCTTTCCTTCTCGCAAATAGTAGGGACCGTTCTCCCCAAAGAACTAGAGCCCGATTTCTCCCCGGGCTTGGGACTGCTCCTGGTCCCTTTACGAAGGCGCGAACCATATCGAGCATCGCTTGATGAACTCTCCGTAGCCATGGGGTCACCAAAACCCAACTGAAAGATTGGTTCTAAATCCTCCTCGGAGTGTTCCTCAATTTCAGGAAGTCGGCTAGTCTGAACAACTGAAGGGCCCGACTCATCGATGGGAGAGGAGGGGGCCGCAACAATATCACCGAAACAAGGGCCGAGTCGGCGACAACTGCTCGGATTAGGATTATCCCAACCAAGAATCTTGAAGAAGGCCCCTCTTAAAAGCGACTTTGATATGCTCCAACTTCACCAAATCCTTAGATGGATGAGAGTTCGCGGCAGGAGCTGAATCGGAATGGAAAAAGAGTTAGTAAGTCTGAAACGAGAAATTATGTCATGAACGGACTAAGTAATGCCACCCGACCTAGAAGGCCCATCAGGATGAACCGAGGGATCTTCCATATATCTTCGGGAGCATCACCAAACTCCCAGTTGCTGGACAAAATAATTAACTTGCTCTCGGCCCAATTCTTATAAATCCGGTAGGTCATCT
>JAUJYN010000049.1:54706-114730 GCA_030737835.1 Acorus gramineus
AAAATTTTTTATGAATACTTTCTTTTTTTTATATAGAAGTACATTTTTTTGGAACATCCATTAAAAAATAAAGAAGCAACCTTTGGTCTGGCTTTTATTATAATTTTTTTTTGGATGTGGCGTTTGATCTTGAATTATTTTACATTGGCTTAGGTTGTGTAACATTCGAAAGTTAGTTATATTTCAAACTATTATTTTAGACTTATATACATTATTTTTCAAAAGTGTGACATGTTAATCTAATATAAACATGCATTATATCTTAAACTCAGGAACCACGGCAAATACATTTGTGGAATGTAACTGACTTTTAATTGTTATGTATAATAAAAATCAGTTACATTTACAAATGTAACTGCTTTTTAATGCAATTTATTGTTGAAATTAAATTATATTTTATAAATGTAACTGACTTTTATTTTGAACTCTTGTTTTATGCCGTGATTTGTATTTCATTTCTGCATTCATCAAAAAATATTTTGCATCCATCGCAAATACTTCTTCTGATGATTATAATTAAATAATCATCAAATTAACAACAATGTTTAAAAATAAAAAATAAAAACTTTGATTATTCCTTGTCGTCATCCTTTTCTGGTTGAATGAGAGGTCGCAAATAAAAAATCCATTTTTTCAATGTTTTTGAATAAATGAGTTTTTTTTTAATGATTTCTTTTTTTCAGTTGTTCTTAAACCCTAGAGAATTCTAATTTCGGTCTTGTTTTTAATGGTTTTTTTTTTCCATTGGTTTTGAAAAAATTGGTTCACAAATAGAAGATGTTGATATTTTTTTTTAAAAAAGTGAGGATGGATTTAATAAAAGAGAAAAATATAGAATTTAAATGAAAATAATATTATATTTTAAATTTTAAATATTTTTTAAAAATTAAATAAATAACTAATGAGACAGTGACACCTCCCATTAGTGTTCTGTGCTCCCTGAAAAAGAGTTGGTGAATGTTGGAGGTTGGTGCCAGCAGACATGAAGCCTCCAATTTTAATATGGACAACTCAATCATGGCTACATATTGTCTTCCGTGATGACTGGAAATCAGTCACTAATGGGAAGGTACGAAAGATGTTCTTTTTATACGTTTGTTGGCAGGTTTCGTTGACACGTAATAGACTGATTTTTCAGTCAAAGCCATTTGTACCGAAGGAGGTAGTATTGAAGGCACGGTCGCACACTCAGGAATCAGTGATATCATTACTCAAAACAACAGATTACACAATGGACACAAGGAGTATACATGCTGATGTCCTATATTCTCCAGGTAGAGCTTCTAACAACTCAGGAACCATATTTGATTTGGAATCTAGAGCAGCAGGAGCAGCTTTCATTGCTGTTCAATCTCAGCCTTGGAAAATAATGGGAGCTGGGTTCACTAGTTGGCCTTGGGCAACCCCGCTTCCTGCGGAAATAGAAGCAGTTAAAATTGGAACACTATTTGCAAGGAACAAAGGTTTCACAGATATACAGATTTGTTCAGACTCAGAAGTGGTTTGTAAAATGTTAACAGATGTTGATCCTGGCCTCCCAGTATTCCAAGATAGTATACAACAGATAAGGAACACTCAAGGTCAAACACAGTTCCACTGCCTCTCCATTGTCAAAGTTCCCTGTGACTTGGTACAAGGTCCCAAACACTTGCGAGATATGCTCATAGGGTGCAGGTAACAGAGATAACGAACCTTTTGGAAATTAGTACTATACGTAAAATAGTTGTGACATATGTAGAGAATATTAAACACTGTATACAATATGTGTGCCAGACTAGTTCAAGCTCACTTTTTTTGGATGTACATGAAACTTCTGATGATGTAATGTATTAATGCCCTTTCTTGGGCCTTGCCCCCAAAAAAATAATTGAAGCATACAGGGCACCAAATTAAACATAGTAACATGGGTCTGTAATTACTTACATCATGCTTAGCAATTGCTGAAAGAAAAAAACAAAACAAAACTGTAGAAGATATGGAAGTCAGCATTTCCTGAAAAAAAATCATTACATACGGATGTCCCACTAGTATAGATTACTCGTCTAACCCGGGTTTGAGAGACTTCCGTGGCCTAGGTTTGTTTGTTTGCTTGTAGGATTCTTATCCCCTTTATCTTTGTTTTGGATCTATATTTATTCTCTCCTTTCAGAATTTATAATTCAAATTCAGTAATGAAATCGAATAACAAACATCTACCTTTCTTAAAATAAAATTTAAAAAAAAAAACAATTCGTTACCAATTAATATTAAAACATTTATGGAATCCCTCATTTTGCCCCCAGCAAGCTCCATTCTCTTAAATACTATATATATATTGGCTATTATGATACACGAAAATAAAGAGAGTGAAACAATTCGCACTTCACTAATTGAGTAATACCATTTTAGGCAAGAAAAGAATTTTCAATTAAACATCAATTGTTGAACTCTATTAGATGAAAAGCACAAGAAACAAAAACTTCCTACATAGAAAAGGAAAGAAGAAATTTTAAGTTTGACACTTCCATTACATAATCAGAAACATAATTAATCCAATAATAATACTATCAGTGAAGAGAAGTTGAATTTGCTTGGAACTTTTAAAAGCAAAGCCTTGGGAATACCCAACAGAATGGAAAACAGTAAGGGATAGGGCAGGAGATGTCCTCAACACTTCCATCATCCATGTGGAAAACATAAAACTTCTCATTATCCAAATGATTAGATAAGTAGTAGATGCAGTTCTCACTATCTTCCCAGTTGGCTGCATCATCCCAAAAAGCTCCCCTCCGCCTGTCCAACAATAACACATGATTCCCCAGGTTATTCAGCCTCACCCACTCGCATGTCATGAAATCAAACCCTTGAACGACAAATTTACTTTCCTACGACGATGATCATATACATAACATCGAATTGCAAGGAGCTCTCCACCACAATCAACAAGCCGCGTACTACTGCAATTTGAGGAATATGAAAACGGATTGTTCTGTGCTCTTAAAAAGGTATATTTTGGATGATGAGAAGGATCATAGATCAAGATATTTCCTTTATCGTTCAGAGCATAAACTTTCCCTTTGAAAAAGATCTCAGACAAGATCACTATCCCCTGTTCTTTCTTTAGTAGACAGCCCACTTTAGATCTCCTGGACGACAGACGCAAAAGAAATTGATATCAGAAAGCAAAAACATGCAATCAGGAGATGTGGGAGGGGACGCCAGACTTGCATGAGCATATCTATTAATCCATTTAGGGAACCATGGGAAGTTTGCCATAACCTCAACCCCAGTGAGAGGATTTACTAAAGCAAAAGATCTCTTGTCAGACTTGTGCAACAATATCAAAAATCCATGAGAAAACCCGAGGATCCTTCTACCCTTTAGTGCAGGTTGATTCTTTTTATAAAATCTCTCCTCCTTCCAACTGTAGAATCCATAAGTAGAGGTAATCCCACACACTAGAGGAGGTTGGGTTGCCATGTATTCCCTCTTCACGGTCTTCGAAATGAACCTCCACTCTTTGCATACATGACTAAAAGCAAAGAAATCACTAAGGCTAAGCCACTTCAAGATAAGAAAGAGAACAAGATCTGGGAGATCACACCAGTCTCGTAATTCCCTTCCGCCTGCATCTGGATTTTCAACCACATTGCTAACCTCGGTGTCTGTAGGAGGGAGGTGTGAAACTGGTGTAATCTCTTCACTAATCTCGTACTCTTTTCCATCTTGAAGTGGCTGATTTGACTTGGTGACCACACTACCAATCTCATACTCTATTCCATTTTGAAGAGGCTGGTTTGACTTGGTGACGACACTATTAATCTCATACTCTTTTCTATCTTGAAGAAGTTGATTTGACTCTGTGACCACATTACTAATGTCGTCTTTTTTATCTTGATGTGGCTGACTTGACTTGGTGACCACACTACAATGGACTGATCTCTCCTGCTCATCTCTCCTTCTCCCTCTCAGCTTCTTAAACATCCCACAAAGGCACATTGTCAGACAGAAGATACTGGGAAAGAAAAGGGAAAGAAAAAAAAGGTAGGCTGACATATGTATGTCCTATTTCAACTCAACTGCTTCTCACAAGTGTGGAGGAACGATTTTCTTGAGCACAAAATCAGGAAAAGCCGCAACAGTGAAGCTTTCAGTCTGCTCTCTCTTCTTTGCTCCTCCTTTCTTCCTGCAAAATGGAAGCTAATGTACATATTTAAGTAAATAATTTGGAATATGGAATTGAATTGGGTGCTAGACTACTGAAATGAAGGCTGATTATGGATGTAGTTTTAAAATCAGGATTATAAAAATGATTGTCTTGACAACTTCACATTTTTTCCCAAAGTCCTCAATTGTTTGTTCACAATTGCAAACAAAACTCACCACTTGAGAGAGATTGACAAACTGTGTCATTAGATGTCTGGATACCAGATAATTGATAATTTTTAATAAGTTGTATAAATTTATAAGTTGTGTTGCCTTAATAAACATAACAATGTTTTCATTAGATAAAACAAAAGAGCAGAGTCGAGTAAATATATTGTTTGATTGAACAAGGATTCCAAGTTTCAAACTTCTATTGATAACTGAAAAAGAACCAAAACAATTAAGAAATTTTTTAATAAACAAACATGGCAACACAAAGAGTGGAATTTAGACGGACAAAAAAAGCACTATGATTTCACGAATATTTGAATCCCTTTCCTGGCCATTAAGTTCTTATTTATATCACAATATACTTCAAAGATTTTTCAGTGATCTTTAAGCAATTGCAATGTGAGTCACTCACTTTGTAGTCTGGCTACTTTTATTTCATAACATTTAGTGTTTTGTCTAATGAACTGACCACATCCACTTACACAATGCTTGAACAATAATTTCTGTATTGAGAAGCACTATTCGATTTGTGTATTTGTACACTTAATATCTTTGTCTATTCGATTGTTATTCAACTATTTTGTCAGACAACAAAATACAATAAGCTTCTGTAACTAAATTTTAGATGATGGCACCAAAATTTTTAAAGATGTCGAAGTAGAAGGAGAGGCCCAGAATGGGAAGAAGCCAAAACCCTAGATTGAATAACAGACACCCAAACAAAAATTAAGCGTTGGAGGTTTGTGATGAAAAAAAAAAAAAAAAAAATTGAAATTAAGAATTGAAGAATCCCTGATCGAATCACATACTTGAATAAAATTAAAACCCTAGAAACCCATAGTGAAGGAACATGTAAAAATTGATTGCACAGTGAAACAATGAAGGAACGTAAGCATCGACCGTATATATCATAAATAGACAATAAGCATAGAATCAAAATATGAGAAAGCCTAGATTGGAGGAAATATTGAAATAGAAATATGAAAGCGAGGGTTACAGAGAGGGGGGAGAGGGGACGTCGATGCTGGGTCCTGGGCGTCTCCGCCTCTGTTGTTTTTTTTTTTTTCAATACAGAGAGAAACAATTACTAGATTTATTATTATTATAGAAATAGAAGATAATTATATGTGTGGAATAACTTATTTTTGTTATTTTGTTTTTTTAGTTATTCTTGTCGAATAAAAATAAAATTTTTATTGATTGATAAATTGTAAATAAAATATAAATAAATATTTATAAAAGTTTAAAAATAATAATTTAATCTGTAAGCTATGATTTATAAGAGGTAATAACAATTTATTTGACAATGGGCCTATTTATACTGTAGAATAGATTAGTAAGTTGTGAATAAAATGTAAAATGTGAATAAAGATTTATAAAAGTTTAAAAAATGATTTGACCTATGAGTTCATAATTTATAAGAGATGATGATAATTTATTTGACAGTAGGGTAAATGGGCCCCATTTATATTAATGGAATAGTTTGGATAGAATAACACTATTCTATGGAGAACTCGAATACAAAATATTAGCTTATTCCACTATTCTGATATAATTATACTATCTTTTCATTCCAAACAAACAGTTTTTTGGGGGCGTCTATTGATAAGCGTATTATTTGCACATTTAATCCCCTTAATTTAGTTTTCTATTTCCTAATTTTATGTGTAATAATGACTAATATTCAGAATTTATTTGTTATTGCAGGTAATTGAGATAAATGATGATTATCAATGCAAAATATTCTATAAAGCATTTAAAGATATGAAGGAGAATCAAGAGGATTCTTGAAGATCCAAAATTATGCTAGATAAAGATTTGGTGAAGAGAGAATCAAAAAATCAAAATCCAATCAAATATTCTTCAAATCAATGTTAAAACCGTCCCACTATTTTGACCATAACTTTTGCCTCAAATATCGTATTTTGGCCCAAAATACGATATTTTCAAGATCTACAAATTAACGTTTCATGAATATTTTGCAATTCCACCTTATTAGGGGTCACAAATTCATCCGAAGATTCTGCAGAAAATTAATGACGGGATGAAAGATTTTACCTGCTAAAATTGTCAAATATTCATATGAGGAAGGTTGATGGCCAATCTTAACCATCCAATTCATTGCAAATCAATGGTCAAGATTCAAGGCTGGAGGCTATAAAAGGAACACATATGAAGCCAAGAAAAAAATCAAAGAAGGAGGCAAAGGGACAACCAAAGGAGAAGAAAGATTCAAGAGTTTTGCTTTGTTTTTGTTTTTCTTTTCATCTCATATCTTTGGATGTTTGTATATATTTAGATCTGAATTTTAATATTACTTTAGTATTTTTATTTTCAAGAATTTTTCAATAATATGATGTCTTTTATTTTTTATTTTTATTTAGTTTGATCATGTTTTCTAGTAGCTAAATCTTCAACTAGGGTTGAAGATGAAACCATGCAATGCTAGTTTAGGATTTTATATTTAGATCTGAATTCTCCATATTGTTTGCTTTATTGAATATCAATCTCTCCTTCAATTCTCTTTTGAAACCTTTCATGTGAATTTCTTATTACCTTCTTCAAAAATCTCTTGTATTTGATTTGATAAAATATGCTTTGATTAGGTTCTCTGATATTTTATGCTCTTCTTAACAAGTTGAATATTGAGTTGGTAGATTTTATAAAGGGAAGGGAGATAGATCATTTTATGAAATAATTAATATGATTTTAAATATTTAATTTCCGATTGGTATTTGACTAACGTCAATATTGATTGAGTTATATGGTGGAGTTTCACATTTGAATATAACCCCTAAATTGGTATTGCATGGTGGATTCTAAAACCCTAGTTATCTTTTTATATTAATATTCTTTTTTAAAAAAATAAAAAAAATAAACCTTCATCAATCTTCCTGTCTAATTCGATTAGTTAAATCAATTAATAATTTAATTTGAACAATTCTCTGTGGGATCGACCCGTATTTGCTAGATCTATACTTCTGTAATGATCCGTGCACTTGCGGTAATTAATAACAACTTTAATAATCAATCATCTATCCCCACCAAGGGATTCTCTTTACCTACTATCAAAAAACAAAAAAACGAACGGTATTAGGTTGTTCCCACTAATCCAAGTAAACCATAGTAGATGATGGTAAAGGTTTTGGATGATCAAACTTGGTCGAACAAGGTCCAATCATCCAAACCCTTGTTCGACTTGGAAAATAGGATTTGAACTTCTCAGGTCAACCAAACATTATCGCCATTATAGGTTTTGGTCAACCAAACTTGGTCGAACAAGGTCTAGAACTCTCTAACGTTCTTGACTCCCATTCAACCCAAAAAATGTAATTTACACCTCCTAGGTCGACCAAACGTAGTCGTCATTGTAGGTTTCGGGCGACCAAACATGGTCAAAAAGAGTCCAAAACTTTTTGTTGTTCATGTTGTTTTGGGGGAGACGACTAGGGGGGGGGGGGGGTTGGCGGTCTAGAATATCAATATCAATTTAATATTACATGTTTTTTATATAGCTATATACTTAATTTTTATAAACAAATAAATTTTGGATTTATCATCATATTCTACGTTAGTGCCACTACAAGATTTTGATTTTTAGTGACACCTATTATCGACGGCCAAACCCACAAACGTCGCTAATGGTCCTAACCGCCGAGACGTGTAGTTGTAAATTGGGTATTACGGACGGCCAAATCCTGGCCGTCACTAATATTTCGACATTGACATTAAAAAAATAATGTAGTGTCTTTCAGCGACGGCTTGCGACCGTTGCTAAAGGGTTTAAAAAGCTATCAAAGTGTAATTGTCCTTCAATCATATTGCCGTCGCTAAAGAATTTGAATGATCTGAAAATTCTTGTAAATATTATTAGCGATGGCCAGAATCCGTCGCTAAAACTATGACACTGTTCCAAAAATGAAAGGCATGTGTAATTACATACTAGAGGCCGTCGCTAATGCTTAAACATTTTAACTTTTCACTTTCAATCCCGAATGAACCCATTTTTAACCCTAGTTTTTACACATCGACGGCGCACATTCCCCCTTCCGTCCGAACGATCCGACGCCCTTCGATCAAATCTAACGCCGTCGCCCTCCCCCACCCCCAAAGCCCTGCGCCGTTGCTGCCATGGCCCTCCCCCACCCGCCGTAGACCTCCGTCGTCACCCGCGGTCGCTTCCCCCACCCCTGTAGCCCTTCGCTCCTTCTCCTTCACCTCTCCAACCCCAATCGAATCGCGGCTCGCTTCAGCCGCACCTAAGCCACCTTCGATTCATTTGTAAGTATTACAATTTTTTGTTTTCCTTTGATTTTATGATATCTTTTTATATGTATGATTGTTAGTTACTTTGGAGGAATTGAAACCAATTGTTTGATGTCCACTCTATTTTTTATTAAGTAGAATCCCAATTAAATAGTTTATAAACAAAATATCTTTAATTTTTAAAATTAATCTGAGGTAAAGTTTTTATGTGTAGGCGAATTTCCAAGAAGTGATAGAGTTGAGTTCTTGAATGCTTAACCATTTTATGAAAACTAATTGTGTAATTGTGTAATGAATTGATGAAAACATGATTAAAATTCTTTAAATTGGCATGCTTAATTATTTTATGAAAACTAATTGTTGACACAAGAAATTGGTATGTGGAAGAGAAAGGAGCATTAGAAATAGAGACTAATCATTGTACTGTATATGTTAATGGTCAAAAAAGTAGGATGAACACGAGGCAGGTACGGTGGTATTGAATCTTCTTAACATGGATCAGACTTTGATGAGGAAATAGTTGTGGAGTTTGTTGGTTGACAAAGAGACTTTATAGAGTAAAGGTGGTGAGGGAAATATATTATGAGAGGTGTGGTAGACTGGTGTTGGTACTATCGAAGGTGGTGGGAGGTGGTTGTCATGAAGGAGGATGTGTCATGAATTTTTTTTTAAGGGGGGGATCTCTAGGAACTTGATTATAGACTTGGCAACTACGTTAAGGTTGTCTTTTAAAAAGATGAGTTGCAAGAGATGCATCTAGAGTCCTACACTCCGAAGAAGAAGAAGATGACGATACAGTTTATTGGAAACCACCCACAATCTAGTGCATGAGAGAGTTGGGTAAACAGGGTAAGTTGTGGTGGTTCAGTTATTTTTATTTTTCTTTTTACTATTTTTAAAAGGAATGGTGGGAGTATACCATGTGCATTTGCATTAAATAACTTTTTAGTAACTTCAAGATACATGGAGGTGGCAATGGCCAAATCGTTACCAAAACCAAACTCAAGAAAGCCTAAAAGCATAGACATGAGCTATCTCCATGACATGACCTAGCTAAATCTGAAATCACTTCAAGTTCTTGAATCAGGGGAAAACCAATTGCATTGTTTTCAACCATCACACAATTCTCCTCTTTGGTAAGTTTGTATGCTTGTGGTTATGTCTTTTTATTAAAAAGGTATAACGATTTTTTTATCATATTAATTTTCATAGTTGGCATTCAAGTTTCATAGATTTGTTTTTTATCACAAGTTTTAATAGAATTCCAAAGTATAGAGTCATCCTTTTAATTGTTGAATTCCTGGTTTCATAAATTTGCTTTTCTAGACTAGACTGATGATTGTAAGAAAAGGAGTCTAGATGGCTGTAATTTAAAAAATAGAATGTATCTAGTTATTTATATCATCTTGAGCATGAATATCCAGGAAAGGGGTTTAGATATTCAAATGGGTCTGTCAGGATATGATATTATTCTTGATGTTGATGAGAAGGTGTTAAAATTTCAATCATCATTGTCATTGCAATTTGCAAAATAGGAGCCTTCCAAAATTACAAAATTTACAATTGTGAGTTTTTGGATATTATAGGTAGAATGTCAAGTCTTCGAAAAGTAACTCTGGACTATTTTGATTTGTCATGATTGAACTCCAGTTTAGTTATTTTGCAGGTTGGCACTTTATTGGATAGGATCTAGCCAAGTTTGGTTGATTGGAATATGATCTGGCAGTCTGTCTAGATTCAAAAGGTTTCAAGTGACTTTGTTTTACACTTTTGACACTCTGAAGAGTAGATTAATTGTGCAAATATCAGAACCTATAAATTCTGTAATAGTTTGTTTTGAGTTTCTCATTAAGAGAGTATTAGTTGAGGTTTTTTTCTCCATATCATTAAATATCATTAAATTATATAATGGTCATTGTGGAGGGTAAAATCAGATCTTCACCCTCCTGGGCCGGATCATCTCCGATCCAGGCTTTTGTTGTGGATCCGAGACGATGTTGATGACGAATATCCTTCACGACGTCCAGTGGCAGACCTTCAACGCCCGTCACCGTCGTTGTCCTCCTTCTTCGTCCTCTGAGTACCTGAAACTCACACCAGTATGGTGCTGGCTAACGCCCCTCTGACGCTCAAGTCATACCTCTTCCTTGGGAAGAAGAAAAACTTAGAATTCTTGAGGACCAAATAGTGAGAGGGAGTGTTCGCATACCTTGATAGGAAGATGAAGTTCCTCTTTTATACCAAACAGGGGCGTGCCAAGTTTGGCCTTGCGGAGTGACTGTATCATAATATGGAATCTCCACGTGGCCTCTGGATCCGTGGACATGTGTCGCCTAGGGATTATCACCCTATAACTGTTTTTTTGACACCCTGTCTTTTCCAGTAGTAGGGAATATTCCCCTTGTTAGCCGTTACTGTGCAAGGTCGGGCATATGGCCGACTTGCATTTCAATTCGGGTATTGAATCCCGGATATGGTTTGTCCTTTAAGTCGGGCCTTGTTAAGTGTCCGCTTTTAGCCGGTCAAATTTTAGTCAACCATTTTTCGGTGCATATTCGACTTGACCTGGTCGGGCATAGCCTCATGCCCAAATTGGCCTGGTCGGGCATAATCGTTTGCCCGATCTGACGGAGAAAGTGGGCCTGATAAGGCCGAGAGGGAATTTTGGCCCATGGGCTTTATTACCTCGAATCCCCCTTTTATTATCATGGACTAATCCTCATTTAATTCCTATACTTATACAATCCTATCCCTTATTCGGCCTTCTGATAAATTTGGTCTCCTACAATGCCCCCTTCTTTGGGTCTCTCAATTGTTTGGGAGTCCAGAAGAACCGATCTCAGGAGACCCGACCGACTGATAGGCTTGTCCAATCAAGATTTGTTGGGTCGATTGGGCTGGATCCTTGGGTCTGACACCCCACGTGCTTGACACTTGTCAATTTCTTGTGTATTTCCTTTATTTAATACAATTTGAGGGATAACCCCGGAATTCAATTTTGTCGCCTCGTTTTCCCAAACGTCAAAGGCGGTTAGGGTTTCGGCTCTAACCCTTTATATGTGAGTAACTGCCCTTCAGTTTCTACCCACCTTATTCAAATTTTCTCTATTCTTAGAATTTGATCAGCGCCCTTTTGCTCTTTCTCCCTATTCGAATGGCTTGATTTCCTGACAACCTTGTGTTCAAAGAATACACGGGGGAAATGCCTCCTCCCCTGGACTCTGAATCCCTCTTGCTTTACTCTGGCCAGATTGAAGCTGGTATCATAACTTTTCCGTTATCCCTGCTGATAATGGAGTTCTTGAGCTTCTTTGGCCTTCATACCCTCCAGCTTGTCCTGAGTGTCAACCGTATTTTGATGGCAGTCGCTGCCCTCAACTGCCTAGCCTCAGCCTCGGTCTGAACGAGGTGCGGAGCTTCTATATTATGAAGCTCCTCAATGGAGGGGGCAAGATGTTTTATCTGGCGCGGAGGTCGGCGTCACGGGAGCTGATAAAGGATGCTCAAGAATTTGTCTATGATTGGCGGTCTAGAATCTTCAAGATCCAAGGTGCATGGATGCCTGAGGGTTGCGCGTTCTGGATTCCGCTTTACTGGAGGGACTCGCTGTTGGGGTCAGGTCGGTCTTTCTTTTTTGCAGCAGTTGCTCTTCTTTTTCTTCTAAAGGTGATTTCTTTGTAACACTTTTTCTCTCTAGGTGACTCGTCCCTCAATGCTTGCCCTCCACAAAGAGAGCCTTCGCACGGGGGACATAAACCGTGCCTTAGGTTTTCGTGAGAGGAGCTGGAAGACCTTATTGGGTGCCGCCGTTGTTGATCCTCAAGTTCCTCCTTCTCTGGCTTCTCAGCCGTCTTCAACTCGGGTAAATCGCCAAGGCGCTCCTTCTGCTTCTTGGAGCGAGGCTTCAAGCTTTGCTTCTGGTGGGGGTGGAGCGTTGAGGAGGTTGAACCGTCGTCGCAAAGTGGCGGTCAGGTCGGCCGTGCCTTATGACCGCCCGATTGAGATAAGAGAATAGGAAGAAGAGTAGGAAGAAGTTTTTCTCGGGGGTGACAGTCCCCTGAATCATAAAGCTCCCCTTTCTCCCCTGAATCATCAAGCTCCCCCTTTTCCCCTGAATCATCAAGCTCCCTTCCTGCGGACTTTGGAGAACGAGTAGAAGAAGAGGAAGAAGTTCTCAGAGGTGAATCTCCCTTGCTGGAGGATCATACCGAGTTTTACCAGGGCTCCCCGATGGTTGCTGAAGAGCCCGGTCAAGTTCATGGTCCCAGCCCTCCTCGGTCTTCGGTTGACTCTCGAGTCAGGACTGACACTTCGTTCGTGGTGCCCCCTGCCCTTCCTTGCAAGGCCAGTCCTGCGGTTTGGGAACGCGTCTTCACCATCCAGAAGGAGCTTGAGAAAGTGAGGCTTCTGATCAAGGAGGAGGAGGACGACGAACGGCCTAAAGAATTCTACGCTGGCTTTTACGCTGGTTACATGGCTGGTCGTGATGGGGAACCCTTTCCTTCATCAAATCGGCTGGAGGATATCTATGACGCTTCTTTGTTTGATAGGCATCATGGTTGCTATGTGGGGGATGCTCCGAGTACTTCTACTCGGTCGGCTCCTTCCGATCCTTGTCCTCGGCAGTGAGAGGGCGTCATTGCGGGCTTTTCTATGTCTTTCTTCTTTCCCCCTTTTTTTTGTCTATAACATATGGTGTTTATCTGGGCTGTGTCCCATGTTAATCTTTCCTTTGTCATTGTATGATGAATACTTTTGCTTCGCTTTCATGGTTTTATGATATCTGCCTTTGGTGATCTAACTTTATGAGGAGAATGATTCGTGTTTGTATAGATGAATCTTTTGTTTCACTGTATGTCATTACTATTTGCATGCCACTTCCTGCTCTATCTCCCTTTAGGTGGGCTTTCGTTGGTCGGGAGCTTAGGTCAGGCATTGTCGGTCTGGAGTTGAGGTCGGGCACTTCCAGACTGTCTTTTATGACCAGGTTCCCCAGGTTGGGAACCATTTATGACCGTTGATTTTTTCGCTTAGGTGTTTGATTTAACCAAGTAATCATTTGAGATACTGAATCGCGAGATTCTGCGTATCTTCTTATGTCAGAGGTATGTGGACACCTTTACATGTGGCGCTTTGAACGGGATATTTAAGGCATTTGAAATTAATCCCATGATTAGGGTTGTCGTTTCTCCTTCCCGAAGCGTCAATCGTCGCTCCTCGATCAGTCAAAAAGACGCGCTGTCTCTTTGGCGCAGTTGATGTCCTTTAAGTGGGGATTCGATGTCTTGATGAGGAGGTAACCAAGTTCTTCATCTTCGAATTGGGGTATGGTCTTTTCTCCCTCCTCTCGTCTTTTTAACTTGTCCCTCCCTCTTGTTGCAACCCCTCTCTGTCTCGTTGTGAGGGTTCAATTCCGTAGTCTTTGGAAGGGTCTATTTTCTGTGTCTTCCTCCTTTAATTGTTCTTCCACCATGAGAACATCAATCACGAAATCCTTGTCTGGGCTTAGGAGTATGATTAAAATTCCAGAGTCGGTGGGCATGGTATGGACCAAGTTTGATTCATTCCCCATCCCTCTAGATAGTATGAACCATTCATGTATGTATGTATATCCTTCTCACATAACCAGAGGTGCCCTAACTCTGCCTTTCCCCCTGTTAGTGAGGAGGTTTCTCTCGACCTTCGAGCTTCATCCGACGCAATGTAACCCTAATTTCTTTAGGGTTTTGATGTGCTATGTAGCATTGAATAGGGAGCTTAACTTAGGTTTAGGCATCCCCGAAATAATGTATACATATGAGCTCAAAAAATCTGGTAGAGGTTATAACTTTAGGGCCAAGAATTCTAGTAAGAAACTCATAGATGACCTGTCGGATTCAGATAAGAATTGGGCTGAGAGCAAGTTAATTATTTTGTCCAGCAACTGGGAGTTTGGTGATGCTCCCGAAGACATATGGAAGATCCCTCGGTTCACCCTGATGGGCCTTCTAGGTTGGGCCGCGTTACTTAGTCCGTTCATGACATTATTTCCCGTTTCAGACTTACTAACTCTATTTCCGTTCTGATTCAGCTCCCGCCGTGAACTCTCGTCCATCTAAGGATTTGGTGAAGTTGGAGCATATCAAAGTCGCTTTTAAGAGGGACGATCGGGCCTTCTTCGAGATCTTTGGTTGGGATAATCCTAATCCGAGCAGTTGTCACGGCTCGGCCCTTGTTTTGGTGATATTGTTGCGGCCCCTCCTCTCCCATCGACGAGTCGGGCCCTTCAGTTGTTCAAACTGGCCGACTTCCTGAAACAGAGGAACACTCCGAGAAGGATTTAGAACCAATCTTTTAGTTGGGTTTTGGTGACCCCATGGCGACGGAGAGTTCATCAGCGGCGCCCGACATGGTTCGCACCTTCGTAAAGTCCAGGAGCAGTCCCAAGCCCGGGGAGAAATCGGGCTCTTGCTCTTTGGGGAGAACAGCCCCTACTATTGGCGAGAAGGAAAGGTCTGCCAGACCTGTGATGCCCAAGGCCGATCCCAAGCCCGGAGAAGTCGGGCTCTAGCTCCGCGGATAGAACGACCCCTTCTTCTGGCGAGAAGGAGAAGATGGCTAGGCTTGCAACGCTCTAGGCCGAAGTGGACATGCGGTCAGGGAGTATTGGGAAGCTCCCTGGCCTAGAGAAGAAAAGGCGTTCGCCGGCAAGGTAGTCTTCGAGCCCTCCTTCCAAGAGAAGCAAGCCGGTTGTAGCCAGTTATCCGTCCTTAGCTCCCAGGTCTCTGCCACCCACCTCTAATGCCCCCTCAAGCAGAGGGAAAGAGGTCGTCCCTGCATTCAGGCTACCTCCCCCACCATCTGCTTCCCAAGGCCAAGAGGTCCAGGTGTTTGTCCCTGCCCCTCGGATCAAGATCCGCCGATCTAGGTTTCTGATTCCGGTCTGAAAGACCGTGACATGGCGGTTGGTTTGATTCAATCCGTGATCCTGGAGAAGACAGGGCCCTGGTGAGCTATATAACTACTTCTGAGGCGGGTTCACTCCTACAAAGCATGGCCTACCAGGTACGTTTCGTTTTGTTGTAAACCAAATCGTGGAAGACTATGCTTGTCTATCTTTCATGATTCTTATGGTCTTCGTATTTTGGGACAGCTCGATGTTTATTCGAGCTTGGCAGGCCAGAAGTTCGATCAAGTCATCAATGATGCCGTTCAGGCACAGCGTGCTCGTGAGGAAGAGCAGGTAGATCGGGAGATATGAGGCTGCTATGAAGGCAGCTCAGGAAGAGCACTCCCGGCGGTTGAAAAACTTAAAAAGGACCTTTCTGAGATATATGGAATTTGGAGAAAAACGGGCCGAAAGGGCCCGTGATATTTTGAGGCCGAGCAGCATAAGAGGGAGATGAAATTGGATTTTGAAATCCAAGTTCTTGAAAGAGTGCGGGAGCGCTTAGGTCCGATAGAAAGGAAGTATGCGGAGGTCATCTCAGTCGATATATAGGTGTTATCGTAAGGGCTTCCAAGACTATAGGGATGGAGCGCCTGAGCCGAGCCCTAAACTAGTCATTCAAGTGCTCGAGCCTCAACTCCTTGAATCTGATGAGAAGGTTGACCATCCGAATCCGACATCTACCTTTGGGCATACGGACATGCCCAGTCAGGTAACCAGTTTCCTTGGCTGTACCTTGTCCGATATAATCGATGTCGATGAGTTTCCTTCCCCTGACCGCCCAGATAACTCCACTTCCATGAAGCAGGTAGTCACAAATGTTGCAGGGGTGAAGAACGAGTCTTCCGAGAGCGCTGCGGGATCAGAGGCGCTTCCTCTTGTGACTGAAGCAACCAAGACCGTGGTTTATATGAATGAAGATCTGGTGACAGTGGCAGATGGAGTCAACAATCAAGACGATATCGAGGATGACTCCATTCCCTTGATCCGTCGAGTTCCTTCGAGGCGTGCCGCGGGAGGAAATTAGACCGGTGTTCTGAGAATCATTTGCATTTTTTCTTTTCTTCTCTTTTTTTTTGAGAAAAACTCATGGTTTGCTGTTTAAATGGCGAAACGCCTCTTTATTGTATGGTGGACATGTTCAAATGGCATAATTTGTCCTTAGCTTGTGGTTTGATTGCTTGTACTGCTGTCTTGCTTTCTTTGCATGCTTATTTCTCCCTCTTTTTTTTACATGGTCTTGTGATGTCGACTTGATTTGATAACAAGGAGAAGTAAATTGCTCGAGATCGGCATATGCTAAACTCCCATGGATGCTCCTTAGAGTTTTGTTTTATTTTTATTTATTTTTTGCTAGGTTTAGTAGAAATGGATTGCATCCTTCTTAATGCTATGCACGCTTTTACGCCGTTCTCTTCAACGTATGTGGCACAGGTGTATAGACTTCGTTATGCCGTTGAGGCTGGTGTGCGACTTCTAGGGCTGAATCGAGTTGAGTGCAAAGAGCGACCTCAATCGAGTTTTAGCCCATTGAGCGCGGCTTTGTTCCATCATTTGGTTTGTGCGCAACCTCTAGGGTTGAATTGAGTTGAGTGCAAAGGGCGACCTTAATCGAGTTTCAGCCCATTGAGCGCGGCTTCATTTTGCCATTCAGGCTGGTGCGCGACTCCTAGGGCTGAATCGAGTTGAGTTCAAAGAGCAACCTCAATCGAGTTTCAGCCAGTTGAGCGTGGCTTGGTTTGGCCATTGAGGCTGGTGCGCGACTACTAGGGTTGAACTAAGTTGAGTGCAAAGAGTGACCTCAATTGAATTTCAGCCCGTTAAGTGCGGCTTCGTTTTACCGTTTGGCTAGTGCGCGATTACTAGGGTTGAACTGAGTTGAGTGCAAAGAGCGACCTCAATCGAGTTTCAGCCCGTTGAGCGCGGCTTCGTTTGGCTGTTGAGGCTGGTGCGCGACTCGCCGACTCCTATGGCTGAATCGAGTTGAGTGCAAAGAGCGACCTCAATCGAAGTTCAGCCTGTTTGAGCGCGGCTTGGTTTGGCCGTTGAGGCTGGTGCGCAACTCCTAGGGCTGAACCTGTTATATATGTGTCACTTTTGGCCTATTGGCAACCATTGGAGCATTTTTAGCAGTTTTAAAATTTTTGTGTTTTTCGATCGGAACCGCATAATTTTGGACTGTTAGCTATCGTCCTGAGCTAGAGGACTCCGATTGAAAATCTAACTGCATATTATGTGTCCTGGTGCCATTTTAAGCCACTCATGAAAATTTCATCGAATTCCGGCAACGTTTCCGAAAATTTCACAGTTCCGGGGCGTATCCGGGTTTTTAAGTCGCACACTATATAAGGGGTGACAAAAATATCTTATGTCACTATTCATCATCCCTACCAACCTTCCCTCTCTCTTCCCTCTCTCTTTTTCTTCCTTTTGAAGGCCTTAGACCCCTCAAACCCAAAAACCCAAAACCTAAGAAGTGTAGATCGGGTCCCGATCTACACCTCGGTGTCTTCAAATCCCGATTCCGGCGATCCTAGCCTCCCCATCCTCCCTCCTTTCTCCTCTGATTCGGGCCGTTTCGAAGGCCGTGATAGATCGGGGCGTAGGAGGGCCTTTGAGAAAGGTTTCGGTGCGCGGAGAGCACCCGGTCACCTCTTCCTCCCCCTTGGTAAGCTTTCTTTCCCTCTTTTTCATGCTTAGATGCTTGCTAGGGGGGGGTTTTTGTGTTTGGGAGGTGGTCGGCGGCAGTGGGGGGTCGTCGGAGGTGGTTGGGGGCGGTCGGAGGCCGTCGGAGGCCATTGGGTGGTGGTGGAGGTACTCGGGCAGTGGGGTTCGGTTCCGGGCATCAGGCAGCAGCGGCAGCGGCTCAGGCAGCGCACAGGCTGGGCGCGCGCGGGCATGCGCGCGTGCGTGCGCGGGCGTGCGTGCGCGCGGCGTGCGCGCGGGTGTGCGCGGGTCTGGTGCGAGGAGCTGGTCGTGCTGGGTGCCCTGGGTGGGCTGGCAGTGCTGGCGTGTGGGCTGGTGGCCTCGGGCAGCACAGGCAGCTCAGGCGCAGGGGCTGGCAGGGCGCGCGCGTGCGTGCGCGCGAGCGTGCGCGCGGGCGTGCGCTCGGGGGGAGCTGGAGGCCAGCAAGGCGTGCGGGTGCTGGGCGTGCGGGCGCGGGGTGCTGTGCGCGAGGTGCTGGTCGAGCAGCTGTGCGCGAGGCGCGGTGGGGCAGGCGAGGTGCGTGCGAGGCGCGGCAAGGCAGGGGTGGTGTGCGCGGGGGCGAGGTGGTGTGCGCGGGGGCGAGGCGCTGCGCGCGGGGGCGTGCGGGGTGCTCGCGGGCCAGCGCATGGCGTGCGGGGGAGCGCGCAGGCTGCTGCGGCTGGGCGCAGTGGACGCGCGGTGCCCCGGGTGGTGCGGCGGCGGGTCCAGGGCGGCGGGCAGGGGCCCGGCGGGCGCTGGGGGCGTAGGCTGAGGCGCGGCGGTGCACCCGGGCGGTCGGGTGGCCGTGCGGGTGGTTGCCGGGGTGCTCGGGTTGGCGTGCGTACGGCTGTATGCACGTTCGCCCGAGCGTTGGGCGTTTATTTGGTGTATTTTTGTGTATTTAATAGTACTTGTGGATTTATACTTACCAAGTTAATACCCTGTCTTGCAGATCTCGACGGACGGTCGCGCGTCGACCCGATTTCCGGTGAGTGGGACAACCCAACCCAGTTTGGGAGGCGATACACGCACTTGGGCGTGTACCGCTCTCCCCTGGGGCGTATAGCTTGTATTAACTGCTTTGAAATAATCCATGTGAGCATGATGTGTGTGTGTAGAATGCATGCCACCCTAGACTTGTATGTTAGGGACTTGCACCCTTAGGTTTTGTGCATGAGCCATGTATCATGTCACCCCGTTATCATGCTAGGAAAGCCCTGACCTGTGCATGCGTCCTATTAGTTTGATTTATTTAATTAAATGCAAGCGTTAGTATTGATAGCATGCTTAGGGAATATAAGGGGGCCTTGCGAGGTTAACATTGAGACCCGGGTTAGGGTACTCCGTGTTCCTCGTTTGGTTGTCGGATGTCCTACATCGGGACCTCAGGTTACCCTCCCAAGGTCTCTTTTCCCCTGTTTATGTCTTAATTATTTCCCCGCATCCTGGTTATGCGCGCTGGTGGAATTCTGAGGAATTCAAGTCATTAGAGTCATAGAGATGTGCTGTCAGCGGATCCGAGTGGATCATATGCGATGGATAGGCTGTTCTGTTCCCTTCGTCGGATCCGTGTAGAGACTACCTCAGCGTTAGACAGGTTGTCCCGTGCAGGGGCTCCCACTAGTAGGCGCCTCCTGATTTGGTAGAAGGACTGTGCTGAACATGGGAGTGGCCAAACGACCTACGGAGTGAGGAGAGACTATCGGTGGACCAAGGGTGACCAACAGCCTAGTCAGTCCCAAGAGCCTAGGTCACCTGTTGAGAGGTGAGGGTGAGGGTATGGTGGGCCGGCGATGCGACGACCCACAGGTTTGTGTAAGGATGATTATAAACCCGCTAAGTCCCAACATCCTTGGTCACCTGTTGAGGGTGAGGGTGAGGGTGAGGGTATGGCGGTTCGGCGATGTGACGAACCCCCGGATTGTGTTGTTTATGCCGCTTTGGGCTTATGACTTGAGTAAATGTGGTTAATATGAACTGTATGCATGGGTTGTGCTATTCACTGAGCGTGTGGCTCACCCCTCGCATATTGTCTTTTTCAGTGATAGCTGAGGGAGGAGCTTCTCGAGCGACTACACCAGTAGAGGAGTAGCGCCACGTCCCACGAGTTTTGAGGCCATCAGCACCCTTCTCTTTGTTGTATGTATATACTCTGTGCTTGGGCACCTAGTTTGGATTATGTATGGATTTTATTTGTGTATATATGGACATGTTGGCTCTCACAGGACGTATGATTGTGTATCGAGTCTGTAGTATGTTTTGACTACAGACTCAGTCTTTTTAGCTTCCGCATTTGGTGTGTATATATGTCAGCCCTGCTTTTATCTGTGTTGTCATTTTTAGTTGTTGTTTGTGGTATATTATTGAACTCTTGTTACTGATATCATATATATACACTTGCCGCGTCCCGGGGACGGCCGCCTTGGGGCGTGACAGAACCGAGTTGAATGCAAAAGGCGACCTCAATCGAATTTCAGCCTGTTTGAGTGCGGCTTGGTTTGGCCGTTAAGGCTGGTGCGCAACTCTTAGGGCTGAACCGAGTTGAGTGCAAAGAGTGATCTCAATCGAGTTTTAGGCCGTTGAGCGCGGCTTCGTTTTGTCGTTGAGGCTAGTGCGCGACTTCAAGGGCCGAACCGAGTTGAGTGCAAAGAGCGACCTCAATCGAGTTTCAGCCAGTTGAGCGCGGCTTCGTTTGGCCGATGAGGCTGGTGCGCGACTCCTAGGGCTGAACCGAGTTGAATGCAAAGAGTGACCTCAATCGAATTTCAGCTTGTTTGAGCGCGGCTTCGTTTTGCCGTTGAAGCTGGTGTGCAACTCCTAGGGCTGAACCGAGTTCAGTGCAAAGAGCGACCTCAATCGAGTTTCAGCCCGTTGAGCGCGGCTTCGTTTTTCCGTTCGGCTAGTGCGCGACTGCTAGGGCCGAACCGTGTTGAGTGCAAAGAGCAACCTCAATCGAGTTTGGCCGTTGAGGCTGGTGCGCGACTCCTAGGGCTAAACCAAGTTGAGTGCAAAGAGCGACCTCAATCGAGTTTCAGCGCATTGAGCGTGGCTTCGTTTTGCTATTCAGGTTGGTGCACGACTGCTAGGGCTGGATTGAGTTAAGTGCAAAGAGTGACCTCAATCGAGTTTCAGCCTGTTGAGCGCGGCTTCATTCTGCTGTGTTATTCATGCACATATAAGACTAAAGAAAGAAAGCATTTCTCATTTAATGGTAATATTTTTTGAGATGGATTACATTCCAAGGTCGGGGAACCTCATGCCCATCCATAGTTTCTAAGTGATAAGCCCCGTTTGGTCCAACTTGCGTGACCTTAAAAGGGGCTTTCCAATTTGGACTGAGTTTGCCGTCCTTCTTGTTGTTAGTTTCATGGAAGATTTCCTTGAGAACTAGTTCGCCAGCTCAGAAACTCTTGCTTGAAAACCGTCGGTTGTAATATCGAGATATTTGATTTTGACAATCTGCCGTTCTTATTACTGCAATCTCCCTCCTTTCATCATGGAGCTCTAAGTCCTGCATCATCTGGCTATCATTCTCTGCTTGGTCGAAATCCTAGGTCCGGAGTGTGGGCAGGTCGGTCTCAACTGGTAGGACGGCTTCAATTCCGAACGCCAGCGAGAAGGGAGTTTCTCCCGTAGACCTTCTTGAGGTGGTCCTGTAAGACCAGAGGATCAAAGGGAGTTCCTCAACCCACTTCCCTTTTGCACTGTCCAACCTTTTCTTTAAACTGTTCAAGATGGTTCGGTTCGTAATCTCAGCTTGCTCGTTGCTCTGGGATACCGCGGAGTGGAAAAGTGATGCTGTATTTTTAGCTCTTCGCAGAATTCTTTTATCACAGTACTGTCGAATTGCTTGCCACTGTTTGAAATAAAGGAGTGTGGAACTCCAAAGCGGCACACTATCTCCTTCCACAAGAAAGCTTTGACCTCGATATCCCTGATCCTTGCCAAAGGCACCGCTTCAACCCATTTCGTGAAGTAATCGGTGGCAACCAAAAGGAAGCGCTTTTGCCGGGGTGCCATGGGCATAGGTCCGATGATATCCAGCTCCCATTGGGTGAAAGGCCAGGGGCTCTTGAGGGGGACAAGGTCTGTAGCTGGTTGGTGTATGAGTGGGCCAAACTTTTGACAATTTTCACATTTTCGCACGAGATCTGTAGAGTCTCTTTTCATTCTTGGCCAGAAACATCCGATCGATACCGCCCAAAGGACTAGCGACCTAGAAAAAGTACAACTTGTTTCCTTTATTTCCATTATTAATATCATTGGACATAAGTTTTAAATTTAGGTTAGACTGGTTGTATTGATTACTTTTGCCATGTTTTTGCATTTAATACAATTCTTCGACATGCTTAAGTTGGAGATAATTAGCCATTTTCAAGTTACCATTAGCTCTAGCGTTCTCTCTCTTGTAAGTAAGCACTTTTTGTAATGTTTTTTCTTAGAGAAAGATGGACTAGATATCGCGATTAATTAAAATCAGAAAAAGAGTCAATTGTTACAAATAAGAAAAGAAATCCCCTCTTCAAAAATTTTTTTTTTCACATGTTTATTCGTAATATGTAATTATAATGCAATTTAGTCCTTATATGGCAGATGACTTATTTTCTTAGGAACACTGACCATTGTTTTCATTCTACTGGTTTTTGTGGCTTTGCAGTATTGTAGTAGATGATAATGTTGTTGGTGCCCGTGCTGAAATCATATTTTCCCAATTGATGCGCCTTTTGTTGATGACTCACTACTACTATCATCAGGTTTTTGGTAAATATATCTTGGTCTATGGTCATCTGGATTCATCTTAAATGACATGTTATGTATCCATGAGACATTTCATTTTGTAGGAAGTTCTGTTGTACATTTCATCACAATTTAGATCGTCTATATTTCAATATTTATTTAGAATTTGTTTCCCATAATCAAATGATTCCATACAGGATTCATTTTCATGCTACAATTATAATTTATAATTATATATATTTCTAATGGGTGGTTTCATTAATCCAAATTGTATCATTTTTTTATAATATAACAAAGACAGACATTCTATGATCTGAATTGTCTTCATAGAAATCAATACAAGTATGAAGTGATATTTTTATCCTTACCAACTCGATCTTGTTGCGCCCGGCAACAAACATGCCTGAACCATTTCTCGAAGTACGTGTCCGGATAACCCAAAATCCCTATAGTTAGCTCTGGGTCTTCCGGTCAAAAAACAACGTCGATGAAGACGTACAGGTGCACTATTACGTGGTGTTCGATAATGAATATTCCTTTTTTTATCAATTCCCCAAGAGATAGATCTTTTTGCATTAGCATTAAATCCAGGCACATCTCTCCTCTTTCAATGGAGGATATTGCAATTTCCTTTAGATTTTTCAGTCTAAGCAGGAGACAATATACCTTAATATTAGTCATCATTTTTGTATTCAAAAGCTCATCCCATTGACAAATGTTTTTCATTAGATAGTTTCTCATTGTCATAACTTATATTTACCCTTCAGTGTTGCAATATAATAGGTCATTGATTTTCTACTACTGCCTCTCTTAAAATCCATGTTTATGCAAAACATTTATCTTCACAAAATATCATTTGTGTTATCTTGTAATACAGCTCATGAAGTTTCTAAAATTGGGTTTATTTTCTTCCAGAGAAGGAGATTTTCAGCGTCATTCTACCTTGTCATCAAAGGCCAATTTATGTGTGCTGAGGCATTTTTCCTTAATGTGCCCGTTTCTTATATTGTGCCAATATGCCACTACAACCAGAGAATCCAGGAGTGTTGAATTATTTCAACTAATGATCTTTCCATTTCTTTCTTGCAGTCTTGTAAAGTGGCCCTATTAATCAGGGATAACTGTTGTCAGCGTAAAAGAATTATTTTAAACCATGTATCTCCAATGAAAATTAGAACTTCTGAGCTCACATTGACTAAAGAAACCACCAAGAGTTTGATCCAGTTTGTGAATATGTTGAGTGAATCATCCTATGCTCTTTTATATGCCAATTTCATCTTCCTTTTTATGACTTTCACCTATGCGAATGCAAAGCATGACTATCATGATTTATTTTCTTGAATTAGTGGAGGGATCCCACATTGCTCATCGCAAATTGGATTGGCCCTTCTCCAGCAGGTTTGCTGTCTCTTATCAATCTTTGTTTTGGTGACCAAATTATTACCACAGAGTTACTAGCCCAAAGAACCCAAGAGCTGATTCTCATAATCTTGCTTTTATATACATCCAAAGAGTTTGCCATTTGTAAACCTATCAGTACTTGTGCTTTCATTGATGTCAGGGAGATTGCATGTGCTACTCAATTGTTAGTCCACCATACACTTAGAAAATTAAGTAAATCAGGCTTTTTCATAAGACCTGTGCATTTTATATCTTAGTTGTGTTACAAGTTATTGATTAGTGTTACTAGATGTTCATTTCTTCTACAAACCATGATTACTTCAATTACATGAGATAATTTTCTATCAATTCTATTCATCCATCACAATTATAAGTTATAAATTTCTAACAAATTGTTTCTTTTTTTTTACTGTCTTATATCTTTATAAGCTTGCTATTTATATTTTTATATAAAAAAATATAAAATTATATCACACAGATAATGTTTCCAACCATTAATCTAATAGAAAATCCATTATTTCAACTACTGTTCTTCAATTACATTTTAACAAATTAATTAATGTGCAACGCACATGTGCGTCAACTAGTGATCTGAAAGGGCTAAATGTTCTGTACTTTTAATGTTCTGCTTGGAAGGCCTTATGCTGAGCATGAAATGAATAATTTGTTCCATATTTTTGGTCTATTGGATTAGCATATTTCACATTGATTTACATTTAAAACACTTATTTAAGATTTATTAACTTTTATTCTTTCCAGGTAATATTTTAATATGAATGTATGACATTTCATCTTTATTTATATATGAAGTATAGCACTGATTTATTACAGTATAGACAGCAAGCAAAAACATAGAACTTCATCTTAAGGGCATGGGTCCACTTTTAAGTCAGTCTGCTAATTTGGGTCCAGAATGATAATTTTTTTATTTTTGAGGGATACAATTTTGATAAACTATGTAATAAGAATGCATTTGTGCAAAATTATCTGAATTGTGTAGGAATGATCACATGAATCAAAGGTATCAAAACATCATTTTCTTGGGAACTTTTGTTACGCTCCAGGGCCGGCCATCCCGGGACGCGGCAAGTGTATATATGATATCAGTAAACAGGAGTCCAATAACATACTCACACAACAACTAAAATGACACACAGACAGCAAAAGCAGGGCTGACATAATATATACACCAAAAGCGGAAGCTAAAAACTGAATCTGTAACTCAAAACATAGTACAGACTCGATACATAATCAACCGTCCTATGAGAGCCAATATATACAAAGACGCGTGCCCAAGCACGGAATAAATACATACAATCACAAGGGATGCTGATAGCCTCTGAAACTCGCGGGACGTGGCGCTACTCCGCTACTGATGAAGTCCCTCGGGGAGCTCCTCCTCCAGATCCGACTCAGATGACACTGGAGAAAAATATTATGCGAGGGGTGAGCCACACGCTCAGTGAACAGCACAACCCATGCCCCACAATTCATATTAACCACAACCAGATATTATTAATCCACAATATGATAACAAATACCCAAACCCGTGGGTCGCCCAAACGCCAACCCACTACACCCTCACCCTCACCCTTCAATGGGTGACATAGGATATTGGGACTAACTACACAAAACCAGCGGGTCGCTACCGCCAACCCGCTACACCCTCACCCTCACCCTCAATGGGTGACCAAGGATATTGGGACTTTCAATCCAGTGGGTCGCCACATCGCCGGCCCACCATACCCTCACCCTCACCCTCAACAGGTGACTTAGGCTCTTGGGACTGACTAGGCTGTTGGTCACCCTTGGTCCACCGATAGTCTCTCCTCACTCCGTAGGTCGTTTGGCCACTCCCGTGTTCAGCACAGTCCTTCTACCAAATCAGGAGGCGCCTACTAATGGAAGCCCCTGCACGGGACAACCTTTCCAACGCCGAGGTAGTCTCTACACGGATCCAACGAAGGGAACAGAACAGCCTATCCATCGCATATGATCCACTCGGATCCGCAGACAACACATCCTACCAACTCTAATGTCCTGAATTCCTCAGAATTCCACCAGGGCGCATAACCAAGATGCGGGGAACATGCATAACAGTTATAACAGGGATGGAATATTAACGGGGAAAGAATCCTTGGGAGGGCAGCATGAGGTCCCGATACAGGACATCCCGACAACCAAACAAGGAACACGGAGTACCCTAACCCGGGTCTCACCGCTGTCCTCGCAAGGCCCCTCCCCTATAATATTCACTAATATGCTAATAATCATACAAGGGACAACCATTAATCATCTAAAGCATGCAATTAAACATTTACTAGCATTTAATTTAATAAATAAACTAGTAGGACACATGCATAGGCCAAGGCTTCCTAGCATGAGAACAGGGGACATGGTGCATGGCTCATACACATATCCTAAGGGTGCAAGTCCCTAACATGCAAAGTCTAGGGTAACATGCATTCTACATTTAAATCATGCTCGCATGAAATATACATTACAACGGTTAATATCAATCCATGGAGCCCCAGGAGAGGTCGGTATACGCCCAAAATGCGTATAACGCCTCACTACTGGGTTGGATTGTCCCACTCACCGGAGATCGGGTCGTCGCGCGACCGTCCGTCAAGATCTGCAAGACAGGGTAATCAATGCGGTAAGTAAAATCCACAGACACAATAAAATACCCAAAAGCAGACAAAACCCACAAACAAACCCCCAACGCTCGGGCAAACGTGCATACGACCCGCACGCACGCTAGCCCGAGCACTCTGGCTCACTCCCGCACCACCGGCAACCATCTGCACGGCCACCCGAGCCCCGGATGCGCTGCCGCGCCTCAGCCCGTGCACACCTCCAGCCTCCATCCACGCGCACTCCGCGCGCACCACAAGCCTCGACCCGTGCGCACCACGCGCGCACCACCACTGCCTCGCCGCGCCCCGCGCGCACCCTGCACGACGCCCCGCACGCACTCCGCGCGCATCATCCGCTCGCACAGCTCTCCGCACCAGCCGCTCGACCAGCACCCGGCGCTCAGCGCCCAGCACCCAGGACCCTCACTCAGCGCCCACGCGCACGCCCGCGCAACACGTGCCCAGCGCGCCTTGCAGCACGCGCCCAGCGCGCCTACCAACCTGCCCGCGCTGCTGCCCGCGTTGCCTGCCTGCGCGCGTCGTCGAGTGGCCCGAGCACCGTTCGCCTGCACGCCCGGGGCACTGCCTGCCTGATGCCCGAGCGCCCCCTGCTAGCTGCTCGAGCATGGCCTGCCCAGCCGGCCTGCCTTGCTCGCACAGCCCGCAGCCATCCTACTTCGCACGCCTCCCCCTGCACCCCCCGAGCGCACGCCCGCGCGCGCACCCGCGCGCACGCGCTCGCGCACCCGGCAAACTGGTGCACCTGCTCCCAGCCTACCCGAGCTAGCCCTGCCAGTCTACCCTGCGTGCCCCACACGCCCAGCACCCAGCACGCCCAGCGCCAGCCCGAGCGCACGCCCGCTGTGCCTGCCTGGGCGTAGGGGACGCGCGGAGCCCGGGGTAGTGCGGCGGCGTTTCCAGGCCGCGGGCAGGGGCCGGCGGAGCGCGGGATGCGCTGGCTGAAGCGCGGCGGTGCACCCGGGCGGTCGGGTGGCCGTGCGGGTGGTTGCCGGGGGTGTTGGGTGTTTGATTTGGGATTTTGGGTATTTAATTGTGTGTTTTGTGTAATTTGGGAGGAGCTTCCCGAGCGACTACACCAGTAGAGGAGTAGCGCCGCGTCCCACGAGTTTTGAGGCCATCAGCACCCTTCTTTCTGTTGTATGTATATACTCTGTGCTTGGGCACCTAGTTTGGATTATGTATGGATTTTATTTGTGTATATATGGACATGTTGGCTCTCACAGGACACACGATTATGTATCGAGTCTGTAGTATGTTGTTGGCTACAGACTCAGTCTTTTTAGCTTCCGCATTTGGTGTATATATTATGTCAGCCCTGCTTTTATCTATGTTGTCATTTTAGTGATTGTTGGTGGTATATTGTTGATTTCCTGTTTACTGATATCATATATACACTTGCCGTGTCCCGGGGACGGCCGCCCTGGGGCGTGACAACCCAACCTCATTTCCACCCTCCTAACATACATCTAAGCAAGAAAGAGAGGAAAAAGAGGCTTACCAAGGGGAGGAAGCGAAGTCCGGTTGCTCTCCGCGCACCGAAACCTCTCCCAAAAGGTCTACAACGCCCGGATCTCCCTTGGCCTTCAAAACGAGCCAAAACAGAGGAGAAGAGAGGGGAGACGGAGGGGCAAATCTCGCCGGAATCTGGATTTGAAAGCACCGGGGTGTAGATCGGGACCCGATCTACACTTCCTATGCTTTAGGTTTTAAGCTTTGAGGGCTCTAAGGGGCTCAAAAGCTTGAAAAGGAGAGAGGGGAGAGAGAAAATGAAATTGGTAGGGATGATGAATAGTGCCAAGATATTTTTAGATCTCACTATATATATCAAGTGACTTAAAAACCCGGATACGCCCCGAAACTGTGAAATTTTGGAAACGTTACCGGAATTCAACGAAATTTTTGTGAGAGGCCTAAAATGGCACCAGGACACCAAATATGCAGTTAGATTTCCAATCGGAGTCCTCTAACTCAGGACGATAGCTAACAGTCCAAAAATTAGCGGTTCCGATCGAAAACCAAAAAAATGAAAAACTGCCAGAACGCTCCAACGGTTACCAGCAGGTTAAAAGTGACACATATATAACATTCTTCCCCCCTTAGGAAATTTTGTCCTCAAAATATGCAAAAACATCTAGGAGGGGAAAAGATGCGGATACGCGTCACACCTGGCATCCTTGAGCTCCTAAGTGTCCTCAACACCGGAACGGTGCTGCCATCGCACCTCGACCAACTAGACGGTCTTGGTGCAGAGCCTCCTCACGCGGCGGTCCATGATCTCAATCGACTGCTCCACGAATGACTGTCCGGCTCAGAGACGAGCGGCTCGAACGGGATGACGTGAGCAGGATCGCGGACGCACCTTTACCCAACTGCGAACCCACCACTCCAAGACGGAGAGGTAAGAATTGGCGCTGAGGTGAGCCTCCGAGTAAACTCCAGGAAGCTCTCCTCGCAAGACGGGGACCACTCGAACCGGACATCCTTCCGAGTAAGGCGGTTAAGAGGAACAGCTATCTTCGAGAGTCCCTCGTCAAACCTCCTGCAATAACTTGCCAAACTCGGGAAGCTCCGAATCCTTGCGGGGTTCGACGGTCGACGCCAATTTGACGCGACGAGCGTCTTGCCCGGGTCCACAGATATGCCTTTACCAAAAATCACACAGCCCAAAAGGCCTTAACCTCCAACCAAACTCGCACTTGATCTTTCATCCATCTGATGCTTCCATGGTATCCCTTGTCTGGGAAAAGAAACCTCGGGAGGGCACCATGAAATCCCGATATAGGATACCCCGACAACCAAACAAGGAACACGAAGTACCCTAGCCTGGGTTTCAACGCTGACCTCACAAGGCCCCTTAATCCAGAAAGGAACACTAGAAGAAGACATCATTTAAAGAACATTACCAACCTCACCGGATCATCTACATCTAGATAATCACCCACCGATAACCTTCAACCTCCATCACAAGACCGGACCCAACATCCGTGGGAACGGTCGAACAACAATTAGGTCACGAGGCGACGCGTCTTCGTCTCATCCACACCCTCACTCCCATCAGGAGACATATTGGGACTTTGGGAGAGACTTAGACTGTTCTTCACCCCTGGTCCACCGGTAGCTTCTCCTCCACACCGTAGGCTGCCTGGTCCGCTCCCACAATTCAGCACAGTCCGAAACCAAATCAGGAGGTGCCTACTGATGGGAGCCCTCTGTCAGGAAGGCCTCTCTAACGCTGAGGAGTCCCTACTCGGGTCCAACGAAGGGGAGAACGATTCCACGCTCGCGACATCATCCATTAATCCATTTCCGGGTTAGCCTCTACCCGGCATACTCCCACGATCAGTACCCCTCCGACTGCATCGGCGGTACCTACGGGTGAGAGCCTCCTGCCAGGACGGCTACAACCCGGCCTCTTTAACTCGAACAACCACACTCCTTACCCGCTCAACGGGACATCACACACATGCTTAACAGCAACCAATACACACATAATCACAGGAAGCTAGGGAAACAAAACATTACCTCGAACCATGACGCCCGGAACCTGCGCCTCCTCGGCCGAAAGCGCTGCAACTCTGCCTTGAACAAACTGCGGCTGAGGAGCAGGGGCACGCCTCGCCGGCTGCACTGGCTGCTGACGCTGAGGCTGCACGCGGGGTCGGCCAGCATCAGGGCAATTGTATCTGATATGCCCGATGCGCTGACAATGGAAACAGCGCCGCCTCTCCGGCCGCCAGGACTGGATGGGCACTGCCGCAATGGGTGCTGGATCCCACGCTGGCACCGCATCTGCTGGAGGAGAGGCAGCCGCTGACTGATCGAAGCGGGGCCTCTTCCTCTTGCGCTGCCCCTGGTCCCGACTCCCGGAAGGACCCTGATCTGCAGAAGGGGCCGGAACCCCACCGATGATCCCGAGATCTCGCTCGACTGTCTTCGCCCGAGACACCAAGTCCGAGAACCTCGAGAAAGCCTGGGAGGAGACATGCACCCGAATGGCGCTGCAGAGGCCAAACTCGAAACGACGGCACCGCGCCTCTTCGTCCATCACCAAGGCTGGAGCGAATCTGGATAGCCTCGTGAAGCGCGTGGAGTAATCGGCGACAGACATAGAGCCCTGCGTCAACCGCTCAAACTCCTGCATCACGATCTGCCGCTCCGAGAACGGGAAGTACTCCTCCAGGAAATACCTCCGGAATCCTGCCCAAGAAAGCTGCTCCACTCCCTCTGGAATGTCCACCACTCGGGTAGCCCACCAATCGGCAGCGCTACCCTTCAGCATGAAGGTGGCCAGGGAGACTCGCTGGCGATCGGTGCAAAGCATGGTCGAGAAGATCACCTCCACCTCCATCAACCATCGCTCTGGGGCAAGGGGATCCGCCGACTGGCCATAGAACTCGGGAGGATGGAGCTTTAGAAAGGCTGCGAGGCCACTCTGCTGCACCCGCGCTGCAGCCTCTAGCCCCACCTCCCTCGCCAGGGGATCCTGAACTCTCGCCGCTGGAATCACCACGGGGACTGGGGGTACTTCAGGTACCACAGGCGGATCTGCCACCAAGGGGACCTGTGGAACTGCATCACGGGCCGCCCTCAGCTCCTGGATCTCCCGCGCCTGCTCCGCCAATAATCTGGTCTGGGCCTCCAGTGCCCTGGTCTGAGTCTCCACTAAATCCGCTAACCGAGCGAACGCACGTTCCCATGCGGGAGGCTCCTGCGCCGATCCTGGCCTCACAGCCGTGGACTCTCCAGTAGCATCCTCGCCTCTAGTAGGTCCGGAAACCTCCAAAGGTCGAGAGGGACCATGTCCGCGCCGTCCTCTGCGAGGAGGCATATCAGCAACCTAAGAAAACCAGACACTAGGATCAGAATACACATATAGAAATCCTAGGACTCATCTCTACGAAAAGAAGACCATTGGCTCTGACAGGACCAGGCTCTGATACCAACTTTTGTCACGCCCCAGGGCCGGCCGACCCCGGGACGCGGCAAGTGTATATATGATATCAGTAAACAGGAGTTCAATAACATACTCACACAACAACTAAAATGACACACAGACAGCAAAAGCAGGGCTGACATAATATATACACCAAAAGCGGAAGCTAAAAACTGAATCTGTAACTCAAAACATAGTACAGACTCGATACATAATCAACCGTCCTGTGAGAGCCAATATATACAAAGACACGTGCCCAAGCACGGAATAAATACATACAATCACAAGGGATGCTGATAGCCTCTGAAACTCGCGGGACGTGGCGCTACTCCGCTACTGATGAAGTCCCTCGGGGAGCTCCTCCTCCAGATCCGACTCAGATGACACTGGAGAAAAATATTATGCGAGGGGTGAGCCACACGCTCAGTGAACAGCACAACCCATGCCCCACAATTCATATTAACCACAACCAGATATTATTAATCCACAATATGATAACAAATACCCAAACTCGTGGGTCGCCCAAACGCCAACCCACTACACCCTCACCCTTCAATGGGTGACATAGGATATTGGGACTAACTACACAAAACCAGCGGGTCGCTACCGCCAACCCGCTACACCCTCACCCTCACCCTCACCCTCAATGGGTGACCAAGGATATTGGGACTTACAATCCAGTAGGTCGCCACATCGCCGGCCCACCATACCCTCACCCTCACCCTCAATGGGTGACTTAGGCTCTTGAGACTGACTAGGCTGTTGGTCACCCTTGGTCCACCGATAGTCTCTCCTCACTCCGTAGGTCGTTTGGCCACTCCCATGTTCAGCACAGTCCTTCTACCAAATCAGGAGGCGCCTACTAATGGAAGCCCCTGCACGGGACAACCTTTCCAACGCCGAGGTAGTCTCTACACGGATCCAACAAAGGGAACAGAACAGCCTATCCATCGCATATGATCCACTCGGATCCGCAGACAACACATTCTACCAACTCTAATGTCCTGAATTCCTCAGAATTCCACCAGCGCGCATAACCAGGATGCGGGGAACATGCATAACAGTTATAACAGGGATGGAATATTAACGGGGAAAGAATCCTTGGGAGGGCAGCATGAGGTCCCGATACAGGACATCCCGACAACCAAACAAGGAACACGGAGTACCCTAACCCGGGTCTCACCGCTGTCCTCGCAAGGCCCCTCCCCTATAATATTCACTAATATGCTAATAATCATACAAGGGACAACCATTAATCATCTAAAGCATGCAATTAAACATTTACTAGCTATTTAATTTATAAATAAACTAGTAGGACACATGCATAGGCCAAGGCTTCCTAGCATGAGAACAGGGGACATGGTGCATGGCTCATACACATATCCTAAGGGTGCAAGTCCCTAACATGCAAAGTCTAGGGTAACATGCATTCTACATTTAAATCATGCTCGCATGAAATATACATTACAACGGTTAATATCAATCCATGGAGCCCCAGGAGAGGTCGGTATACGCCCAAATGCGTATAACGCCTCTCTACTGGGTTGGATTGTCCCACTCACCGGAGATCGGGTCGTCGCGCGACCGTCCGTCAAGATCTGCAAGACAGGGTAATCAATGCGGTAAGTAAAATCCACAGACACAATAAAATACCCAAAAGCAGAGAAAACCCACAAACAAACCCCCAACGCTCGGGCAAACGTGCATACGACCCGCACGCACGCTAGCCCGAGCACTCCGGCTCACTCCCGCACCACCGGCAACCATCCGCACGGCCACCCGAGCCCCGGATGCGCTGCCGCGCCTCAGCCCGCGCACACCTCCAGCCTCCATCCACGCGCACTCCGCGCGCACCACAAGCCTCGACCCGTGCGCACCACGCGCGCACCATCAGCCGCCTCGCCGCGCCCCGCGCGCACCCCACGCGCACCCTGCACGACGCCCCGCACGCACTCCGCGCGCATCATCTGCTCGCACAGCTCTCCGCACCAGCCGCTCGACCAGCACCCGGCGCTCAGCGCCCAGCACCCGGGACCCTCACTCAGCGCCCACGCGCACGCCCGCGCAACACGTGCCCAGCGTGCTTGGCAGCACGCGCCCAGCGCGCCTACCAGCCTGCCCGCGCTGCTGCCCGCGTTGCCTGCCTGCGCGCGTCGTCGAGTGGCCCGAGCACCGTTCGCCTGCATGCCCGGGGCACTGCCCGCCTGATGCCCGAGTGCCCCCTGCTAGCTGCTCGAGCATGGCCTGCCCAGCCGGCCTGCCTTGCTCGCACAGCCCGTAGCCATCCTACTTCGCACGCCTCCCCCTGCATCCCTCGAGCGCACGCCCGCGCGCGCACTCGCGCGCACGCACTCGCGCACCTGGCAAACTGGTGCACCTGCTCCCAGCCTACCCGAGCTAGCCCTGCCAGTCTACCCTGCGTGCCCCACACGCCCAGTACCCAGCACGCCCAGCGCCAACCCGAGCGCACGCCCGCGCGCACGCCCGCGAGCGCCCTGCTGCTGCTCGCCAGCTGCGCCTGCCTGGGCGCTGCCTATGCTGCCTGCTGCCCGGGACTGCAACCCCCATGCCCGAGCACCTCTACCACCCACCTCCGGCCACCAATGGCCTCCGACCACCACCCCACAGCCCTCCGACGGCCACCCACCGCCGCCGACCACCACCCAACCTCATTTCCACCCTCCTAACATACATCTAAGCAAGAAAGAGAGGAAAAAGAGGCTTACCAAGGGGAGGAAGCGAAGTCCGGTTGCTCTCCGCGCACCGAAACCTCTCCCAAAAGGTCTACAATGCCCGGATCTCCCTTGGCCTCCGAAACAGCCCAAAACAGAGGAGAAGAGAGGGGGGACGGAGGGGCAAATCTCGCCGGAATTGGGATTTGAAACCACCGGGGTGTAGATCGGGACCCGATCTACACTTCCTATGCTTTAGGTTTTAAGCTTTGAGGGCTCTAAGGGGCTCAAAAGCTTGAAAAGGAGAGAGGGGAGAGAGAAAATGAAATTGGTAGGGATGATGAATAGTGCCAAGATATTTTCTCACCCACTTATATAGCCGGGTCACTTAAAAACCCAGATACGCCCCGAAACTGTGAAATTTCAAAAACGTTACCGGAATTCAACGAAATTTTCGTGAGAGGCTTAAAACGGCACCAGGACACCAAATATGCAGTTAGATTTCCAATCGGAGTCCTCTAACTCTGGACGATAGCTAACAGTCCAAAAATTAGCGGTACCGATCGAAAACCGAAAAAAACGAAAAACTGCCAGAACGCTCCAACGGTTACCAGCAGGTTAAAAGTGACACATATATAACATATTACATTCAAAAGAGAATGAAAAGGGTAAAGCAGATTGCTCACCGTCAGAAAAAGATACAGCTGAGCATTACTTTTCAGTGATCTCAATGTGTTCTTCCATTGCTTTTCAGTTAAATGATTCTTATGCAGTGTACATGTGTATCGACTAGTAAAGGAAAAATGTCTAAAAAAAGTCTATCTAAGTATTGGAAATACCTAAATCAATCATTTTTAAAAAATTTATTTAAAAATTAACAGCTTTAGATGATGATGAGGTGAGTATTTTACCTGGTCAAATTTTTTCCTATGAGGGATGAAACAAGACTCCGAATACCTTCATTAATGAGTACCTCTATTATCCTACTAAGTGGAGGTTTAGTAAAATTATATTAAGTGTATAACATTGATCATTCTATCATTTAACGACATTATAACCAAATCTTTTTGCATGTATACCCTTTAAAATTATATTAATTGTACAACATTGAAATTTTATTTTATAAAAATATGTACCATTTGATTATTTATTATATTTAAAATTTAACTTACAAAAATAGCCTTAACCTAATATCTGTCACTACTTTTTTTTTTAAATCATAGTACAAATAATTGATCATTCTAGTCTTTTATCAACATTATCTGCCATCAATCAATAAATTTAAAGTGGAGAAAACTAGAAACTCCCAATTACTTATTCCAGCGGTGATGTGGGTGATCTGGATTGCCTGGAACTATTTGATCTTTTCGCAGGACTCTACCTTATGCTGAAAACATTTGGGAAATGGCGGTGCAGATGATTCGAGACTGGGGTGCTCATTGCATGGGAGCGATGCACATATTTTTTTATAGGGAACACTTAGGGTTGTTCATTGCGCATCTTTTGTGATTGTAGGAAATTACTTCTACAATCGTGCAACTAAATAGTTTTAATGTAATAGCTTCCTGCAGATAGATTTCAGGTAGATAGTATCCAAAAGCGACGATTTCAAAAAGCTTGGGGTTCCTTTTTCTTTGGTCTCAGAGAGGATAATAGATTTTTTTTCTACCTTCACCCTAAGCATGGACAATTTTCTATTCCTAGAATTGTCTCTTTGTACTTTTAAATTAGGCATTGTCTTTCTTTGAATAAAACTAAGAAGATCGCCTACCTTTTTTTTAAAAAAAAAAAAAATCCCTAGACACTAATGAAATTAGGTAATATCTGGTTTATTTTGCGCTTAATTACAATTCAAGATCATTTCATTTGTACGTAGTTGTGACGCACAACATAGATCTTTAGTCTTGTTTTAATCTGAACTTCAGTGTCTTGCATCCAAGCCTGTATTATATAAAAGAAAAATGTTAATATATCTTTAAGAAATAGAAGATGACATAGAGTTCATATATATATATATATATATATATAGGGAGCTGATAGGGTGCGGCTGTGCACCCCATCGTGCGGCCGCACCCCATCGGCTCCCTATATATATATAGATATATATGGGGCCGATCGGGTGCGGTCGTGTGACCGTGCATCCCATCGTGCGCCCAAGTCATCAACCGTGTGATTGCTGCTCTCGCGATCGCATGGTACGTGTTTTTTTTTTGTTTTTTTTTATAAAAAAAGGGGGACACCTCTGGGTGACCCTATGATCTCTCTCTCTCTCTCTCTCTCACACACACGCACGCACATATTTTCATATTTGAAAATCGGTCCGAGTCGACAACCCCCTATCGTCCCCCTTGCGACCCCCATCGACGACCACCTTGCGACTTTGTCGACGACCCCCTGACGTCCCCCTTGCGACCCCCGTAGATCATATATATATATATATATATATATATATATATATATAGAGAGAGAGAGAGAGAGAGAGAGAGAGAGAGAGAGAGACACAACTGATATCCTGCGGTTGGTGTGGAACGACAGTTTTTCACGCGGCATCAACATTTGGCCGTTCAATCAATGATCCACCAATCGAACGGTCAGATTTAAAAAAAAAACAAGTCAACAGGTGCCACTTTTTAACACCCCGAATATCAAATACATTGCTTCCCTTCTCTCTCTCCTTCTCTATCCGGTTCTCTATTTTTTTTTCTCTAGATTTGCTTTACCACCATCTCCTCCTCCTCATGCGGTGGCCCTCGCGCACCTCCTCTCCCCAAAATCAGATCTGACTGTTCCCCTTCTCTCTCTCCTTTCTTTCTATATTTTTTTTTTCTTTCACATTTGTTCTGCGATGGCCTGGCACCTCTTCCGACTCAATGGCCCGGCACCAAATCTCCCCTGCATCCCCTACCCTACGGCACCCCATCCCCTCACCTCCTCCTTTACATTGTAAGTATTTTTTAAAATTTGTTTGATTATCTATATTTTTAGGAATTTGGTTTTATTTGTTGCTTTTGTTTGGGTTTCTATGTTTTTTTTATTTATGGAAATGGTAGGTAGTCACTCTTATTGTTGTGAATGGTTTATGTACTCTTTACCAGTGGTCTTCTTTTTCTTTTCTGGCGGGGGCTGATGAAATGGTTCATGCAATGGAATCTTTTAAAGGGTTTGTAAGTTTTAAGTTTTTATATTTTGTCATGCTTAGTTAAAGAGGGGGGATCAACCAATGATGGTAAGGTGGGTGGCTGATTTTTGAAAGTGATGGACATGTGAAAAAGATTAGGTCATGTGATACTTATGATCAACACAAGACAATATTATATGACATTTTCAGTTAAGAAAATATTATGTGAAGCTAAAACACTGAACTCAATATTATATGTTTCACCAATTCTCATGCTCAATAAAACTTTTGGCTTAAAGTATGACAGGAAATTATTCCTTAGAGTGGCAGAGAGAGTGTTTGGAGAGGTGACAATGCCTTAAGCCAAAAGTTTTATTGACCAGGAATAATTGGATTAATTAAGCCAATTCAAAACATGGTAACACCTAAGAAAGCGTTGGTGTTTTCGAATCCAGCTTAGCTAAGTTGGTTTTAATATTAAAAAATATAACATATTATTCTTGTTTTTACTCTAAATCTAACTATTCTAACCAAACAACATCAACCTAATTAGTCCTTATGATGCCTATTATAACTTGAACCAACCAAATGAAGAATGTATAGAATAATTATTTTTTAGATTACCATCTTATTTCATTCTGTTCATTCCCCAACCACATATGAATCTTTCGATTATACTTTCTGTTGTTCTGCAATGATGATATTGTTTATTATACCCAGCTCATTATGAGGCTTTCATAATTTGAAGGTCGGGGAAAAGAATCACGTAACAATGTCTGAGCTTCACAAGTTTTAATTTTTTTTTGAATTTTTGGTTTTCTTTGTTGAAAATAAGATTTGAGTTCTCAATCATGTTTTTAATGTACCATACTAATTCTGAGATTCATCGAATGATTGAATCTGTTCTTAAGATTTTTGAGGGAGCCCCTTTTTTATTTTTTATATTTATTTATTTTGTTGAGTTATGATTCTTGATACAAAGTGATGGTGTGAGAATAAATGTTATTTGTGATCATGGGGTTTGACTGTCACGCCCCGGGCGTCCCCGAGACGCGGCAAGTGTATATAAAATATCAGAATCTACACAGGAAGTCAATAATATATCATACACAAGCAACCAGAATGACACACAGACAACAAAGGGGCTGACATGATATATACACCAAATGCGGAAGCAAAAGACTGAATCTGTAAATAAATATACTACAGACTCGATACTCAATCATCTGTCCTGTGAGAGCCAATATACACAAATACAACCGAATACAACACAAACGCGTGCCCAAGCACGGAAAATAATACATACAAACACAAGGGATGCTGATAGCCTCTGCAACTCGCGGGACGTGGCGCTACTCCGCTACTGATGAAGTCCCTCGGGGAGCTCCTCCTCCAGATCCGACTCAGATGACACTGTAGAAAAATATTATGCGAGGGGTGAGCCACACGCTCAGTGAACGGCACAACCCATGCATCACAGACAATATTGACCACAACCAGATAATCCTTATCATCCACATTACCATAGCCACAATTAACAACAATTCCTCAAACTAGTGGGTCGCTACCGCCCACCCACTACACCCTCACCCTCACCCTCAATGGGTGACCAAGGATATTGGGACTAATCAAAATCCAATCACAAATCCGGTGGGTCGCTTCCGCCAACCCACTACACCCTCACCCTCACCCTCAATGGGTGACATAGGATATTGGGACTTACAATCCAGTGGGTCGCCACATCGCCGGCCCACCATACCCTCACCCTCACCCTCAACAGGTGACCTAGGCTCTTGGGACTGACTAGGCTGTTGGTCGCCCTTGGTCCACCGGTAGTCTCTCCTCACTCCGTAGGTCGTTTGGCCACTCCCATGTTCAGCACAGTCCTTCTACCAAATCAGGAGGCGCCTACTACTGGGAGCCCCTGCACGGGACAACCTGTCTAACGCTGAGGTAGTCTCTACACGGATCCAACGAAGGGAACAGAACAGCCTATCCATCGCATATGATCCACTCGGATCCGCAGACAACACATCATAACAACACTAATGTTCTGAATTCCTCAGAACCCACCAGGGCGCATAACTACGATGCGGGGAACATGCATAAGGTTATAACAAGGGTGGAATATCATTGGGGGAAAGAAACTCGGGAGGGCAGCGTGAGTTCCCGTTATAGGACACCCCGACAACCAAACAAGGAACACGGTGTACCCTAACTCGGGTCTCACCGCTGTCCTCGCAAGGCCCCTCCCCTATAATATTCACTATAACATGCAATTTCACAAGTACTAGCATTTAATTAAATAAATAAACTAGTAGGGCACATGCATCGGTCGGGCTTCCTAGCATGGAAACGGGGGACATGGTGCATGGCTCATACACATATCCTAAGGGTGCAAGTCCCTAACATGCAAAGTCTAGGGTAACATGCATTCTACAATTAAATCATGCTCGCATGATATACAAATTACAACATGCCAATATTCATCCATGGTGCCCCAGGAGAGGTCGGTATACGCCCAAGTGCGTATAACACCTCTCTACTGGGTTGGATTGTCCCACTCACCGAAGTCCGGGTCGTCGCGCGACCGCCCGTCGAGATCTGCAAGACAGACATTTATATGGTGAGTTAAACACTCAAACACACAAAAATACCCAAGAATACATCAAAAATACTCCAAAAATACCCCATACTCGGGCAAACGTACATACGGCACGTACGCACGCTAGCCCGAGCACTCCGGCTCACTCCCGCACCACCGGCAACCATCCGCACGGCCACCCGAGCCCCGGACGCGTCGCCGCACCTCAGCCCGCGCGCCCAGGCGCCGCCGGGCCCCTGCCCGCCGCCCTGGACCCGCAGCCGAGCCACCCAGTGCACCGCGCCCACTGCGCACACCCCCAGCTCCGCCCCGTGCGCACCGCTAACTCCGCCCCGCGCGCACCCCGCGCGCACCGCCAGCCTCTATCCGCGCGCACTCCGCGCGCACCTCAAGCCTCGACCCGCGCGCACCACCAGCCGCCTCGTCGCGCCACGCCCGCACCCCGCGCGCGCCCTGCACGACGCCCGCACAGCGGTGCCCAGCGCCCAGCGCCCCAGCGCCCAGCACCCTCGGCCAGCACCCGGTACCCGCGACCCAGCGCTCAGCGCTCTGCGCCCAGCACCCGGGACCCTCACCCAGCGCCCAAGCGCACGCCCGCGCAACACGCGCCCAGCGCGCCTGGCAGCACGCGCCCAGCGCGCCTGCCAGCCTGCCCGCGCTGCTGATCGCGCTGCCTGCTTGCGCGCGTCGCCGAGTGGCCCGAGCACCGCTCGCCTGCACGCCCGGGGCACTGCCCGCCTGATGCCCGAGCGCCCCTGCCCTGCTCGCCTGCGCGCCCAGCCTGCCAGCGCGCACAGCGCAGCTAGCCTACCCTGCACGCATCTCCCTGCACCCCCCGAGCGCACTCCCGCGCGCACCCGCGCGCACGCGCTCGCGCGCCCGGCAAACTGGTGCACCGCTCCCAGCCTACCCAGCTAGCCCTGCCAGCCAGCCTAGCGTGCACGCCCAGCCCTGCTGGCCTCCAGCGCCAGTCGAGCGCCCGCACGCCCAGCCCTGTTGGCCCCAGCACCGCCCGAGCGCACGCACGCGCGCCCGCGCCAACCGCTGCGCCTGCACCACCCTGCGCTGCTGCCCTGCCCGAGACAGCAGCCCGCCAGCCCGAGCTCCTCTACCACCCACCTCCGACCACCACCACAGCCTCCGACCACCTCCCACAGCCTCCGACGGCCACCCACCGCCGCCAACCCCAAAACCACCCCCTAGCATACATCTAAGCATGAAAAAAGAGGGAAAAGAGGCTTACCAAGGGGAGGAAGGGAAATCCGGTTGCTCTCCGCGCACCGAAACCTCTCCCAAAAGGTTTCCAACGCCCGGATCTACCTCCACCACCGAAATGGTTCAAATCAGAGGAGAAGAGAGGGCGGACGGACGGGCAAAACTCGCCGGAATTGGGATTTGAAACCACCGGGGTGTAGATCGGGACCCGATCTACACTTCCTAGGTTTTAACTTTTAAGGTTTGAGGGGTCTAAGGGCCTCAAAATCAAGAAAAACGGAGGAGAGGAGAGAGAGGGCTCAAGGTAGGAGATGATGAATAGTGCCCAGATATTTTTAGCTTCCACTTATATAGCGAGCGACTTAAAATACCCGGATACGCCCCGAAACTGTGAAATTTTGGAAACGTTACCGGAATTCAACGAAATTTTTGTGAGAGGTCTAAAATGGCACCAGGACACCAAATATGCAGTTAGATTTTCAATCGGAGTCCTCTAACTCAGGACGATAGTGTCACGCCCCAGGGCTGGCCAACCCCGGGACGCGACAGGTGCATGTATCATATCAGAAGCCTACACAGGAGGTCAATAATATATATCATACACAGACAACTAGAATGACATACATGCAACAAAAGGGGCTGACATGATATATACACCAAATGCGGAAGCAAAAGACTGAATCTGTGAATAAACATTCTACAGACTCGATACTCAATCATCTGTCCTGTGAGAGCCAATATACACAAATACAACTGAACATATACAAACACGTGCCAAGCACGGAAATCAAATACATACAGTCAAGAAGGGATGCTGATAACCTCTGGCACTCGCGGACGTAGCGCTGCTCCGCTACTGAAGAAATCCCTCGGAAAGCTCCTACGGCTGCTCCGGCTCTAGCTCAGGCTCAGTGGCAACTGGGGAAAAACATATGCGAGGGGTGAGCCGCACGCTCAGTGAACAGCACAACCCATGCATCACAGACAATATTTACCAATATTCCATTATTTTATCCAGCCATCAATACATAACAACACAAATCCAGTGGTTCGTACTTCGCCGAACCACCACACCCTCACCCTCACCCATCCATGGGTGACATAGGATTTTGGGACTGATAATCATCTATTCACAAATCCAGTAGGTCGCTCATCGCCAACCCACTACACCCTCACCCTCACCCATCAATGGGTGACATAGGATTTTGGGACTGACTAGGCTGTTGGTCACCCTTAGTCCACCGATAGTTTCTCCCTCCACTCCGTAGGCCGCCTGGTCTACTCCCACATTCAGCACAGTCCGTCACCAAATCAGGAGGTGCCTACTGATGGGAGCCCTCTGTCAGGAAGGCCCTGTCTAACGTTGGGGGTAGTCTCTACCGGATCCAACGCAGGGAACAGAACAGCCTATCCATACGCATATGATCCACTCGGATCCGCCGACAACACATCTCTACAACTCAAATGTCATGAATTCCTCTGAATTCAACCGGGTGCATCTCCACGATGCGGGGAACATGTACAATCAAAAGCAGTGTTGGAATATCACTGGGGGAAAGAAACTCGGGAGGGCGGCGTGAGTTCCCGATACAGGGTACCCCGACAACCAAACAAGGAACACGGAGTACCCTAACACGGGTCTCACCGCTGTCCTCGCAAGGTCCCTCCCCTATAATATTCACTACTCATGCTAATAATCATACTAATCATACAACATTACTTATAATATTATTGGGACTAGAAACCTTGGGAGGGCAGCCTGAGGTCCCGATACAGGACATCCCGACAACCAAACAAGGAACACGGAGTACCCTAACACGGGTCTCAGCGTTGACCTCGCAAGGCTCCTCCCTATAATATTATCCTAAGGCATGCGATCTAACAGATACCAGCATTTAATTTAATAAATAAAACTAGTAGGACGCATGCATAGGCCGGGTTTCCTAGCATGTAAACAGGGGACATGCTGCATGGCTCATATGCATATCCTAAGGGGGCAAGTCCCTAACATGCAAAGACTAGGGAAGCATGCATTCTACACATAAATCATACAAGCATGGATTACATATTATTGCAGGTTAATATTTATCCATGACGCCCCAGGAGAGGTCGGTATACGCCCAAGCGCGTATAACGCCTCTCTACTGGGTTGGATTGTCCCACTCACCGGAAATCGGGTCGACGCGCGACCGTCCGTCGAGATCTGCAAGACAGGGTATTAACTGGTTAGTATTAATCCACAATTATCCAAAATACGCAACACACGCAATCAAATACACGACATCCCCAAACAACACCCAACACCCCCTTCCGGCAACCACCCGAACGGCCTCGGCAAGCACCCGCGGCCTCGGCAACCACCCGGGTGCACCGCCGCGCCTCAGCCCACGCACTCCGCGCACCGCCCGGGGCCCCGCGCGTCCACCGAGCCCAGCCGCGGCAGCCCGCACGCCGTGCGCACGCTCCTCGCCCCGCGCGCGCCCCGCGCGCACCTCCGCCGCTCCGCCGCGCGCACCTCGCGCGTCCAGCACCTCCGGCAGCACCTCCGCGCGCACCTCGCGCGTCCAGCACCTCCGGCAGCACCTCCGCGCGCACCTCGCGCGTCCAACACCTCCGGCAGCACCTCCGCGCGCGCCCAGACCAGCAACTCGCGCGTCCAGCACCTCCGCGCGCGCCCAGACCAGCGCCCAGACCAGCTCGTCCAGCTCTTCCCGAGCGCACGCCGCCAGCCCCTGCGCCCGAGCTACCCGAGGCCACCAGCCCACACTCCTGCGTTGCCTGCCCCTCCAGCACACCCGCACGACCAAGACGGCCAGCCCCCGACCCGCGCACGCCCGTGCGCATGCCGCGCACGCACGCCCACGCGCGCACGCGCATCCCCGCACGCGCCCAGCTCACGCGCGGCCTGGGCTGCTGCCGCCGCTGCTTGCTGCCCGGGGCAGTGTCCCTGCCAGCCGAGCACCTCCAACCACCCCTCCCACTGCCGCCGACCACCTCCAACCACCTCCGACCCTCCTCCGACGACCCCCACCGCCGCCGACCACCCCCAAACACAAAACCTACCCCCCAAGCACACATTCATGCAAGAAAAAGAGGGAAGGAAAGCTTACCGAGGGGAGGGGAAGACGTTCGGTAGCTCCTCGCGCGCCGAAACCTTCCTCAAAGGCTTTCCCACACCCCGATCTATCACGGCCCTCGATTTGGGTCGAAACAGAGGAGAGAGAGAGGAGGTCGGGGAGGCTAGGATCGTCGGAATACGGATTTGAAGACACCGGAGCGTAGATCGGGACCCGATCTACACTTCCCGTGCTTTGGGTTTTTGATTTTGAGGGGTGTAGGGGGCTCAAACGGAAGAAAAACGGAGAAGGGGAGAGGGGATATTCACGTCGGGAAGATGATGAATAGTGTAGGGGTGTTTTTGAATTCCATTTATATAACGCGCGACTTAAAAACCCGGATACGCCCCGGAACTGCGAAATTTTTGCAAACGATGCCAGAATTCGATGAAATTTTCGTGGGAGGTCAGAAATGGCACCAGGACACCAAATATGCAGTTAGATTTTCAATCGGAGTCCTCTAGCTCAGACGATAGCTAACAGTCTGAAATTATGCGGTTCCGACCAAAAACCCTAAAAATTTTTAAAACTGCCAGGGCGCTCTAACAGTTACCAGCAGGTTAAAAGTGACACATATATAACAGATAGCTAACAGTCCAAAAATAAGCGGTTCCGATCGAAAAATCGGAAAAAACTGAAAACTGCCAGAACGCTCTAACGGTTACCAACATGTTAAAAGTGACACATATATAACATTGACGTTATTGGTTAGTTAACAAAATTTGGAATACTTTATGCTTGTAACATATATATGTAATGTTGGGAAACGGATACGAGACATAATCTCAACATGTAAAAATTTCTTTATAATACCATCTAAGGTTGATGATCTATTCAAATACAGTGGCAGTCTCGAACCAATAAAATAATGCCACTCTGATTGAATATGGTATTTGAATGAATGAAATTTTAATCAGTGGAGTGTGCTTCTTATGTTAATAACCATGAGTCATCTACCATGTTAAATCTAAGGAAAATGTTGAATCAATCTTCTTTACCCTCTAAAATGTTGATCACATATATTTTTATTTTCTAAAAATAGTAAGCATCATGTAACAAGGTATATAAAAGTTTTTTAACCTTTGTATTTAGCACTGGTTTAATATGCACACACAAGTTTCTTGTAGCATTGATTCAGTAAATAATAGGGTGGGAAGGATGAATTTGGTGTGCATTCAAGTCCATTCTTTGGCAATTAGTTTTCTTTTAAATGTATGTACATCATAATTAGTTTTTATTATTCATATAACTCTTATTCTTGGTAATTTTTCAGGTAGACATGGATAATTTTCGGGGAAAGCTAGCAGCTCTCATATTGTAGAAAAATGAGACTTTAATATCAAAAGAAATCAATTGAGGATCTTAGACCTTAATTTGTATTTTTTTGTAACATGTCATAACAATGATGTGTAATGCGCTTACATTTTGAAGTTATTGGCTCTCTTTATTTTGTAACTTAATCCCACATTGATTTGAAGATACCAAAATATTTCTGGATGTGTTTTAAAACACAATTACCTACATAAATATAACAAGTTACATATATTGGTGAAGTGACTTAATCACCTGTGGGGTTAAATTACATACATACACGCTTGAATTTACTCACTGTCTGAAACTACCAATATCTCTGGATGTATTTTAAAACACAATTACATACATAAAATTAACTAATCAGTGCTGCTACCTAGGCCCCAAAAATTAGGCCCCATTGGTAAGCCCCATGAGGTGGCACAATCCTAATGGTTGCTTGATTGACTTTTTCAAAACCTTAAAAATGCAATGACTAACATACCCTCGTGTGCAATTTCAAAATTGGCTCCGATTAATACCGCCATTAATCTTCATTTACGGAATCCCAAAAATCGCGCGGCCAAGACGAACTGCAATCGTCGTCTCCACGAACTAATCATATTTCGTAAAACATAAAACATTTAGGGTTTCGAATTGGGCAAAACATTCGAACAACACAAATTAAAAAAAATCGGTTTTCAAGAGACGAAATAATCCGTTCTTTTCCTCCAACCTAATCGTCGACGATGGCCAAGAAGAATACAGGTTGGATTTCTTCCCACGATCGACTCTTCTTTGACGACGTTTTTTTTTTTCTGTTAAAACGACGACTCTTCCTTGATATATTGCACATCTTACACTAAAAATCTGTGAATTTCATGATGAAAAATGTGAGACGACTCAGTTCCAGATACATGAATGAGTTATTCGAACAAAGAACTGTATCTGAAATATTTCAGATCCGTGAATCTGAAAAACAAACAGATTGTATCTGAAATTAATTTTTTTTGTTTTAGCAATATGAAGAAATCAGTGTTTAAGATACATGAAACTGAAAGACAAACTCATAGTAAGTGTGGAATTAATTTTATTTTTTAGCAATATGAACAGGTTTGCATTTCTTAATGGTGTATCTGAAAATTAAACAACTGGTGTATCTGAAATTAATCAGTTATTCATTAGTAATACATACAAATCTAACTTCATATACATGAATTTGTTTGCCAACAAAGTAGTGTATCTGAAAATATATGAAATGAGACACAATGGATAAGGGTTAACATGGGGCACCCACAATCTGAGAGATGAATTCAGTGTATCTGTCTTTCAGATACATGAGTATGACACCCCAGTGTGAAACCTTAGCTGTATCTGAAAATATAAACATCATTTATTTAGAAATGTTAAACATGTGTGAAGCCTTGGTTGTATCTGAAATAAAATATCATTTATTGGTGTGCAGTGTCACTATTATGCATGTATCAGAAATATAAACCTCAGTATTTTGTTTGTGAACTGATGTTTATGATTAAGATACATGAAACTGAAAACCAAAACAAACCATGTGGATTTTGAATTACCAGACATGTTAATTAGCAGTACATGTTTTCAAATAAAGTCATTCAAAACCTTTATATATATATAAGTACATGACATTTAGCAATTAAATATTGATCAAGTACACATTAATCAATTCCATGGAAATAAAATGTCAAAAATTCATTTTAAGATACAGTGCTGTATCTTAAAACCAAACAAATAGTAAATGTGGAATTAATTTTATTTTTAACTGCTATATGAACAAGTTTGTATTCCTCAATATTGTATCTGAAAATCAAACAAATGGTGTATCTGGAATTAATATTTATTTATAGCAATACATACAAATCTAACTTCATATACATGAATTGTGGGTGCCCCATGCCAAACAAAGTAGTGTATCTGAAAATATATGAAAAATGAGACACAATGGATAAGGGTTAACATGGAGCACCCACAATCTGAGAGATGAATTCAGTGTATCTGTCTTTCAGATACATGAGTCTGATACCCCAGTGACAACCTTAGCTGTATCTGAAAATATAAACATCATTTATCTAGAAAATGCTAAAACATGTGTGAAGCCTTGATTGTATCTGAAATAAAATATCTTTTATTGGTGTGCAAAGTCACTGTTATGCATGTATCAGAAATATAAACCTCTGTATTTTGTTTGTGAACTGTTGGTTTAAGTTTAAGATACATGTGTATCTTAAAAGCAAAGTGCATGTGTATCTCATGTGAGAGGCATATCAAATGCATCTGGATGTGTGTCAAATATGATCCTCATATGACAGTTTTTTTCAACTGAATATCAACAGATTTTGCATATTCTAAGAAAGACAGAATTGCTGAACAAAGAAGGAACCGCGCATACTATCCGCAGTATAGATCTACATTGACCAGAATATTTGAAACTTTTGCAACATTGGAGTTGAGCAGCAGGCATTCAGAGATGCTCCAGAGAACTCCATTCTGGAATTTATTCAAGTCCTTCATTGACCGGTCATACGATTACAGCAAGACGAAAAAAAATGATGATGATATCCTGTCCATCATCCAATCATTCGACCATAAGTCAGACAGCTTCAACATTGGTGGGAAGCTAATAAAAATTACTACAGATGAAGTCGAACTCATATTTGGGATAAATTCAGGGAACAAAAAAGTTGAAGGTATAACATTTTTATAGATTTGATTCAATTGAAGATTATTAAGTTTTGTTTTTCCTATCCTATCTTGAAATCTTAACTTTACTCTTATATTTTTAAAACACAGTTATGTTGGAAGGGAAACCAAAGACTGCTTTTGTTGAACGGAGATTTCAAAATGTGAAAAGGCCTAATGCTCCAATTGTAAAAGAACAGCTCCTGCAAGCTTTTTCCGGAGAAACAGACATAGATTATGAAGATTTCGCCAGACTCTGCTGCCTGTATGTCTTCTTATGTCTGTTCTACACAAACAGTGGACAAACACTGAGCTGGGGTTATTTCAAATATGTTGAGCACATCAGCAAAATCAAGGATTATGCATGGTCCTCATCAGTATTGGATACATTGATGCAGTCCATCAAAAAATATCCATCAGCCCCTATGAGTGTCACTGGATGTGTGGTACTACTGCCGGTAAATACCTCCTCATAAATTGATTTATACCAAAAACATATATCCTTAACTAACTGAAAATTTTCATTTATGCAGTATTGGCTCTGTGAACACACTAGCATAATTCACTCAACACAAGACAACAAATTTCCACGTTTCTTGAAATGGGATATGCGCAAACTGCACAAACAGATGCACAAGCAAAAAATAAAGAAGATTAAAAAAAAACAGGTAGTGTACAAAAGCATCTATCTTTATTATCTTTAAAAGATAATAGGTGTTGCATGTGTGATCATTAACTTGAGTGTTGCTGCTTTTTATTTTTAAGATACACCTTGTATCTTAAACACTAGATGTATATGTGAGGGTGTATCTTAAACAAATAATGTGAGTACATGTATGTGGTTGCCTTAGGTACTGTTGTATCTTAAAAAATAAAGTATACATTCATTGAGTCTTCCCTTATTCTCATATTTATTTTCCTTTTAAGATGCATCTGTAACTGAATAACCAAAACTTCTGGGTATGTATTTTGCCTATTGTAGGTTTTCATTGAAGAGCTTAGTGCCAGTCTAAATGAACTGAGATATCTTGACACTAGGGCCCCTTCTCAAAACCAATCAGAGGCTGAAGATGGTGAGGATGAGAGTGAATCCCACAATGATTCTGAACAACACAAAGAGCATGACACATTAGAAGATAGAGAGACACACGATGGTAATCAATCACCAGTGAATGATGAATATCAAGTCAATCTGTTAGCTCAGTTGCAGCAACGGATGACAGAAATGGAGGAGGAGAACGTAAACCTCCTGAAGAAAGACAAGGAGATGAAAATCCAAATTTCAGAGTGGCAGGAGGGGTGGAAAAAGCTTTCCTCTGCATTAGAAACAACAACAGAAGAAAAGATAATTTTAGAAAAAAAAATGGAAGGACTGAAGGAGGGTATAAGTTTGAAAGATGCAGAAATCACATCAACCAAAGAAGCTATTGAGAGGCTTCAAAAACAAGTTGATGAACAACTTAAAGTGATCGAGGAATTCCAATTGGATGCCACTGTCCATAACATCACACAGCGTGTTGATTTGGAGAAAGAAAATGAATCCCTAAGGGAAGCAATCAGGCAAAAGGATGAAATGATTGCTGAACTTAAAAAATTAAATGCATCAAATGCTGAAAGCCCGCTTCAAATAGTTCCTCTGCAAGTTTGGTCACCGATACATGGTCCTGTGGATACCATAGATTGTCAGACATTGGCTGAAAAGGAGATGAATGATGAAGGAAACCAGTCAATGATTTCAAAAATCAAACTTGAACAGCGAAAGAGCACCAAAGACCCTGACTTCAAGTATACATTTGATTCATCCAGCACAGCAAGGGGTAGGAAAAGAAGAATCACAAGGGTTCAACAAGATCTGAAAACAAGGCCAAAAAAATTCAAATACAGCTTTCCAAAAACTGCTGTTGTGAAGCTCATGGACAAACAGGATCTGGAAAAACTGAAACACATTGTGGAGCTCACAGAAGGAAGGTAATAAACAAATTCCTTCATATGTTTTTGCTAATGCTTAAATAAAAATCCATCTATGAATTTTATTTTAAGATACAGTAGGTGTATCTTAAAATAAATAACATGTGTAGAGCTCCTGTAAACAATAATGCTTTTGAATATTGTGCATAGTAGCAATGTGAGAATGAAGTATATATCTGTATCTTAAAGTAAATAAACATGTATAGAGCTCTTGTATACATAATTTTGAATTTTAGATGAAAGAAACAGTATCTGTATCTTAAAGTAGATAAACATGAATAGAGCTTTGTATACCATCTATGAATTTTATTTTAAGATACAGTAGGTGTATCTTAAAATAAATAACATGTGTAGAGCTCTTGTAAACAACAATGCATTTGAATATTGTGCAGAGGAGCAATATGGGAAGGAAGTATATATCTGTATCTTAAAGTAAATAAACATGTTTAGAGCTCTTGTATACATAATTTTGAATTTTAGATGAAAGAAACAGTATCTGTATCTTAAAGTATATAAACATGAATAGAGCTTTGTATACTATCTATGAATTTTATTTTAAGATACAGTATCTGTATCTTAAAATAAATAAACACACCATGAGCTCTTGTAAACAACAATGCTTTTGAATATTGTGCAGAGGAGCAATATGGGAAGGAAGTATCGGTGTGGTTCATTATGAAGACATGAGGGCAATATCAGAAGAAGATGAGATCTCAAGCAATGTATGTATCATTAGATAGAAATATTGAATTTTAATTCATGTATCTGAATTATAACAACATATATGATAATTGAAAAATGAACATGTATCTCCCGTCTGATCTTTTCGATTCCCTAGGTCATTGATGCGTACACAGAGATTCTATATGCCGAACAAGGAGATAAATCAATAGATAGAGGTTCATCTTATTTTGTATCTGCCATCATATCCCAATCGCTTTTAGATGACAGCCAGAAACATCTGTTTGACTACCTGGTGAACAAGAAGGTGGATCTTAACTTCCACAGATTCATACACTTTCCGCTTCACAACCAAGGCCATTGGACATTGGCAGTATATGATGTTTCGGAGAACGTGTGGAAGCATTATAATTCACTCCTTCCAGAGGTTGATGCAGAGCATAACACTCATTTAGAATTGGTCTCACAATGGTAAAACACCATCAATATTTCTTCATATTTAACTACTTCAATACACTGAAATTATATGTTACCAATTGTATTTCAATGTGTTTTTATGTATACCTGTAATTAAAAACAGAGGGCATGTTATATATGTGTCACTTTTGGCCTATTGGCAACCATGGAACATTTTGGCAGTTCTAAATTTTTTGTGTTTTTCGATCGGAACCGCATAATTTTGGACTGTTAGCTATCGTCCTGAGCTAGAGGACTCCGATTGAAAATCTAACTGCATATTATGAGTCCTGGTGCCATTTTAAGCCACTCATGAAAATTAATCGAATTCCGGCAACGTTTCTAAAATTTCGCAGTTCCGGGGCGTATCTGGGTTTTTAAGTCACTTACTATATAAGAGGCGTTATAAAAATCAAGTGGCACTATTCATCTTCTTCTTCCTTGCTCCCTCTCTCTCTTTTGCTCACTTTGAGCCCCCTAGACCCCTCAAACCTAAAAACCTAAAGCACGAGAAGTGTAGATCGGGTCCCGATCTACACTCCGGTGCTTTCGGATCTCGATTCCGACGAGTTTCACCCCTCCGTCCGCCCTCTCTTCTCCGCTATTCGGGCCGTTTCGAAGGCCGAGATAGATCGGGCGTGAGAGGGCCGTTGAGAAGGGTTTCGGTGCGTGGAGAGCACCGGTCACCTCTTCCTCCCCCTTGGTGAGCTTCTTTCCCTCCTTTCTTGTTTAGATGATTGCTAGGAGGGGGTTTTGTGTTTGGGAGGTGGCCGGCGGCAGTGGGGGTCGTCGGAGGGTGGTCGGAGGTCGTGGAAGGGGCGGTGGAGGCGCTCGAGCAGAGGCAGGCCCTGTTCCGGGCAGCAGGCAGCAGCGACAACGGCCCAGGCAGCGCGCAGGCTGGGCGCGCGCGGGCATGCGTGCGTGCGTGCGCGGGCGTGCGTACGCGCGGAGTGCGCCCGAGTGCGCGCGGGTCTGGTGCGGGGAGCTGATCGGGCGGCTGTGCGCGGGTCTGTTCGAGCAGCTGTGCGCGAGGGGCTGACGGCGAGCAGTGCACGAGGAGCTGGTCGCGCGGGTTGTGCGCGAGGAGCTGGTCGCGCGGGTCCGGCGCGAGGGACTGGTCGAACGGCGATGCGCACGGGTTGGCGGTGCTAGGCGTGCGGGTGCTGCAGGCGTGCGCGAGGTGGTGGCCGAGGGCAGTGCGCGCGGAAGGGTGTGCAGAGTGCGCGCGGAGGGCGTGGTGGTGCGCGCGGGGTGCGCGCGGGGCGAGGAGCTGCACGCGGGGGCGTGCAGGGTGCTCGCGGGCCGGCGCGATGCGTTCGGGGCGCGCGCGGGCTACTGCGGCTGGGCGCAGGGGACGCGCGGAGCCCCGGGGTAGTGCGGCCGCGTGTCCAGGCGGCGGGCAGGGGCCGGCGGGCGCGGGATGCGCGGGCTGAAGCGCGGCGGTGCACCCGGGCGGCCGGGTGGCCGTGCGGGTGGTTGCCGGGGGTGTTGGGTGTTTCATTTGGGATTTTGGGTATTTAATTGTGTTTTGTGTATATTGGGGTAATTGTGGATTATACTTACCCAGTTAATACCTGTCTTGCAGATCTCGACGGACGGTCGCGCGTCGACCCGATTTCCGGTGAGTGGGACAACCCAACCCAGTTTGGGAGGCGCTACATGCTTTGGGCGTGTACCGTCCTCCCCTGGGGCATAATTTGTATTAACTGTTGTAATTATAATCCATGTAAGCATGATGTGTGTGTGTAGATTTGCATGCCGCCCTAGATTGTATGTTAGGGACTTGCACCCTTAGGATTGTGCATGAGCCGTGCATCCTGCCACCTCGCTATCATGCTAGGAAAGCCCGACCTGTGCATGCGTCCTATTAGTTTGTTTATTTAATTAAATGCGAACTGTAATAATAGATAGCATGCTTAGGGAATATAAGGGGGCCTTGCGAGGTTAACATTGAGACCCGGGTTAGGGTACTCCGTGTTCCTCGTTTGGTTGTCGGATGTCCTACATCGGGACCTCAGGTTACCCTCCCAAGGTCTCTTTTCCCCTTTATGGCTTAAATCCCCGCATCCTGGTTATGCGCGCTGGTGGAATTCTGAGGAATTCAAGACATTAGAGTTGTAGAGATGTGCTGTCAGCGGATCCGAGTGGATCATATGCGATGGATAGGCTGTTCTGTTCCCTTCGTTGGATCCGTGTAGAGACTACCTCGGCGTTGAAAAGGTCGTCCCGTGCAGGGGCTCCATTAGTAGGCGCCTCCTGATTTGGTGAAGGACTGCGCTGAACATGGGAGTGGCCAAACGACCTACGGAGTGAGGAGAGACTATCGGTGGACCAAGGGTGACCAACAGCCTAGTCAGTCCCAAGAGCCTAGGTCACCTGTTGAGAGGTGAGGGTGAGGGTATGGTGGGCCGGCGATGCGACGACCCACAGGATTGTGTATGGATGATTATCAACCCGTTAAGTCCCAACATCCTAGGTCACCTATTGAGGGTGAGGGTGAGGGTGAGGGTATGGGGTTCGGCGATGCGACGAACCCCCGGATTGTGCTGTTATGCTGCTTGAGTGAATGTGGTTAATATGAACTGTATGCATGGGTTGTGCTATTCACTGAGCGTGTGGCTCACCCCTCGCATATTCTTTTTCAGTGATCTCTGAGGGAGGAGCTTCCCGAGCGACTACACCAGTAGAGGAGTAGCGCCGCGTCCCACGAGTTTTGAGGCCATCAGCACCCTTCTTTCTGTTGTATGTATATTCTGTGCTTGGGCACCTAGTTGGATTATGTATGGAGTTTATTTGTGTATATATGGACATGTTGGCTCTCACAGGACTTATGATTGTGTATCGAGTCTGTAGTATGTTTTGACTACAGACTCAGTCTTTTTAGCTTCCGCATTTGGTGTATATATTATGTCAGCCCTGCTTTTATCTTTGTTATCAGTTTAGTGATTAATTGTGATGTATTGTTGATTTCCTGTTACTGATATCATATATACACTTGCCGCGTCCTGGGGACGGCCGCCCTGGGGCGTGACAAAAGTTGGTATCAGAGCCTGGTCCTGTCAGAGCCAAGTGTCTTCCTTTTCATAGAGATGAGTCCTAGGATTTCTATATGCGTATTCTGATCCTAGTGTCTGGTTTTCTTAGGTTGCTGATATGCCTCCTCGCAGAGGACGACGCGGACGTGGTCCCTCTCGACCCTTGGAGGTCTCCGGACCTGCCAGAGTCGAGGATGCTATTGGTGAGTCCTCAGCCGAGAGGTCAGGACCAGCGCAGGAGCCTCCTGCCTGGGAGCGCGCGTTTGCGCGGTTAGCAGATATGGTGGAGACCCAGACGAGGATGTTAGCAGATCAGGCACGGGAGATTCGGGAGCTGCGAGCGGCCCGCGAGGCAGTTCCGCAGGTTCCCCTGGTGGCAGATCCGCCTGGTGCCTGATACACCCCCAGTCCCCGTGGTAGATTCCGGCGGCCAGAGTTCAGGATCCTCAGGAGAGGGAGGCGGGGCTAGAGGCTGCAGCGAGGGTCCAGCAGAGTGGACTCTCAGCCTTTCTGAAGCTCCATCCTCCCGAGTTCTGCGGTCAGACGGAGGACCCCCTTGCTCCCGAGAGATGGTTGATGGAGGTGGATACCATCTTCTCGACGATGCTTTGCACAGACCGCCAGAGGGTCTCCCTGGCTGCGTTTATGCTGAAGGGTAGCGCCGCCGAGTGGTGGGCTACTAGATCAGTTGATTCCAGAGGGACTGGAGCAGCTCACATGGGCGGGATTCAGGGGATATTTCTTGGAGGAGTATTTCCCCTTCTCGACGCGACAGATAGTGGAGCGGGAGTTTGAGCAGCTGACTCAGGGCACTATGTCCGTCGCTGACTACTCCACGCGGTTCACGAGGCTGTCCATTTCGCTCCAGCTCTGGCGATGGACGAGGCGTCGAGATGCCGTCGCTTCGAGCTCGGTCTCAGCAGTGCCATCCGAGTGCACGTCACCGCCCATGCTTTCACGAGGTTCTCCGACTTGGTCTCGGGCGAAGACAGTCGAGAGAGACCTCGGGATCCAGGTGCGGGCTCCGACCCCGTCGACAGACCAGAGGCCACCCAGAGGTCAGGACAGAGGGCAGCGGAAGAAGAAGAGGGCCCGCTTCGAGCAGTCAGCGGCTCCCTCTCTTCCAGCAGATGTGGTGCCAGCGCGAGGCCCAGCACCCATCGCAGCCGTGCCAGTCCAGTCGAGGCGACCAGAGACGAGGCGCTGTTATCACTGTCAGCGCGTCGGGCATATTCTGTATAATTGCCCCGACGCTGGCCGACCCGCAGTGATGCCCAGCAGCAGCAGTTGCAGCAGCGGCCGTTCCAGCAGCCGTTTCAGCAGCAGCGCCAGCAGCAGCAGCAGCCTCAGCGTCAGCAGCAGCAGCCACAGGGTGGCCGTGCTGATCAGAGGAGGCAGCCAGCGCAGCAGGCGAGGCGTGCCCCTGCTCCTCAGCCTCAGTTCGTCCAGGGCCGAGTGGCAGCGCTTTCGGCAGAGGAGGCCCAGGCATCAGGCAGCGTGGTCAGAGGTATTGTTCAGATCTCCCAGCTTCCTGCTTATGTGCTATTTGATTCCGGAGCCACCCACTCGTTCGTGTCTCCTGCTTTCGCGAGACGGACGGGTGTGGCGTCCGCTCCTCTAGATGCTGTGTTAGAGGTAGCATTGCCCGTGGGAGACCGGATTCTCCTCAGTTCGGTGTACCGAGGGTGCACGGTGGAGATCGCGGATCATGAGTTTCCGGTAGAGCTGGTGGAGCTGCGATGCGGATTTTGATGCCATCCTGGGGATGGATTGGCTTGCAGCTAGTCATGCCAGCATCGACTGTTTCGCCAAGTCGGTGTCGTTCCACCTTCCTGGTCGGAGGTCTTTCCAGTTCGTGGGCGATCGAGACGTAGCTCCTTTGGGGTTCGTGTCGTCCATGCAGGCGTGGAGACTCCTTCAGGGTGGATGCGAGGGCTTTCTGGCTTATATTGCTCTGGAGGATGCACCGCTGCGGGCAGATATCAGTCAGACTCCAGTCGTGGCAGAGTTTCCCGAGGTTTTCCCCGACGATCTTCCGGGATTACCGCCGGACCGCGCGATTGAGTTTGAGATCAATCTGCTTCCGGGGACCGAGCCGGTTTCGAGGGCTCCGTACCGGATGGCTCCCGCAGAGCTGAGGGTGCTGAAGGAGCAGTTGGAGGAGTTGCTGGAGAAGGGCTTCGCACGTCCGAGTGTGTCTCCGTGGGGAGCCCCTGTCCTGTTCGTCCGGAAGAAGGACGGTTCACTGCGGCTGTGTATTGATTACAGGCAGTTGAATAAGCGGACAGTGAAGAACAAGTACCCGTTGCCGCGGATCGACGATCTGTTTGACCAGCTTCAGGGAGCGTGTGTCTTTTCCAAGATCGATCTCCGCTCGGGGTACTACCAGTTGAAGATCCGGGAGTCAGATATTCCGAAGACGGCCTTTCGCACCCGGTACGGGCACTACGAGTTCAGAGTACTGCCTTTCGGGTTGACGAACGCGCCGGCGGCCTTCATGGATCTGATGAACCGGGTATTTCGACCCTTCCTCGACTCCTTTGTGGTAGTATTCATCGATGACATATTGGTGTACTCGAGGAGTCTGGAGGAGCACGCTCACCACCTCGCACTTGGAGACTTGGGCTAGACATCAGTTGTTCGCCAAGTTCAGCAAGTGCGAGTTCTGGTTGGAGCGGATGGCCTTTCTGGGCCATGTGATTTCCGGTGAGGGTATAGCTGTGGACCCGGAGAAGACGCTCGCCGTGTCGAATTGGCGTCGACCGTCGAACCCCACTGAGATTCGGAGCTTCTTGGGCTTGGCGGGTTATTACAGGAGGTTTGTGGAGGGTTTCTCCAAGATAGCCGTTCCTCTTACCCGCCTCACTCGGAAAGACGTTCGGTTCGAGTGGTCCCCTTCTTGCGAGGAGAGCTTCCAGGAGCTGAAGCGAAGGCTCACCTCAGCGCCAGTTCTTACCCTTCCATCTGGGAGTGGTGGGTTCGCAGTATACACAGATGCATCGCAGTTGGGTGTGGGTTGCGTCCTGATGCAGCACGGTAAGGTGGTGGCTTACGCGTCTCGTCAGTTGAAGCCCCATGAGCAGAACTACCCCACCCATGACCTTGAGTTGGCTGCGATCATTTTTGCGCTGAAGATATGGAGGCATTATCTCTACGGAGAGGAGTTCGAGCTCTTTACTGACCATAAGAGCTTGACGTATCTGCAGTCTCAGCCGGAGCTCAACATGCGACAGAGGCGTTGGGTTGAGTTCCTTACAGACTACGACTGTGACATCGCTTACCATCCGGGTAAGGCGAATGTCGTTGCAGATGCGCTCAGACAGCCCCTGGGCATGGCCGCCCACATGGCTGTCCGTCGTTGGAGGCTTCTGGAGGAGGCCGCTTGCTGGATCAGTGTTCGAGAGACTCCTGCGGGTGGCTTTTTGGCCAGGCTGGTGGTGCAGCCGGTTCTTCTCGACGAGATCCGCACGGCTCAGGCTCAGGACCCGCATTTTATAGTCCTTTCTGAAGGCGTCGCCCGGGGCGAGCGCCAGGACTACCAGATTCGTGCAGACGGGATCCTGAGATTCAGAGGCCGAGTGTGCATCCCCGACGACGCAGAGCTGAGGCGGAAGATTCTGGACGAGGCCCATCGCTCGAGGTACATCGTGCACCCTGGAGGCACGAAGATGTACAGGGGCCTTCGTCGCGGCTGCTGGTGGCGCGGGATGAAGACAGATATGCCATTTGTTGCCCGATGCCTAGTATGCCAGCAGGTGAAGTCGGAGCATCAGCGCCCTGCGGGGAAGCTGCAGTCCATTGAGATCCCTCAGTGGAAGTGGGAGCAGATCACCATGGACTTCGTCTCGGGTCTGCCGAGGTCACGTTCGGGTCGCGATGCCATCTGGGTGATCGTCGACCGGCTGACGAAGTCTGCTCATTTCCTCCCCATCCGACTCACCGATTCTCTGGACACCCTGGCGCAGTTATTCGTCTCCGAGATTGTCCGACTCCATGGCACTCCAGTCAGCATCATTTCTGATCGAGACGCGCGTTTCACTTCGAGGTTCTGGCGTAGCCTCCAGCACGCCCTTGGTACGAACCTCCACTTCAGTACCGCGTTTCATCCTCAGACGGACGGCCAGTCGGAGAGGACGATCCAGACCCTTGAGGACATGCTGCGGGCCTGTGTCTTTGATTTTGGGGGCAGTTGGGAGAGGCACCTTCCGTTGGTGGAGTTTGCCTACAACAACAGCTATCATTCGAGCATCCGGATGGCTCCCTACGAGGCACTTTATGGCCGCAGCTGCAGGTCCCCCCTGTGTTGGGATGAGGTCGGAGAGCGCCAGCTAGAGGGACCAGAGATCGTTCACCAGACCTCCGAGATGGTGAAGACGATTCGCGAGCGTATCCGAGTCGCTCAGAGTCGTCAGAAGAGCTACGCCGACCGCCGTCGCCGTGAGCTCGCCTTCGAGGTCGGTGATCATGTGTTCTTGAAGGTGTCCCCGATGAAGGGCATCTTCCGATTCGGTGTGCGGGGCAAGCTGAGTCCGCGTTTCATTGGGCCTTTCCTCATACTCGAGCGAGTTGGAGAGGTGGCCTATCGCATAGCTCTGCCCCCACAGTTGGCTCAGGCCCATGACGTCTTCCACGTCTCGCAGCTGAGGCGATACGTCCACGATCCTGCTCACATCATCCCGTTCGAGCCGCTCGTCTTCGAGCCGGACTTGTCTTTCGTGGAGCAGCCGATTGAGATCATGGACCGCCGCGAGAAGAGGCTCCGCACCAAGACCGTCCAGCTGGTCAAGGTGCGATGGCAGCACCGTTCCGGTGCCGAGGCCACCTGGGAGCTCGAGGACGCCATGCGTGACGCGTATCCGCATCTTTTCCCTTCTTAGATGTACTTGTATTTATTTTGAGGACAAAATTTCCTAAGGGGGGGAGAATGTTATATATGTGTCACTTTTTGGCCTATTGGCAACCATTGGAGCATTTTTAGCAGTTTTAAAATTTTTGTTTTTCGATCGGAACCGCATAATTTTGGACTGTTAGCTATCGTCTGAGCTAGAGGACTCCGATTGAAAATCTAACTGCATATTATGTGTCCTGGTGCCATTTTAAGCCACTCATGAAAATTTCATCGAATTCCGGCAACGTTTTCCTGAAAATTTCACAGTTCCAGGGCGTATCTGGGTTTTAAGTCACACTATATAA
>JAUJYN010000049.1:124730-171708 GCA_030737835.1 Acorus gramineus
GGCAACTTAAAAATTCAAAATTCAGAAATATCTATGTAAATTTTGTGAAGTTTTTAGAAAAAAAAAAGTAAATTTTAAACATGACTAAATTCAACATCTACATCTCTCCTTGACATCTCTGACTTAGTACATTTAATGCATGAGTTATTAGTTAATAGTGAATTATTGATTAGTTCACAATTTGATGGGAGTTATACTGTTGTTGAAAAGTTCGTGTTTAATACTCAAACTAATTAATAATGCGGTGCATTATGTAACAAGAGATGGAGAGAGGAGGGAAAAGCAAAACCAGCATGTCTTTTCATGAGGGAATTTATTAATTTAACTCGACAATTATGAAATGTGAATTTATATGAAGAACATAGTCCCTACATATTCATGCAGGTGAGTTACAAATAGGTTTTGGCCAGGGTGGAGTGGGAAAGACAGATGCAGATAGCACATAAAAGTGATCTAGTGTCAAAACCATGCTGTTAAATGCATGCATAAACGATAAAGTGTAACTCATTCAAAACATTGATACCTCAGTGATATGAATAAATAAATCAACCAACCACCTTTTTATGAAATGTGAGCCTTTTGGTTTTAAATATGATGTTTGAGAGGGCCTAATAATCACAGAGATACTAGTTCCGGTTTGTTTATAGAGTAGGAATTAAATTAGTCGACTGGCAATAATAAATTACTGTGGAAGATCCTAATATTCTCAGGCTTATGAGAGAACTGGAAAGGAACACAAGGGTTTTCCAGGTCATGTTGTGGCACCAATTCTATGGTCCAGAAAGCATGCCTAACAATGGGTGAGGGGTGAGGTTTTAGGAAAAGCTGGGAAGGAATTCTTTAGATTTTGAGAAGAATGTATGGGTGTGGGTGGGTTGGTTTTTATTTCTATTTTTTTGTGCAATTTTTTTTTTTTTTTTTTTGGGTGGGGGGGGGGGGGGAAGAAGGTCTGAAGTGGGGGATTTGTCATATAATCAATCAATCTATTGATGAGAAGTGCCAGTGTACATTTTTTTGGCTAGTAAGCACAAATTTATATTAGTGTAAAACAATGGTACAGAAGGATAGAAGTTTTAATCAAAGGAGGAAAACAAGAAAAGGAAAAACTCCTTAGGCACATGCCTATCTTTCTCTCACTCTCAAAAAAAAAAAATCCTGGTATGCGTCCCTACAAATGGAGCATTTTGTTATTACATGAGGACAACGCACAAAAAGGAGTTACAGAATTATACAAGGCCAGAATTATAAAGCAAAATGTGAGCTGCTACATCAGAGCACTCTGAGGATCTTCACACACAAAGATCTCTTTTACTTTGCACATAGAATGACCATGCTGGTCCCCACCATGCCTAAAATCTGGGGGAAGCTCTTATATAGAGTAGAAGAAAGACATACCATGTCTTTTCTGTAGTTGGTAAGGAAATCTGATGGATTGTTAATTTATTGTTAATTTTCCAGCTCTGAAACTCCGGGGGTTGTGATGTTTAAAAACTCTTCCTTTCTGATAGCCCATGGGACCTGGCAATCAGCCTTGAGCCATTTTCTGACCAGTTTGGAATCTGTCACTACATCAGTGCACTGAATCTGATTCTGCTTAGCCAGTTGAAACCACTCCAAAACACCCATGGCATGGCTTCCAAAATTATGGATGGCACAGTTCTGAGTTACCACCATGAATGTACCTGTGTGATCCTTTATAAGCCCCTGCATTGGAGGCTGCTATTTGTGAAATGTTTGTTTAAATCATTGGGAATTCGAGACTAGGAACAAACTTTTGGGGACCCCAAATTGTCTGTCTCATGGAATTTCTCTTGCTTGAGTGTCTTGCATAGACAAAGTAACAGTGGTAAGAATTTGGATTAAGAGTCAATGTTCTGGTATTTGTTTGCCTGAGAGTATCCTCATGTTTCTTTCCTTCCAAATGAACCAGAGGAACTGTGAGACATCATCTGGCCAGACAAGCTATTTGGTCAACCCCATAAAAAAACTCCATATACCTATTTAGCTTCAGCTGCTCTTTTTTTTTTTTTTTGTCTTCTGTAGCACCCCAGATCTAGATGAATAAATGTCCATACCCATTTTGTGTAGCTACAATGGAAAAGGAGATGATCAATTGCACTCAGTGTCCTGATATTGGTTCTAAAAGGATTGTAATCTTATTGCAGATACATACGGAGTGTTTGGGTACATGGCCTCTTCCCCAAATAAGTTTGTTCCAGGAGACTTTCTGACCCATGATTCTGACTGCCTCCCAAGCAGTCCTCATGGATCAGTGGCCCAGAAATCTGCTGTCCAGATAGTGGAATCTTCAGCACCGTCAGAAAAAATGGTAATCTGCTTTATCTGATCCAGTAGAATGTGTGCACCTGAACCTAAATGATCTGGGATTTTCAATTGGCCATCGTGGATTAATAAATTGCTAACTGTAGTTGCCTTATGAAATTTATGTATAAGCCATCGTGTTCGGCATTGTATAGCCTTCCATTAGGCAGCCACCAATCATACCAAGTGCTAGTCTTCTTCCCCGAACTGATTTGCATTTGTGTGAATTCTCAGCAACATCTCTCTGTTTCAATGTCTTTCTCTAGACCCAATAAGGAGGCTTTGGCATTGACTACCCAAATACATTTGCCCCTGATATATTTGGTATGAACCTACTATACCCACAGTGTTCCTGTTACATATGAACTCCCATGAAAGATGTAAAACAACTCTGTTCCATTCCAGTAATCTTCAGATCCCAAGTCCCCCTTCTGCTTTTGGTTTATATATAAACCCTCTCCCAATTCACAGAACATATTTTCTGGATGGCCAGGGATCCAGTCCACAAGTACTTGGCCATGAGCTGTTCCATCTTCCTCTGGACAGCTTTAGGAATAGAAAACACACTAACCCAATAAATTTGCTTACTACTGGGAATTGATCTAATCAGCTCCCCCATCCCTGCTGACTCATAAGCTTAGTTTTCTGTTAATTAGAGGCACACATCTCAGCAGTCATTTCTGTGTTAAATGAGGGTGAACCTAAATACTTTATCATAATCCTAGTACACATTGGTGAAGAAAAGGATTTTTTTTGTTCCTAGACCTTTTATTTTTCCTTTTGCTTAAATAAAAAGTTTCCCACCCTTTCTCAAAATAAAAGAGCATTTTCATGAAACAGAATTTCACCCATGATTTGTCCCAAGTCCTCATTACTGGTTTGTAGCTCTTTGTAACGCGGGTTTGCCCAACTAAGGGTGAAATTTGGAAACACGATGGAAAAGTATGATTTTGAATATAGTAGTTTAAATAAGCTCAATTCCTAGGAAGCTCACTTTCAGCGCTTCTTAAAAAACATACTGGAAACATGAGTTTCTACATCAAAAGTTTGCAACTAATTTTACAGAAGAAGCCTGACAATGCTGACAAAATTTTGATCATCTTTTTCTCACCTGGTGTTTCGTGTTATTGTTGTTTCGTGCAACTACCCAATAACATGAGAGCATGTGACTAAAGGATAGTATGACCCAAAAAGTACCAGGAGAGAGGACACCTTCTTCTCCTCCAATGGTAAACTTTCAAAACTCATAATTTGCCCACAAACCCATTGTGTCCCTCTCATTTTTGTAACCGAACATTAATCATTCTTCTGGCTCTTCTCTTGTGTTGGAGAAAAGTACCGAATTCCTTTCTTGAACATTTTTCTCCAGAAGTTTTTGAAAACACAGGTGTTAACTGCCCTATCAAAATTTGACATCATCCACACTCCTACAATGTGCTCTGGGACCACGATTCATCTGGTAAAGATCATCCCCATGTGAAAGATTGCCAGAATTCTTCTATTTCCAGCCAATGGATTAGATACAGCTAGATTTGTTCTCAACACCTAGCCATAAATCTAGTATAGACTACAAGGTGCTCCAGGACCACTATTCATCGGGTAAAGATCATCTCCATGTGAAGGATTGCCAAAATTCTTCTGTTGCCAACCAGTGGATTAGTTACAGCTAAATTTTTTCTCATCACCTGTTTCAATCAACACTAGCCATAAATCTAGTCTAAACCATAAATTGACATCAAGTTTCATTTTGCATGGCATTGGCTGTAGTTCTTCCCCAAGTGAGAGTGAAAATGATGCACTATCAAAGACAAATGGACATCTAAATTCCAAACAGACGAGATCCGCAAACCCAATTCATTTTCCCCCTCTTTCCAAACAAACATACAACTGTCTCCACTTTTTTTTTTTTTTTTTTGACGAAAGACAGAAGATTCTATTTCATAAGAAACCCCCAGATAAAAGGAGACGAGGGATTTCCAAACATGAGAAAAAGGAAAGGGAAGAAGGAGAAAGAAATAAAATTACAAGAGGGGTAGGGGATGTGAACCCCCTTACAATGAATTCTCTACATCGCCTCCCAAACCACAAAGGGCCCATAATGGACAAAGGAGAGCCTTCTCCCAAAATGATAGTCACATCATGTTGGAAAGCACTTTCACTGTGAGTGAGCCACATGGTCCAATACACTGCATGTAGAAGAAGACATTAGAATTTGGCAACACTGCTTTAGGCAGTGTTTGGTCGCCTGATTGAACAGCTTTTGCGTTTGCAGGAAGCTGTTTATGCAATCGTGCAACCGAACAATTTTAATGTAGCAGCTTCTTGCAAACGGATTCCAGGCCTGCGATTTCTAAAAGCTGGAGAGAGTGAGCTTCCTGCACAATTAGTTTTAAAACCTAGATTCTTGCATAATCAATTTTGCAATCGCGCAACCAAATGCACCCTTAGTTGCCTTGTTTGTGTCTTATCTAAAACCATCTTCACATGCTCTCAATGTCGTTGAACGAGCATTGAGATCCAAGGGTTGCGCCCACTTTCTCCCACTTCCACAAAAAAATTCACAAGTGTAGACTAGGTGATCTCTCGACTCCATCTCCGAACTATAAAGCTCTCAACAAGTATTGTCATCATTCATCCATTTGGCATGATTTTGCTTGGTGAGGATTTTACAGAGGGAAGGCAACCAATACACCCGCGGATCTTCAAAGGCATAAGAGAACCCCAAATAAGGCTACCAAACTGAGAAGTGATTGGTTTTGAAGGGGTGTTCTTGTTGAGGATTCTATAAAAGGAACGCACAAAGAACCAGAAGCATGGGGCCTCCTTCCATACAACGTGATCCTGCTCCAAATTCAAATCAACATCATTAAGCACCTCTAAAAAAGAGGAAAACTCCTCTTCCTCAATAGCGCTAATGTTGCGACGAAGCCGAGTTATCCAAATAATAGAGTTGTCAGCGCAAGTGAATGAGTCACAAATGTAGTCCTCTGCATCAAGGGCAATCCGGAATGGTTTGGAAATAGAGAAGTCGGAGAAGAACCATGAAGCCACTTATCTTTCCAAATCCGAGTCTCCACCCCGTTTCCACAGACAAGGCTTATTTCTCCTTCAATCTTTGATACAACTTCAATTACGTCCTTCCACACAGGTAGAACAACTCTAGGTCGTGGGAGCAAAGCGAGCCTTGAGCAATTGGAATAATATTTCTCCTGAATAACCTCTACACAAAGAATCAAATCCAAAACCATTCTCCGAAGCCATTTGCCCAAGAGCACATAATTCATGTATCGGAGATTTAGGATTCCCATTCCACCCGCCTTCCTGGGTCATTCTCCTTCCATCATTTGCCCAAGAGCACATAATTCATGTATCGGAGATTTAGGATTCCCATTCCACCCGCCTTCCTGGGTCTACAAACGAGATCTCATTCCACCCACCTTCTTGGGTCTACAAACGAGATTTAGAATTCCCATTCCACCCGCCTTCTTGGGTCTACAAAAAAAGTCTCCACATTTTCTTGTCTGAAAAATCTATTATATTCAATTCCAACAAGGGTTTTTTTTCAAAATCAAAACGTGAAATGCCAACCACATTTCTTCATGACAACAATGCTAACAACTTAGACTTCTTTGAGAAAATTTCACATTTGTTCCTTCCGGAAATAAAGCACAAACTTTTTTTTTCAAAAATAAAACAAAGCGCACAAGTTACATTGTGTTGACCCATAGCAAAAGGTTATATTCAAGAAGACTAATTCACTTCCTAAAATATATTTTTTTCCATAAATAAAACATTAATTTGTGAACCGTGTTTCTATATAACCATGATTCCAAAATCTTAAATTTTTAATAGACAATTTCCCATCTTTTTCCTTCTATAAAACACAAGGTATATCGTGTTCACCCACATAAAAGATGAAATCAAGAAGGCTTCTCAAAATATGACAAAATCCACTTCACTTATAAATTGCTCCACGGCATGAATCATCTGCTAATGTTTGACTGCTTGTACTAGTTGATAATTTTCCCAAAGCAAAACGCAATACAAATAAGAATCAAGACCAGTCTTCCAGAATCAACAGAATGCGTTGGAAAGGATTGCCCTGACCAGTAAAATGTCATGATTCAACAACAAGAATGAAAAAAATTAATGCATAATCTTACAAACAAAAGGATGTTTTATGTATGTAATAAATACTCAAAAAATTCCCTGCCTACATCAAGGTCATGCTTGCCACAGCTTCCACCCAAAGCAAACTGCTTTTGGGCACTCTAGGATCTAAGGGCACATGGATGACATGGCTTTCCATATAATCAAGATGAAACCACCAAGGGAAACTTTTCTCCATTTTGAAAAATCATGACAGATAACTTTTGCCGAAAGTCAATTTTATTTCCCATAGAAATCAAGCTTCATTAGCCGGAGAGCACCCTTTACCTCCAAAAAGGAGGCTAGAAATTCAAATCCCACCACCACCAAGAATCAATGGGCCATCAATTATTTTTATTTTTTTATAAAAAACACTTCTATGCTCGAACAGGCCATGCGTCCAGTCATCAAAAATTTAAGGGGAGAGGGGTGCGAGCAAGGTCCCACCCTAAATGAAAGAGAGAAATGAAGTTCATCATATCCATACTTCTTAGGGGTTCTCTCTCCCTAAAGATTGTCTATCCTCATTTTTCTTTTCCTTTCATATTTTCATTTAATTTTGTTCAGGTAAGGTATCCCTCATTTCCTTTTGTTTTGGGGCATTTTTTTTATTAATAAGAAAGCTCGCTCCCTTATTCCCCAAAAAAAAAAAAAAATCACTTGTCCAAACAAATTCAGTCTTTAGGAATTTTGGATTAATATGGTTTGCTTGCCATTTGGCTTATGACGAAGGAGGAAAACTTCAAGAAGTTGGTTTATATTGAGGAACACTTGGAATGAAATCACCATTAACCTAAAGGGTTGGTGTAAATTCATCTAGTGGGCGGATTCCATTTCTCTAAATTTGGGAGTGGCTAATTTCCAGAGAAAGAATGAATGTATACTAGTAGGGTTTATGGGTTTTGTTTTGTTATCTTTTTGGGAGATATGTGCCCCCTACCAGATCAAAGTTAGCCTCCGGTTAAATATCAATAGAATGCTCTCATTTTCCATATAACTTTGAAGGATTTTTTTTCCAATTTAGATGCTTTTTCTTTAATTTCCACATTTTTTCCAATTAAGAAGATTTCCAGGCGCATATGAAAGCAACTGAACATGTTACTTCTGACTTTGAGCATTACGTGTTGTAAGCCCATTGATCCTAATAAACTCCACTAAATATCCATCTTTATCAATAATATTAATTCACCAATCATGCCTTTACCTTTCTTGGTCTTTCAGTTTCAAAGGGTAATTCCTTCACATTGAATCCTAACTAGCTTCCATGAAAACATATTTAATTAATGAGTTATAAAAGATTGGTTATTGTGCATGATTCTAATCAGGGCACTGCCTGCATAGGTTCATATGCGATGTTTATGTTTCTAATTTCATGGGGACTGTCATTTGTTTTAGGTATAAATAATAGAATTATCTCTCAAAAAGAAGTTGATCAAGTAGTGAAAGAAAAACTATTACGAAAGTGACATGCTGACTTACTTTAATTGTATTGTCCATGGAACTGGAGTATAGCCTATTTGCACCCACGACTAATGAGACCACCGCAAGGCTGTGACCCTTAAGAGAAGCAGCAGGTTCAAAGCAATTTCCAGCAGGACTAAATCTCCATACCAATATATTTCCATCCTACAACAAATTCATACGTATATAGATAATACATTGGCAGCATACAGATTTTAATAGATGAAATCTCAATTAATAGACAAAAAATTATACCTGCGTTCCAGCAAAAAGCATTCCGTTGCTAGCAGCCATAGCATACACCTGCCCAGCCGGTCCACTAAGGCTCATTTCAGTCACCGTCTGTGTGTTCCATACCTAATAATAAAAAGACAAACAAAATATAAAAAACACCACAATCATTTAACCTAGCAGCAATCCCTCATCTCCCTTGTATGGGGGCTTCTTTCATTAGTAAGATAGCTCTTCATTGTTTTCAATAAAAAATAACCTAGTAGCAATAAAATGAATAAAATCAACTTCAGTTTAAAATGACAACTACTGGTTTTTACCTTGATGGAATTGGGGATCCCAACCAAAACCCAAGGCCCTTCACTGATCAAACAACCAACTTCGGCCCCCATATTAACAACAGTAGCGCACTACAAGGAAAAAACCCAAAATCAATGTATCACCTAGGCAGCACTACATAGAAAAGAATCAAAATATATCTAGAAACCAATATTACCTGCCCAGACTGACAATCCCAAACCCTAACTGACCCATCCTTGCTCCCTGAATACAGCTTATCCGACCCTGATGGAAGAGCAATTCCAGTGATAGCCTGCTCAAAAAATAAGAACCCGCCTTAACCATCAAAACAACTTTTTTTCTTTTGAAGGAAACCACAAATTAAACTGAAAACCCACAAAGAAAATCAAATAATCACCTTCTGATGCCCCTCAAGGCGAGTCAGTAATGATATTTCATCCCCAACAGACCAAGAATGCAAATACTTGCACTTCTCACCGTAGGCACACTTCTTCCCCGCCATCCAGAAATTGCAGACCTTCTCCTTCAAAGACGCCCGAGAGGCCCCTACCACACCTCCTCCCTGACCCCTGCCCCAATTTGAGGAGTGTCCGTTAGGGTTAGGGTTAGGATTCCGACGGTAGGTGAGGTTCTGGTGGATCCGCTTCGGCGGGGCTGCCATAGAAGTTGAGGAGGAGTCCGAGGGATCGCTGTGCAGGTACGAGCAGGGGTTCTTCGTGCACCGTCCGGCTAGCCAGAAGTGGCAGACCTTCGGTCTTGAATATGACGATGTAGAGGAAGGTCCGCCGCCGAGTCTCTGGAATATTCTCTTGTTTCCGTTTCTCTCCATCGATTCCATGTCCATGGCTTCTTTAGGGTTTGTATCCAACACAAGAACTACAGAGAACAAAAGAGGAAAAGAAAACCCTAATTCAGAATCCTGAAGGAGGCACTACCACCGCAAGTGATCGGACGGTCTCGGACGGCTCCGGCAATCTCTGCTGGAAGATCGAGAAACGCGGAGAGAGTCCGTCGAGAGGTAGGAGCACGAGAAGACCATCAGAGATGGCGGAGAGGACTCAGAATCGGAGCTCCAGACGAAGAACATACGTGAGTCGAAGAAACCCTATTGATCTCCCTCCCTCTCTTCTCTCTCTCTCTCTCCTTTCTCACAGTTATGAAACCAAGAGGGAAGAGACAAACGAACCTGAGTCGAGGCGATCAAAGCCTTTGGAAGGTCGACGTTTGAGGTAGGGAAGAAGGGTTTTATAGATTTTTCACGGGGGCTGGGGTGGGGGCGTCAAATTTAGGCTGTTCGCACGTGGGGGACGTCCCTGCCCCTGCCAAGTGAAAAATGACCGTGTGGCTGTTGGGCCGGGTCGGTTTCGATAACAATGATCGCGCCTCTTTTCGATTTCGGATGGCTATTTGCATCCCTTTAATTTGTAATTAAGTCTTATTTAAATATATTTTATTGTTAAAAATTTATTTAGATATTTCTAATTAATACATTTCCTAGTCTATCTAATTTTTAAAAAAAATCTTTAATTGGCATTATTTTATCAGCAATAATGATTCCTAGGCCCTAATTTTTCAGGCCCCATCACAGGCCCCATGATGTGGCAAGTGTACATTATCTATTATACCCTTTACTTGATAACTACCTTAACATGTATCCCTATGATTGTGGAGTATCATTTAATTTTAAAAATTCTGTATTTATTCACCATTAATGGATTCTTAAAATCTTGCAACAATATTTGAGAGGGACCGGAGAAACCATTGATGTTGAAACAATTGAAAATCTGTCTTGTATGCGAAATGAGGAGGTTTTGCATTACGGAATTGATTTTGTTTATGAAGAATACATGGGAGCAAATCGGAAATTCTATTTTTGAGGAGAAAGCACGAAATCTTTTTTTTTTTTTCGATTTGGATCTCACATCAATGTCTCTCGGATCAGGTTTGACATTATTAGATTCGTAAAAAATTGTGTTTTGTTTTTTGTTTTAAATATTTAAACACAATTTTTTTTTCATGTATTGAATGTCATTTATCACATTTTGATTTGTTTTTGTTTCAATATCTAAATGTACCGTTACATTTTATATATGAGTAGTTTGTTTGATGTTACTGTTACATTGTTGACAATGTAATTTTTCAAATCTGTATTATTTTTGTTACATTCGTAAATGTAACAGTCAACCGCATGCATATATTGATTTATATTTGTTACATTTATGAATGTAACATTCATTCGTGTATTGCATTTGTTTCAATGTAAATAGTAATTTATATTTGTTACATTTATTACTGTAACAGTCAAATACATATGTTTGTTAAATGTATCACACAATAAAAAAAGTGTTTGACATTTTCTATAAAATGTAACTGACTATTGAAAATATAATCTGTTTCTAAATTGTTTAAACATTGCATGGAATGTAAAATATTTAGGTAGGAAAATGAAATTGTTTGTTATATTTATGTAAATGTAACAGTTCTAATGTAAATGTAACAAATCGTTGTGAGAGATGTAAATATTTAATAAAGGTATTTGATGTAACTAATTCATATAGTAACTATATGTGTTTTTTTATTTAAATTTGAATACAATAAATATCCAACTTTTTTAGTGTAATTTAGGTTCAATTGTAATTTAGGTAAGGATTTTAAAATTCAAAATTTGAAATGGTTAAATGGATTTCAAGATTCACATGGAAAGTTAATAACCGAATAGAGAAAATGGGGGGATTTGGGTTAATGAGAGAGATTTTTAATGAAGGGCATATTTGTATTTTACCATTTTACCATTTTTAAAAAGTTAACAAGTCAACTAATAACAATCAATAAGGTGATGACACCTCATGGGGCTTGTTAATGGGGCTTATATTTTGGGGCCTGGGTATCACCACTCTTTTATCAGTGCTGCTACCTAGGCCCCAAAAATTAGGCCCCATTGGTAAGCCCCATGAGGTGGCACAATCCTAATGGTTGCTTGATTGACTTTTTCAAACCCCTAAAAAATGCAATGACTAACATACCCTCGTGAGCAATTTCAAAATTGGCTCCGATTAATACCGCCATTAATCTTCATTTACGGAATCCCAAAAATCGCGCGGCCAAGACGAACTGCAATCGTCGTCTCCACGAACTAAAACATAAAACATAAAACATTTAGGGTTTCTATTTGGGCAAAACATTCGAAGAACACAAATTTAAAAACATCGGTTTTCAACAGACGAAATAACCCGTTCTTTTCCTCCAACCTAATCGTCGACGATGGCCAAGAAGAATACAGGTTGGATTTCTTCCCACGATCGACTCTTCTTTGACGACGTTTTTTTTTTTTCCTGTTAAAACGACGACTCTTCCTTGATATATTGCACATCTTACACTAAAAATCTGTGAAAAAATGTGAGACGAATCAGTTCCAGATACATAAATGAGTTATTCGAACAAAGAACTGTATCTGAAATATTTCAGATCCGTGAATCTGAAAAACAAACAGATTGTATCTGAAATTATTTTTTATTGTTTTAGCATAATGAAGAAATCAGTGTTTAAGATACATGAAACTGAAAACCAAACAAATAGTAAATGTGGGATTAATTTTATTTTTAACTGCAATATGAACAGGTTTGTATTTCTGAATGGTGTATCTGAAAATCAAACAAATGGTGTATCTGGAATTAATCAGTTATTCTTTAGTAATGCATACAAATCTAACTTCATATACATGAATTTGTTTGCCAAACAAAGTAGTGTATCTGAATATTTATGAAAATGAGACACAATGGATAAAGGTTAACATGGGGCACCCACAATCTGAGAGATGAATTCAGTGTATCTGTCTTTCAGATACATGAGTATGAAACCAGTGACAACCTTAGCTGTATCTGAAAATATAAACATCATTTATCTAGAAATGCTAAAACATGTGTGAAGCCTTGATTGTATCTGAAATAAAATATCTTTTATTGGTGTGCAAAGTCACTGTTGTGCATGTATCAGTAATATAAACATCTGTATTTTGTTTGTGAACTGATGTTTATGATTAAGATACATGTGTATCTTAAAAAGCAAAGTGCATGTGTATCTCATGTGAGAGGCATATCAAATGCATCTGGATGTGTGTCAAATATGATCCTCATTTGACAGTTTTTTTCAACTGAATATCAACAGATTTTGCATATTCTAAGAAAGACAGAATTGCTGAACAAAGACGGAACCGCGCATACTATCCGCAGTATAGATCTACATTGACCAGAATATTTGAAACTTTTGCAACATTGGAGTTGAGCAGCAGGCATTCAGAGATGCTCCAGAGAACTCCATTCTGGACTTTATTCAAGTCCTTCACTGACCGGTCATACGATTACAGCAAGACAAAAAAAAATGATGATGATATCCTGTCCATCATCCAATCATTCGACCATAAGTCAGACAGCTTCAACATTGGTGGGAAGCTAATAAAAATTACTACAGATGAAGTCGAACTCATATTTGGGATAAATTCAGGGAACAAAAAAGTTGAAGGTATAACATTTTTATAGATTTGATTCAATTGAAGATTATTAAGTTTTATTTTTCCTGTTCTATCTTGAAATCTTAACTTTATTATTATTTTTTTAAAACACAGTTACGTTGGAAGGGAAACCAAAGACTGCTTTTGTTGAACGGAGATTTCAAAATGTGAAAAGGCCTAATGCTCCAATTGTAAAAGAACAGCTCCTGCAAGCTTTTTCCGGAGAAACAGACATAGATTATGAAGATTTCGCCAGACTCTGCTGCCTGTATGTCTTCTTATGTCTTTTCTACACAAACAGTGGACAAACACTGAGCTGGGGTTATTTCAAATATGTTGAGCACATCAGCAAAATCAAGGATTATGCATGGTCCTCATCAGTATTGGATACATTGATGCAGTCCATCAAAAAATATCCATCAGCCCCTATGAGTGTCACTGGATGTGTGGTACTACTGCCGGTAAATACCTCCTCATAAATTGTTTTATACCAAAAACATATATCCTTAACTAACTGAAAATTTTCATTTATGCAGTATTGGCTCTGTGAACACACTAGCATAATTCACTCAACACAAGACAACAAATTTCCACGTTTCTTGAAATGGGATATGCGCAAACTGCACAGAGATTGCACAAGACAAAAATAAAGAAAATTAAAAAAAAACAGGTAGTGTACAAAAGCATCTATCTTTATTATCTTTAAAAAACAATAGGTGTTGCATGTGTGATCATTTAACTTGAGTTTTGCTGCTTTTTATTTTTAAGATACACCTTGTATCTTAAAAACTGGATGTATATGTGAGGGTGTATCTTAAACAAATAATGTGAGTACATGTATGTGATTGCCTTAGGTACTGTTGTATCTTAAAAAATAAATTATACATTCATTGAGTCTTCCCTTATTCTCATATTTATTTTCCTCTAAGATACATCTGTAACTGAATCTTAAACACTAGATGTATATGTAGTGTTTTATTTTTAAAAATCTTAAACACTAGATCTTAAAAATAATATTTTATTTTTAAGATACACCTTGTATCTTAAAAACTGGAAGTATATGTGAGGTTGTATCTTAAACAAATATTGTGAGTACATGTATGTGGTTGCCTTAGGTACTGTTGTATCTTAAAAAATAAAGTATACATTCATTGAGTCTTCCCTTATTCTCATATTTATTTTCCTCTAAGATACATCTGTAACTGAATCTTAAACACTAGATGTATATGTAGTGTTTTATTTTTAAAATCTTAAACACTAGATCTTAAAAATAATATTTTATTTTTAAGATACACCTTGTATCTTAAACACTAGATGTATATGTGAGGTTGTATCTTAAACAAATAATGTGAGTACATGTATGTGGTTGCCTTAGGTACTGTTGTATCTTAAAAAATAAAGTATACATTCATTGAGTCTTCCCTTATTCTCATATTTATTTTCCTTTTAAGATACATCTGTAACTGAATAACCAAAACTTCTGGGTATGTATTTTGCCTATTGTAGGTTTTCATTGAAGAGCTTAGTGCCAGTCTAAATGAACTGAGATATCTTGACACTAGGGCCCCTTCTCAAAACCAATCAGAGGCTGAAGATGGTGAGGATGAGAGTGAATCCCACAATGATTCTGAACAACACAAAGAGCATGACACATTAGAAGATAGAGAGACACACGATGGTAATCAATCACCAGTGAATGATGAAGATCAAGTCAATCTGTTAGCTCAGTTGCAGCAACGGATGACAGAAATGGAGGAGGAGAACGTAAACCTCCTGAAAAAAGACAAGGAGATGAAAATCCAAATTTCAGAGTGGCAGGAGGGGTGGAAAAAGCTTTCCTCTGCATTAGAAACAGCAACAGAAGAAAAGATAATTTTAGAAAAAAAAATGGAAGGACTAAAGGAGGGTATAAGTTTGAAAGATGCAGAAATCACATCAACCAAAGAAGCTATTGAGAGGCTTCAAAAACAAGTTGATGAACAACTTAAAGTGATCGAGGAATTCCAATTGGATGCCACTGTCCATAACATCACACAGCGTGTTGATTTGGAGAAAGAAAATGAATCCCTAAGGGAAGCAATCAGGCAAAAGGATGAAATGATTGCTGAACTTAAAAAATTAAATGCATCAAATGTTGAAAGCCCGCTTCAAATAGTTCCTCTGCAAGTTTGGTCACCGATACATGGTCCTGTGGATACCATAGATTGTCAGACATTGGCTCAAAAGGAGATGAATGATGAAGGAAACAAGTAAATGATTTCAAAAATCAAACTTGAACAGCGAAAGAGCACCAAAGACCCTGACTTCAAGTATACATTTGATTCATCCAGCACAGCAAGGGGTAGGAAAAGAAAAATCACAAGGGGTCAACAAGATCTGAAAACAAGGCCAAAAAAATTCAAATACAGCTTTCCAAAAACTGCTGTTGTGAAGCTCATGGACAAACAGGATCTGGAAAAACTGAAACACATTGTGGAGCTCACAGAAGGAAGGTAATAAACAAATTCCTTCATATGTTTTTGCTAATGCTTTCATTCAAATCATTCTATGAATTTCATTTTAAGATACAGTAGGTGTATCTTAAAATAGATAAACATGTGTGTTTTTTTGCTAATGCTTAAATAAAAAATCCATCTATGAATTTTATTTTAAGATACAGTAGGTGTATCTTAAAATAAATAACATGTGTAGAGCTCTTGTAAACAATAATGCTTTTGAATATTGTGCATAGTAGCAATGTGAGAATGAAGTATATATCTTTATCTTAAAGTAAATAAACATGTTTAGAGCTCTTGTATACATAATTTTGAATTTTAGATGAAAGAAACAGTATCTGTATCTTAAAGTAGATAAACATGAATAGAGCTTTGTGTACCATCTGTGGCAATTTTATTTTAAGATACAGTATCTGTATCTTAAAATAAATAAACACACCATGAGCTCTTGTAAACAACAATGCTTTTGAATATTGTGCAGAGGAGCAATATGGGAAGGAAGTATCGGTGTGGTTCATTATGAAGACATGAGGGCAATATCAGAAGAAGATGAGATCTCAAGCAATGTATGTATCATTAGATAGAAATATTGAATTTTAATTCATGTATCTGAATTATAACAACATATATGATAATTGAAAAATGAACATGTATCTCCCGTCTGATCTTTTCGATTCCCTAGGTCATTGATGCGTACACAGAGATTCTATATGCCGAACAAGGAGATAAATCAATAGATAGAGGTTCATCTTATTTTGTATCTGCCATCATATCCCAATCACTTTTAGATGACAGCCAGAAACATCTGTTTGACTACCTGGTGAACAAGAAGGTAGATCTTAACTTCCACAGATTCATGCACTTTCCGCTTCACAACCAAGGCCATTGGACATTGGCAGTATATGATGTTTCGGAGAACGTGTGGAAGCATTATAATTCACTCCTTCCAGAGGTTGATGCAGAGCATAACACTCATTTAGAATTGGTCTCACAATTGGTAACACCTTCAATATTTCTTCATATTTAACTACTTCAATACACTGAAATTATATGTTACCAATTGTATTTCAATGTGTTTTTATGTATACCTGTAATTAAAAACAGAGGGCAGAGTTTGGAAAACACTTCACCGGCAACATAGATGGCGAAATCATATCAGTTGCAGACGCACCACAGCAAAATCGAATGTCGTAAGTGTCAATCAATATGAAAGTCCAAAATTCAGATTATTATTTGTATCTCTTATAAGAACCAATTTATTGCAGGATGGATTGTGGGCCAATCATCATGAACATAATGAAACAACATGCTGCAAACGAGCAAGTGACCACGTATATGATGGACAGGAAGCAATGTAGACCCATAAGAGCACACATCATGCATAAAATTCTGAATGACAAGCACCATACATATACAGACGAAGATCACCTGGTCAGGCAGATGTACATGGAAGATTGACCAGAAAAAGAATGGAGTTTATAAAATGAACAAATTGGAAAATCGTTAATTGTTTGTAAATGTTTGATTATAAATGTTAGATTTTTGTGCTGTGTATATGAAACTCTTTGTGAAAATATACAGGCTTCATGTATTTGTGAAATATACAGGCTTCAGCTGTTTTTAACTTATCAAAATTGCCTAGATGTGTATGTATCTGAATTTTGAACACTGTATCTGAAAACCTGTATGTTAGAAGACAGAAGATTGACATCAAATTGTGTATGTATCTGAATTTTACACACTGTATCTGAAAACCTGAATGTCAGAAGATAGAATGATTTTGGTGTCTAAACTGTCATGTGTGTATAAAATGTGATGTATCTGAAAACGTGATATGTATCTTAAGACATAAAATAAAAACCTATATTACTGACCAACAATGTTTTCAACTTATCAAAATTGTGAATGTGTGTATCTGAATTGCTGACTTATCAAAAAATGGTTCTTTTATTTGAATGTATCTTAATTCAAATGAATCATATCAAAATTGTGTATATCTTTCACATATTAAAGTACAAGCTTATTGCCTAGATGTGTATGTATCTGAATTTTACACATTGTATCTAAAAACCTGTATGTTAGAAGACAGAATGATTGGCATCAAATTGTGTATGTATCTGAATTTTACATACTGTATCTGAAAACCTGAATGTCAAAAGATAGAATGATTTTGGTGTCTAAACTGTCATGTGTGTATAAAATGTGATGTATCTGAAAACGTGGGATGTATCTTAAAACATAAAATAAAAACCTATATTACTGACCAACAATGTTTTCAACTTATCAAAATTGTGAATGTGTGTATCTGAATTTCTGAACTTATCAAAAAATGGTTCTTTTTATTTGAATGTATCTTAATTCAAATGAATCATATCATAATTGTGTATATCTTTCACATATTAAAGTACAAGCTTATTGCCTAGATGTGTATGTATGTATCTGAATTTTGAACATTGTATCTTAGAATACAGAATGATTGACATCAAATTGTGTATGTATCTGAATTTTACACACTGTATCTGAAAACCTGAATGTCAGAAGACAGAATGATTTTGGTGTCTAAACTGTCATGTGTGCATAAAATGTGATGTATCTGAAAACGTGGGATGTATCTTAAAACATAAAATAAAAACCTACACACTTTGAGAAAATAGTGAAAACACATTCACAGAACACATTGACATCAAATGTGTTGTACAATGGAGAAAATCAAAAAGCCCAATACAACCTACTAACAATTAGAGCTTTCAGGTATTTTCGCCTTCTTGTTTCTCGGCTTATACACCTTGGGTGCCTTCCTTCTTGACGGTGGTCGTCCTTTACTTCGAACCTTGAAAGGCGAGTGAACAATTGAATCTGGCACCTCATCACCAACACTATAGTCAGTATTTGCTTTTGTCAAGTCATCATACAAAGAATCAAGCTTTTTTTTGCACAACTCAAATTTTTCAGGAGAAAGAACAGCAACGTCAGCGATTGACAAAAATGTAGAGTACAAATCATGGTGCCTCCACATTTGCTCATTTGGCATGTTGTCTACATAACAATTTTTCACGAAATTATGTTTTCGTTTAATGCCCTTCCGCCAACGATCAATGATGTATTCTTCTGAAACTTCCATCGTGTTGGTGTGTATGAGAACTTTCAAAGAATGTCTACACATGATACCTTTAAATTCAAAAAGACAGCAAAGACATGTAATCTCCTGCTTACCTTCATCTAAACGAACTTGATACGCTATTTTTTTGTCACTCCATCCTTGCCCTTAGAAATATCATCAACTACGAAAAATCTAACACGTCCCACATCTGACACATGGACAAGATTGCAAAAAATCATACCCTTGATTTCATTCTGAACCTTCCTAAAAATATCATGTGTATATGCCTCTTGGAATTGTTTCTCAAAATAGAATTCTGTGAGCAAAGGAATAATTGAATTTATCGAATGAAAATCAGCCTTCTCCTCCTTCTCAACCTTGCTTTTCAACGCATTATCATACTGCTCAACAAACTGCTTCAATGTTGTCTTTGAATTAACATAATCATCAAAAAATGCATTCATGCTTTCACTTCTCTGTGTAGTAGACATACCAGCCCAGAAAGTTTCTTTCACATACACCGGGACCCATCGTAAACGATCAGTGAACAATGAAGAGAGCCATGCATTCTCCAACAGTCCATGCTCCTCTACCATCTGTAGCCAATTGGTGTCAAAATCACCAGGTGTAAGAGACTCGTACACAATAGACTTCATCTGTTTTTTCATCATAGTTTTTGAAGCTGCAAACATATAGATCACTTATATTAACTACAAATTAAACTTAGAATGGGTGTAACTGAAACAATGAAGAGGGCTTCTTCACTGTTTCGTACTGTATCTGAAATTGTATATGAATTTCGTACTGTATCTGAAATTAAACTAACATGTTCAAAACAAATCCATGCATACCTGCCCAACTTCTCTGGTAGCTTCTTCATGATGTGCCACAAACAGAGTCTGTGACGACATTCTGGAAATACTTGAGCCACAGCTCCTTGAATTGCTTTACATTGGTCAGTGACTATAGCATTCGGCTTGCGTCCTGACATGCACTCTAACCAAGCTTTAAACAGCCAAATATAGGTTTCAGTGTTCTCATTGGACAATAACCACATCCAAACAAAACAGATTGCCCATGATGATTAACACCAACAAAAGGGGCAAAAGGCATGTCATATTTATTTGTCAAATAGGTAGAATCAAAAGAAATCACGTCCGAGAATGACTCATAGAGTGCTCTAGATCTTGCATCAGCCCAAAAAATATTCCTCACTCTGAAATTCTCATCAAAATCAACAACGTGAAAAAAATTTGGATTCCTCTTTTGCATACGAACAAAATAATCACACACAGCTTGGGCATCTCCCCCGCCAAGCCTAGCAAGCCTAGATTTGGACAAATAATTCCTAGCATCCTTCTCCTCATAAGATATGCAATCATAACCGCCAGCCTTAATCACTAAAGAATTAAAATTCTTGCTTGCTCTAATTCCAGCTTGGTCATTAATATCCAAAACCCTTTTCGACATAGGATCAATCTTCCTGTGACATGCAAAATGGCGAGATTTGAGAGGGCTCAAATGATGGTTATTGTCACGCCCCAGGGCGGCCAACCCAGGGACGCGGCAAGTGTATGTATCATATCAGAAGCCTACACAGGAGGTCAATAATATATATCATACACAGACAACTAGAATGACACACATGCAACAAAAGGGGCTGACATGATATATACACCAAATGCGGAAGCAAAAGACTGAATCTGTGAATAAACATTCTACAGACTCGATACTCAATCATCTGTCCTGTGAGAGCCAATATACACAAATACAACTGAACATATACAAACACGTGCCAAGCACGGAAATCAAATACATACAGTCAAGAAGGGATGTTGATAACCTCTGGCACTCGCGGAACGTGGCGCTGCTCCGCTACTGAAAAAATCCCTCGGAAAGCTCCAACTGCTGCTCCGGCTCTAGCTCAGGCTCAGTGACCACTGGGGAAAAACATGTGCGAGGGGTGAGCCACACGCTCAGTGAACAGCACAACCCACGCATCACAGACAATATTTACCAATATTCCATTATTTTATCCAGCCATCAATACATAACAACATAATCCAGTGGTTCGTACTTCGCCGAACCACCACACCCTCACCCTCACCCATCCTTGGGTGACATAGGCTATTGGGACTGATAATCATCTATTCACAAATCCAGTAGGTCGCTCATCGCCAACCCATTACACCCTCACCCTCACCCATCAATGGGTGACATAGGATTTTTGGGACTGACTAGGCTGTTGGTCACCCTTGGTCCACCGATAGTCTCTCCCTACACTCCGTAGGCCGCTTGGTCTCCACCCACAACTTCAGCACAGTCCGAAACCAAATCAGGAGGTGCCTACTTATGTGGGTCCTCCGAAGGACGGCCTTTCTAACGCTGGGGGTAGCCTCTACCGAATCCAACGCAGGGAACAGAACAGCCTATCCATACGCATATGATCCACTCGGATCCGCCGACTACATATCATCACAACTCAAATGTCATGAATTCCTCTGAATTCAACCAGGTGCATCATCAAGATGCGGGAACATGTACAAAAATCAGCAAGGCTGGAATATCATTGGGGGAAAGAAACTCGGAAGGGCGGCGTGAGTTCCCGTTATAGGATACCCCGACAACCAAACAAGGAACACGGAGTACCCTAACCCGGGTCTCACCGCTGTCCTTGCAAGGCCCCTCCCCTATAATATCCACCAACTATGCTAATAATTATACCAATCATACAATCATTACATATAATATTATTGGGACTAGAACCTTGGGAGGGCAGCCCGAGGTCCCGATACAGGACATCCCGACAACCAAACAAGGAACACGGAGTACCCTAACACGGGTCTCAGCGTTGACCTCGCAAGGCTCCTCCCTATAATATTATCCTAAGGCATGCGATCTAACAGATACCAGCATTTAATTTAATAAATAAACTAGTAGGACGCATGCATAGGCCGGGGTTTCCTAGCATGAAAACCAGGGGACATGCTGCATGGCTCATACGCATATCCTAAGGGTGCAAGTCCCTAACATGCAAGGACTAGGGTAGCATGCATTCTACACATAATTCACACAAGCATGGATTACATATTATTGCAGGTAAATATTCATCCATGGTGCCCCAGGAGAGGTCAGTACACGCCCCAAGTGCGTACAACGCCTCTCCACTGGGTTGGATTGTCCCACTCACCAGAATCGGGGTCGTCGCGCGACTGTCCGTCTAGATTTGCAAGACAGACATTCAATATGGTGAGTTAAAATCCATAAATACTACAAAATACATAAACCCACAACTAAACTCCCAACACTCGGGCAAACGTGCCTACGACCCGCACGCACGCTAGCCCGAGCACTCCGACAACCACCCGCACGGCCGGCCACCACCCGCACGGCCACCCGACCGCCCGGACGCGCCGCCGCGCCTCAGCCCGCGCACTCCGGCACCGCCCGGGGCACCGCGCGTCCACCGAGCCCAGCCGCGGCAGCCCGCACGCGCCCCGCACGCCGTGCGCTGGCCCGCAAGCACCCCGCACGCCCCCGCGCGCGGCGCCTCGCCCCCGCGCACTCCACCTCTGCCTTGCCGCGCCCCGCGCACGCCTCGCGCGCACCTTCCTGCCCCGCCGCGCCTCGCGCTCAGCTCCTCGCCCCGCGCCTCCTCCGCGCGCGCCCCAGCACTTCGGCCAGCACCTCGCGCACTCGCCACTTCTGCCCGCCAGCACCTCGCGCGTCCAGACCAGCGCCCAGACCAGCTCGCCATCAGCCCCTCGCGCACAGCTGCACGAACAGACCCACGCACAGCACCACCCGAGCAGCTCGCACGCCTCGCACCGCCGCGACCAGCTCCCCCGAGCGCACGCCCGCGCGCACGCTCACGCATACGCACGCGCGCACGCCCAGCCGGCTCCTGTGCTCGTTGCCTGTGCTGCCTGAGGCCCCCAGCCCACGAATCAGCGCTGCCAGCCCATCCAGCGCGCCCAGCACGACCATCCCCACGCACCAGACCCGCGCACACCCACGCACACGCCGCGCGCACGCACACCCGCGCACGCACGCGCGCATGCCCGCGCGCGCCTGGCCTGCGCGCTGCCTGGCCGCTGCCGCCGCTGCCTGCTGCCCGGGACAGTGCCCCTCCTATCGAGCACCTCCAACCACCCCTCCCACTGCCGCCGACCACCTCCAATAGCCTCCGACCACCCTCCGACGACCCCCACTGCCGCCGACCACCCCCAAACACCAAACCCCCCCCCTAGCAATCATCTAGACAAGAAAAAGAGGGAAAGGAGGCTTACCGAGGGAGGAAGAGGCGTCCGGTGGATCTCCACGCGCCGAAACCCTTCCCAAAAGCCTTCTCACGCCCCGATCTAGCTTGTCCCTCGGAATGGGCCAAATCAGAGGACAAAAAGGGGAGGTCAGGGAGGCTAGGATCGTCAGAATTCGGATTTGAAGACACCGGAGCGTAGATCGGGACCCGATCTACACTTCCCGTGCTTTAGGTTTTTGGTTTTGAGGGTGTAGGGGGCTCAAACGGAAGAAAAACGGAGGAGAGGAGAGAGAGAGAGCAAGTCGGGAAGATGATGAATAGTGTGAAGGTATTTTTGATTCCTTTTAAATAGAGCGCGACTTAAAAACCCGGATACGCCCCGGAACTGCGAAATTTTTGTAAACGATGCCGGAATTCGATGAAATTTTCGGAGAGGTCTAAAATGGCACCAGGACACCAAATATGCAGTCAGATTTTCAATCGGAGTCCTCTAACTCAGACGATAGCTAACAGTCCAAAAATTAGCGATTCCGATCGAAAACCCTAAAAATTTTAAAAACTGCCAGGACGCTCCAACGGTTATCAGCAGGTTAAAAGTGACACAAATATAACAGTTATGATCTAAAACCACTTTTGATATAAAAAAACACTCATTTCCCTTCACACTGATGTTTATCCTGGCACCACAACCAGTCTTGATTGATGATCGGAAATTAAAGGCATTCTTTCCAGATGGCACGTGCGTCCCATTTCTACAGCATGCAAGAGAAAAAAACCTTTGTCTTCCATTTTCATCATTTTTTCCATGAATCTTGGCAATCCCAAAACCAACCTTGTGAGCGAAATTATTATAAAACATCCACACCTCATCTTCAGATTGAAAGCACATCCCAACAGATGGAAAAGACTGTTCTGCACATCCTACAATCTCATCTACATTTTCATTAATCAAACTGGTTTCCAGATCACATGCATCGTGGATGTCTTCCAAAGAAATTGAGTCTTCACATGTATAATCCATACAATGGTTATCACTGCCTGCTGAAAAATTAGTAAGTTGTCACATGCTGTATAATGAAAATTTAAAATACAGCACTGTATCTTAAAAAAAAAAATTAAGAAACAACATCAATATACACAACTATGTGGAATTGCAATTAACATCTACACATTTGATACTACAAAATTGAATCTAAATTGTTGAATACCAATCATTCAAAGCTATAATATGTTGAAAGACTTAATATGCATAAATGTACATATACTGCAAAGTTGATTATACATATCGTACGTAAAACACAAGTGTGCAACAGAATTAAGATACACCCTGTGTATCTTAATTTAAAGAATATGGTGATTCAAAGGGACAGTGAAAAAAATCGTATCAAATTGAATTATTCAGATCTAAAAACAGTCTAACCTGAATGGATCGCCATTGGTTCCACCACAACCGTGTAAATCTTATATTTTCGACCAATCAAACTGAAAAAAAAACAATTACTATGTTTGTTTTAGCTCTCATCAACAGAATTAAGATACACCACATGTATCTTAATTTAAAGAGAGTGATGATTCAAAGGGACAGTGAAAAAATCGTATCAAATTGAATTATTCAGATCTAAAAACAGTCTAACCTGAATGGATCACCATTGGTTCCACCACAACCGTGTAAATCTTATATTTTCGACCAATCAAACTGAAAAAAAAAAAATTACTATGTTTGTTTTAGCTCTCATCAACAGAATTAAGATACACCACATGTATCTTAATTTAAAGAGAATGATGATTCAAAGGGACAGTGAAAAAAATCGTATCAAATTGAATTATTCAATCTAAAAACAGTCTAACTTCAATGGATCGCCATTGGTTCCACTACAACCGTGTAAATCTTATATTTTCGACCAATCAAACTGAAAAAAAAAACAATTACTATGTTTGTTTTAGCTCTCATCAACAGAATTAAGATACACCACATGTATCTTAATTTAAAGAGAGTGATGATTCAAAGGGACGGTGAAAAAAATCGTATCAAATTGAATTATTCAGATTTAAAAACAGTCTAACCTGAATGGATCGACATTGGTTCCACCACAACCGTGTAAATCTTATATTTTCGACCAATCAAACTGAAAAAAAAAAAACAATTACTATGTTTGTTTTAGCTCTCATCAACAGAATTAAGATACACCACATGTATCTTAATTTAAAGAGAATGATGATTCAAAGGGACAGTGAAAAAAATCGTATCAAATTGAATTATTCAGATCTAAAAACAGTCTAACCTGAATGGATCGCCATTGGTTCCACCACAACCGTGTAAATCTTGTATTTTCGACCAATCAAACTGAAAAAAAAGCACCATAAAAAAATAGGTTTGTCTTAACTCTCACCAACAGAATTAAGATACACACCTTGTATCTTAATTTAAAGTCAAATGAATTATTCAAAAAACAATACAATGTAAATTATTCAGATCTAAAACAGTCTAACCTGAATGGATCGCCATTGTTTCCACCGCAACCGTGTAAAAAATCTTATAGTCTCAACCGATCAAACTAAACAAAAAATTAAGATGTTTGTTTTCAGTTTCACAAAAAAAACTGGATCTGCAAATCGTCAATTTTTTGGGGTTCAAATTGGCCTAACCTGATATTTTGCACCACAAACAGATCGCACAAAAAACAAAAACGAGTTTCTTTTTTGTCTTCTCTTCTCCGCCGATAATATACGAATGAAAACAAAAATTTGATGTTTGTTTTCGTTCCCACAATCCGTCGATAAAAAATTTGATGTTTATGAAAAAATAAAATAAAACTCGTTGTGAGAGAGAAGAAGTGATTTCCGAATCGTGAAAAATAAATTGCAATTCGTTGTGAGAGAGAAGAATGATTTCCGAATCGTAACTAACATCGTAATTATCGGACCGGTTATGGGATCTTCATTTACGGGAATCAATGAAGGGGGGTAATGTAGGAAATTCACACTTGCCACCTCATGGGGCTTAGAATGGGGTCTACCAATTGGGGCCCAAGAATCATTATTGTTATTTTATATATTAGTTAAACTGTACACGTAAATACGCATATTAATGCATTGCAATAACGATAATCTGCCATGAAATCAGTATGAAGCTTTCATAATGTCACCGTACTAAGCACATCTTCTAGAAAAATTCGTATTTTTATTTTCCACTAATTTTATTTTAGGGGCATAAATATGTGGAATGTGAGCAAACACAATTGAATGAGCAGAGACTGTTATAGGTTCTAAAGAGTTGTATGTCATAGGTTCCAAAGTAGGTAGTTCTCCATTTGAATCTACAACCAATGCATTCTCATTCAACAACATAATCTCAGTTTGCAGGTCCCTGTTCTTCAGTGTCAGGTGGTATGTCAGGTGGTACTCCTCCCTCAACCTTTGGACCGTCTTTTGAACCAAAGGCATCCGATTGAACCTCGGGCTCCTTAGAGAGTGATGGTGATTGTGTTTCAAAGACTTCTTAAGCGTAAATTCGGTAGAGACGGAGACTTTCACAGTGGTGTTCCTATCGAGGTTGAGCAAAAGCAGTGTTATCCCTTGCTGTTATGAGTGTTTCAACCAAGTTTAAGAAAGAATTGAATGAAAGAGACATCACTTGGAGTCACTAATGTCTTCAATACTTACAGATTGTTTCACGAAATGCGCGCAGGTCCTTAGATTCTCCATTTCAAAGAAGTTCGTCGACAAAACATTCCTTCCCATTAGTCTGTACCACAAAAGCGCGTTGCACAACAGAAGGAAATCAAATGCATCATCAATGTTGTTGGGACGTCTAAATCAGACTCCAATTTCAAAATCTACATGTGAATTGAATCACAAGCCAATTATCCTATGATGATCGGTCGAAATCAGACTCCCACTTCTTTAATCAATCATAGACTAACCTATAGCAATCGGGATTTGGTTCGAATATGCTTGTGCTAAGAAGGCCATTGTTCCCACCAATAAACTCTACCTCTAATATGTCTTTGTATCATATACGAAAGCCATCTCAAGCTGGTCCAAGTACCTGATAGCGCATTGAGTTATATGAGATAACATATGAAAGAATTCTCAACTTCTTAGACTAATTGTAAACAAGTTTGGACAACTTTTGGAGAATTCAAACACGTTTTTTGAAAAAAAAGAAAAAGGTAAGAGATTCCATTTTATCAGCGATCAAGAATAAACCAAACATAAGAACAAAATAAAATATGAATCTTATACATTGATGTTTGTTGTAAATTATTAACCTGCAAGTTGTGACTTTTCTAGCGGATAGGAGATAGAGACACGTGAAAAGAAATTCAAGAATAATTAAATGAAAATTTTGGAAAAGAAAACTGAAACTAAAACAATGAAATAAGTGTACCTTATCCAATCCCATGTTCTTAGATGACTGTTCACATGCACATGAAGTTATATATGCACATGAGCCAAAAGAGATGGTCAAAGCATGAAATTGGCAACAGTCAATAGAAAAGCTATTCTGTTGAATGAATTCCAGCATTGCCTTGGAAATGAACACCATTTTAGATGAAATTCTGATCACAAGTTGAGCTAGCAACAGTCAACTCATCGGTAGATGCATAGGAGAATGTTAAACAAAAAGACCTCATAGATGTTCACAAGACATCATAGATAAAGACCTGTCTCGCCAAAACAAGTCTAAATCCCAACTAAGTCAGAACATAAACCTTACACGAAAACTAAAACCCTATACATATGTTTTCTTTGCTACCACAAAAAAAAAAATGGGGACTTGATGTCACGCCCCGGGCGTCCCCGAGACGCGGCAAGTGTATATAAAATATCAGAATCTACACAGGAGGTCAATAATATCATACACAAGCTACTAGAATGACATACAGACAACAAAGCAGGGCTGACATGATATATACACCAAATGCGGATAACTAAAGACTGAATCTGTAATCAAAACACACTACAGACTCCATACATAATCACATGTCCTGTGAGAGCCAATATACATACAAAGACGTCCAAATACAACACAAACGCGTGCCCAAGCACGAAAAATAATACATACTGGTACAAGGGATGCTGATAGTCTCTGCAACTCGCGGGACGTGGCGCTACTCCGCTACTGATGAAGTCCCTGGGGAGCTCCTCCTCTGGATCTGACTCAGATGACACTGAAGAAAATATTATGCGAGGGGTGAGCCACACGCTCAGTGAACGGCACAACCCATGCATCACAGACAATATTGACCACAACCAGATATCCTTATGATCCACAATTCATATTACTTAATCCACAATTGACAGCAAAACTCAAAGCCGTGGGTTGCTCAATCGCCAACCCACTACACCCTCACCCTTCAATGGGCGACAAAGGATATTGGGACTGGCTACACATAACCAGCGGGTCACTTCCGCCAACCCGCCACACCCTCACCCTCACCCTTCAATGGGTGACATAGGATATTGGGACTAACTGCACCAAAAACCAACGGGTCGCTTCCGCCAACCCGCTACACCCTCACCCTCACCCTTCAATGGGTGACATAGGATTTTGGGACTTACAAGCATCCAATCACAACTCCAGTGGGTCATTCATCGCCAACCCACTACACCCTCACCCTCACCCTTCAATGGGTGACATAGGATTTTGGGACTGACTAGGCTGTTGGTCACCCTTGGTCCACCGATAGTCTCTCCTCCACTCCGTAGGCCGCCTGGTCTACTCCCACATTCAGCACAGTCCGTCCTAAATCAGGAGGTGCCTACTGATGGGAGCCCTCTGTCAGGAAGGCCTGTCTAACGCTGGGGTAGTCTCTACCGGATCCAACGAAGGGAACAGAACAGCCTACCCATCGCATATGATCCGCTTGGATCCGCAGACGGCACATTATAACAACACTAATGTTCTGAATTCCTCAGAACCCACCAGGGCGCATAACTACGATGCGGGGAACATGCATAAGGTTATAACAAGGTGGAATATTGTTGGGGAAAGAAACTCGGGAGGGCAGCGTGAGTTCCCGTTATAGGACACCCCGACAACCAAACAAGGAACACGGTGTACCCTAACCCGGGTCTCACCGCTGTCCTCGCAAGGCCCCTCCCTATAATATTATCTAAAACATGCAATTAAACATTTACTAGCATTTAATTTAATAAATAAACTAGTAGGGCACATGCATCGGTCGGGCTTCCTAACAAGGAACCAGGGGACATGCTGCATGGCTCATATACATATCCTAAGGGTGCAAGTCCCTAACATGCACAGTCTAGGGAAGCATGCATTCTACAATTAAATCATGCTCGCATGATATACATATTACACATGCCAATATCTATCCATGGTGCCCCAGGAGAGGTCGGTATACGCTCAAGTGCGTATAACACCTCTCTACTGGGTTGGATTGTCCCACTCACCGAAGTCCGGGTCGTCGCGCGACCGTCCGGCTAGATCTTGGGAGGGAAAAGAAAGGGGGAGGTTCGGGCCCCTTCGCGCACCGAAACGCCGCCGCCGGAACCACCACCACCACCACCTCTCCTCGGCCTCTCCTCGGCCTCCTCATGGCAGCAAACAGGGGGGAAAGAGATCATGAGAAAGGGGGCTTGATAGAAGGGAGAACAAGCATCCAACAACCAAGATCCACCACCACTTCCACCACCACCTCCTCCTTCTCATAGAGGATTAAAACCAAACACCTTGTGGGTGTGCTTGCAAGAGAGAAAGAGAGAAAGAATTCTGGTCGTGGGAGTGAGAGGGGAAGAGAGAGAGGGGGGAGAAAGATATTTATCACAAATATCAAGGAAAATTACTAAGACACCCTTCACTCGAAATTCTGCGCAAGCTTCACTGGAACAGCCATAACTTCCTCGATATAGCTCCGAATGGCTCAATTCCAAAACCGATGGAAAGATAAGAAATTAACTACAACTTTCATGTTTATGACATGATCAAATAATCTCTCTAGCTATTCCGAATTTAGAGCCAAACATGGAACAGGGCTGCAGCCAGAATTTCTATTCCCGGGGTACACTTGGAAGAATACCCATAACTTTTACTACAAGAATCCAGTTGATCTAATTCCACTTCCAAACAAAAGCTAACTCAAAACTGGACGTCTCATAATAAAATCAGAATTTAATCGCTCCATCTTAGATTTTTACAAAATCAAATCCAAACGGCAAATTGGAAATACATAACTTACGAAAAAATTTATGTACCCAAAATTTTCAAACAGAGCGCTCCAAAATGACACAGGCACAACACTTGAAGCTTTCCCAGAAACTCATTCATTTCCATTTTAATTGTAAACCCCCTGATCCCCTTCCTGCCCCGTCCAAAAAAATGAGATAAGCTATTCAGCCATTTGTGGAAGATAGATGTATCCTTGCATCATCAATTAAACTGACAGGATTCAGTTGCTCTTTCCATTTTAGACTAAAAATTCAAAAAATGTAAATTGCACCAAAAAAATATGTAGAATTGCACCAAAAAAGTTATCTACCTGTCTGGAAGAGCAAGAGGGCCAAAACTCAAAATCCAAGCTCCATATAATCCAGAAACATAAGCTACAAAGCAACTATTCAAATCCGGATTGATAACAAATATTAGGAGAACCAACATGTAAGCTAGATGAAAAAGTCTAACAGCAAAAAATAACCATTAATCAAAACCTTGTCATGGAAATAAACACCATTTTCCATAAAATTCTGATCACCGGTTCAGCTAGCAACAGTCAACTCATTGTCAGACGCCTCACATTTTCCTCTGGAGAAAAAGATGAGTAATTTGAAGTAATTGAAGATGGAAGTTGAACTGAGGTTTGCAACCTATAACTATGAAATGAGGATTTCTACAAATACACAGTCCTTTACAGTGAAACAAAATGGAAACCAAATGACTAGTGAATGCCCCTAACAATTGGACACCTCTATTCAGTTACATGCCCTGTTCAACTATTACATTCCGAATGTGCAAACTAATTCAATTGGACACCTCTATATCTAACATTTTAGCATATCAAACCAAATAACAAATAAAGAAATGAGATTCTGGTGACCCATTTTGCTGAATTAACTACAAAATATCCTAAAAATAAACCCAAATCCAAAAAATCTCAACAAAGTCAAAACATAAACCTCACATGAAAACTAAAACCGTAAAAATATTTTTTCTTTGCTACCATAAAAAAAAAATGGGGACATGAACGAATAGATCTATTGAAATGAAGAAAACCAAAATAAACTGAAGCGATCATGACTAACAGAAAATTCTCCATATATAGAATACCTAAATCCACAAAACTAACATTTTTTTGTTAGAAACGCAATCTCTACTAATAGCTAAGCAAGTCAGTTGATCTCGCCACCTAACCTTACCAACATTACCAATCCAAAAAATAAAGAGGCCAGATTCAATAAAAAAAACCCTAGTAAACACAATCTTTGACGGATGATCAGAGCCGGCTCAATATTTTATGAGGCCTAAGGCAACAATTTTAACTATAATTTTTAATTTTAATTATTAATTAATGATATTTATTTTAGTTTTTTAATTTTTAATTTTTACTTAAAAATCATTCTCCTACCCTTTTGGGATGCAAAATTACTAATTACGTTTTCATATTCAAGTTTAGCTAACATCTCTTTTTCAATTAATAAAATAGCTAATTCATTTAATCTTTTCTGTGATATTGTTGATCTTTGGTATGATTTTATCTATTTTAATTTTGAATTGATGATTTTTCATTGTCCTGGATCATATATATTTGTAGAAATATATTCGGGCAGATCATTAATATTTTTATTTTCTTTTAAAATTTCTAGAGGTTCATCTTCAAGAGTTAATACATTACATGTATGAACATCATCATTATGATTACATTCTATGTTATTTTCAAGTTGTGTTATTTCATTATTTTCTAAGTCTTCTTGATTAATTTCATTTTCATTTATGAGATTTTCATTTTTATTTTCTATTATATTTTGTGTATTGCTAGTAACAAATTTATCTAGAGATCCTTTCTGATATTCAATTAACTTTTCTAGTTTTCTTTTTTTTTTAAGTTTTTCATACCCAGATGCATATTTTCTAGTAGACATTAAAATTAAAATATAAAAAATAATCACTATTTAAAATAAATTGTAAAATAACTAGAAAAAAATGAAAAGTTGAAACAATAGAACCCGATTATCAAATAGAAAAAGGCCTTGTTCCTTGTTGTTGTCCACACCACACAGAGCTAACAAATAGGAAGTGTAGATAAATTTTGATATTAAGAAGTAATAGAGTTAAAAGAATTTTTTTTTGCTGTAAAGAAGACATATAGTGAAGAATAAAAGAAGATAAACCGCAGTTTTTTAGACTTGCCATTTCACATCCCCTTTCTGGGAGTCAAAAAAGCATTTAATTCTATCAGTTATGTAACTTTTTTGCTATTTTTTAGGTAAATGTCGTCAGGTTACTTTTTAATCTTATCAACATTATTATTAAATTTTTTTGAAAAGTAATATTTTTTGGCAATGTGTTAAGATATTATTGGTCAATATCTGGATCTACTTATAAATAAAAAAAATTAGGGTACATTTGGGGGCCTTAGGCAATTGCCTAATTTGCCTTACAATCGATCCGACCCTTTCTATGATGCCAAATAAGAGAGAGAGAGAGAGTAGAAAACCCTAATCTTCAAAGTAAATAAAAAGCAAATAACACAAACCTCATATCGGATTACTTCATAAAAAGTGATAAAACAACGACAAAAACTAAAAATCACCTCACATCTTGGAAGGGAAAGGCTAGAGACTGGTTTTCTTACTCAAGATAAGCGGAGAAGAGGAAGATGACGGTCAGTGGAGATGACTGTCGGAGTGAAATTGTAACGTTTCTGTATTTTTCAAAATTATATATTTGTTTTAAATATATAATGAAAATTTTAATTGAAATTAAGTTATTTCATTTTTTTTAGTTTTGGCAGTAGGCCAAATGGGATCAATTTGATTTATAATTATAATAATTATAAATTGATATTGAAATATTTACTTTATATTTTTCTGGAGATCTTTACCGTCTCAAAAAGTCTTGGTTGAAATTTGGTGAGATTCGAAGTTCGAGAAATTACGTTTTTAGGATTTTGTGTCAAGTTATTGGGCCCAGAGATCTAGTTGCGAATCCAGAATACCTTCTAATAGCCTTCAAGGACTTGTTGGTAAATCGGATAGGGATCTGTTTGTAAATCGGATGGGAACCTAGCTGTAAACCCATAATACTTGAGGGATCGTTATGTAATATTGGTAAAACCCCTTTAAATAGCACGTTTTGGGTTAGGGTTTCATCTAAATCTCATGAGGCATGAAGGGTGGTGATGATCTAACCCTACCCGTCGAGTACCACGAGGTGAAATCATGCTATATTGATTTTTGTTGTTTAGTGTTTCAATTTATTTTATTAGGAGATGATTGTGTCAATTGATTATTTGGGGAAGAAGGTTGATGGATTAGTGTTAGGGTTGATTGATTTTAATTAGATGATTATTTGATTAGATTTCAATGGATCTCAAAGGATTTTTTAAGATCAAATTAGATTTATTGGCTTTGGGATTAAAGGGTTCTTTTCGGGTTGATTATATACTTGGACGTTAAATGGTGTATTTTACTATGATAGATTCGTTTATGGGAAAAATGTATTTCACAAACAGAAATAGGTTTTGAAAAGATCTTTTCCAACGAATCATGAATCGTCCAATTCGAAGTTACGGATAGAAAGTTATGATTTTTCAAAGATTTCTGTCTAGTTTCTTATAATTCACATATTTAGCTTCATAACCAAGTTTGATAAATTTTAGAGATTAAAGGGATCCCAAATGGATGTTAATGAATATAATTTGATTTGTGGGTTTTGATGATTTTGTTGATCACGGTGACTCAAATTGGATCTTAAATCGATAATTTGGTTTAGTGTGATCAAGTAATATTAATTAAATATTATTGTTATTTGGATGTAAATTGATTGGATTGAGTTATTTGGATCATTGGAGTTGTAGTGGAGTTGATCATTGGAGTTGTAGTTATTTGTCTAAATATTTATTCGAGGATTGATTGATTATGTGGGCCTTATGAAATAAATGGATATTGATTACCAGATCATTGTGAGATATGAACACTTTAATATTTATTTGGAGTTGGGATTTTTGTTAGGCCTTTAAGGTGAGTTGTGGATTTTAGGTCTATTAGGTTTGATTTTGGGATTAATGGGCCTAGTGTTGTTGTAAGTTGCTTGTCAGAATGATTTCTAATTTATTATTGCATAATTGTTATGCTAGGTTTTCCATGTGCGAGTGTGTGGTGTTCATGCACGTGCATCGGTTTGTATTGCGAGGACTAGAGGTGAGTGGACTTGAGTCTCATATGTAGATTTCAAAGGAATATTATGTATTCATGCTAGGACCAACTTTTTTATAAAATATGACTACTAGTTTCGATATAAAAATATGAGCATGCTTTTGGTGATATATGCATCATTATGGTTTGTATTTGAGATCGTACATGCTTTGTCTTTTTATGGTTTGAAGATGTGGTAAATTAGCAAATGCATACATTCCGTCTAGGTGGCCAACGTCTAGGTGGGCGTACGTCTACGTGTCCAAGTCCGAGAACGTAGGACCCAAGTATTTGTGGCTATGTCTACGTGGCCATGCCTGTGAAAGGCCCCGCGAGCTAGGTGCTGCGAAGACGAACATGCATGTTCGCGGTGTTGCATGCATCATGTTGGATAGGATTGTATGTATGTATTATTGCATGTCTTGGTGGCCTTTTGTATATTTACTTTTTGATATTTGCATGCCTATGTGGGTATATTATGATTATGATATTTTGAATATAACTATACTAAAAGGATAATGATAGTCTATTCACTGAGCGTGTGGTTGCTCACCCCTCATTATTTCCCCTTTCAGGTTAAGGGCTTAGATTGATGGATCTCGCGTAGTAGCGATCAAGATAATGATTTCCAGAGCACTAGACTTGTGTAGAAGGTGTTGGTCATTTATTTGGCATGTAGAGGACCCATATGTATGATAGTGTGCATATATATATAAATTAAGTTGTTTCTGATGTATATTGAATTTGCGCTGGATTTTAGCTTTGACAATTGATGTTTAAATATGGTGAAATTTTCTTATGTTCTTTGGAATAAAAGAATACTAGTACTCTGAGGTTCGAGGAATTTAGTTAACGCACCCGGATTTCTCGCTTCAAAACGGAGTCATGGATTCGGGAGCGTTAGAGAAATCAGATGGGAACCGAGAGTCGACGTAAAATCAAACGGAGGAGACAAGGGTCAACCAAGGAGATGAAATTTTTTGGAATGAAAAACGGATCTGGGTGTGAAAAGCAATGGAAGGAGACACGTATGAAAGAATGTTGGGTGAAATTACCAAAACGCCAAGCAGCGTTGGGTGGGATTACCAAAATATCAAGTAGGTCAAAAACTTTTGTCTCATTGTGTTGCTTTTAAATATATATATATATATATATATATATATATATATATGAGATATATAATTCCTTGCATGGCTAACGCAAAGGAAAAGATTTTTTTATGTTATAGTTGGACATGACTTCTTCTTCACCCAACAATGAGGTACAATGTTTATTGATATTGTTTTTTTTTTGGTTTTATGTTTGTATTGGTAATTGGTTTGTAGAGGGTTTTTTGGATTTATAGGGCTTTTGAGGATTTGTTTGAATTTTTGCATGAATAGCCCATTCTCATATTGTTTATATATATATATATATACATTTAATTTTTTTTAAGAACATGTTAATTAGGGGGATCATTGTTGCATGAACATCAGAATTTATATATACGTTAAAAGTGCATGTTAAGGCTGTTGGTTACATTGGTTACACGATTAACTATCGACTACTACAGTGTCTATCAATTCAGACACCCATGACAGTTATTGTGTCATTACCAGCAGTTCATAAGCAATGAATATTTTTTGTATATCGACATCTGAATTGTCGAGTAAATAGAAAACAATATGACATAGTTAATGTCGATACTCGCAAGTGATTAGGTGTTTATAAAATTAGATCTTGTTGACACCTAAGCTATTGCCACGAATCAATTAGACACTTACAATGTCGACACTACAGCAGCATGTGATAAAATTTATATTCATACAAACCATCAAAACTCTAACTTTCTGATATTCATAAAATTAAAAAAAAAAAACAATTTTGTGAATTATTTTTAAAGGTGGTATTATACACACACACACACACAATTGGGAAAAATAATAGGTTTAAGATGAGATCAAATGTTCATTATTTTAAGATTCTCATTGTTCATTTTTGGTATATTTAGATTCTCATTAAATTGATGAATATGGTTTAGGATTTTGTTGTTGCTTCAAATGGTGGTATTGTTGAAGTGGTTGATCAAACTAATCTTTTTACAACATCTAAGGTGAGAATGTCCTCTTGAAGATGCAATCACCTCTCATCTGTGCGAGTCCCAGTTAGTTAAGATACCTCGAGACACCCGCGATGCCACCTTGGACTCCATGGCATCTAATCGACCCGCGCCAATCTAGCGCAAGATGCCTGCCGACAATAGTTTAAACTTGTTTTCCTACAAACAGCAAATATTCATCTTCTGTGCCCTAATCACCTCTAAAATGACATTTTTTTTCTAGGGTCATGCAAGCCCTATATTTTTCAAGTTAGACAGCTTAACATGATTTGGGGAGGAAAAACTCTCATCCAATGACGGAATAACATGGGACCCCACACTGTCAAATCATGAAATGCTGCTATGCTGAGCACAAGCACCAAATGGCAAGGAGTACCGTCGCTAAATGCCTTTCCTAATGGCTTCTAGGGACCAACCTTAATCACCCTAACCTGGAAATCTCATACCAATGGTCAACGCTCTTTGGCAAATCAAAACATTGCCATCCTGTTAAAAAACCTGGAGCGCTGCAGTCAAGGACTGTAGGAGCCAAAATTTAAGCGCCAAAGAAAACTCTCCTTGTGCTGACCTACGCCAACACATAGTTCGAAAGGATTTCAACGTCCTCGCAAGTGCTAAAAGCCACCGGCAACCGGATTGTACGAGGAGGAGGAGAGATCGCCGACTCTCGTCTGCCCTCCCTGGCTTTGCATTGCCAGGCCTTGTGCGCCGTACTTCGGAAAGCACGGCAAATAATAGGGTAACGGCACTCCCTGCTAACAACGACCAGAGTTACTAGACCTTCCGTGGCATGCATACGTGTTACCAGAGCCAGCCTTGGGGCAAGGCCACCAAGACAATTGCCTATGACCCCCATTCAACAAGAGCGCCTAAGAACAATCCCTGCAGTGGATTTTAATAAAATATACGGTGAGATGTGTTCCTTCAATTAATCCATCTCAACAAACTTTTTCAATCTTCCCTAAAATTTCTCATTTCCCTAAATCTCTCCAACTATAATCCAATAGACATTTCAATTTTTAAAATTTAATTTTTTTGTTTTATTAAGTGCATATGATATTATATAATGTTTTAATTTAAATTATTATATAATATTTTGCATCTATTTAATAATATTGTTAATGTATAAGATTAAAACAATCTAAATTTTTTAAAAACATAATATATGGAACTCACTTTAAAATTTTGCCAATGACCTATTTAAAAAACAATAATGATTCCTAGACCCCAACTTTCCAGGCCCCATCACAAGCCCCATGATGTGGCAATAGGACATTCCCTATTATACCCTCTAATTGATAATCACCTCTAAACAAGGAAAATTGTTTGATTTATTCCTAGGATTGTGGAGATTTCATTAATTACTGTATTTCTTCTTCCTTTCATTGTGAAAAATCATTAATCCCTAATTACTGTATTTCTTCTTCCTTTCATTGTGAAAAATCATTAATCCCTATAATTTACGATGAACATATTAGTAGCAGTCCCGAAATTTTAATATGAAGAAGTTTGAAAAACTGATTTGTTCTTTATCGAGTTGGATCTCTCTTTCGGATCAGGTTTGTCAATTGTTTTTTTTTTTTTATCTTATTGAATGAAAGTCACATCGAATTTGAAATTAAATTTTTGATGATCAAATATTCAATCTATGTTACATGTTTCAATTCAAAAAATGAATTTTTTTTTATGTTTTGATCACTATTTCACACTTTTTTTATATTTGTTTCGTTATAATTTCATAAATGTAATTTTGATATTGTTACATTTAATTGTTACTGGTTCGTGTGATGTTTATATTAGACTCCCGAACTCGGATATTCATTTACACAATTTTGTTACATTCATAAATGTAACACTCTGAAATGTAACATTATCTCATGTTGTGCATTTCTTTTAACAATGCAAATAGAAATGACGTATAAATGTAACAGTGAAGTACATACTTTTACAGAGGATTCTGATACATTTTCTTTGGAAGGCAGTGCACTAAAAATTGAAATAGATAATTTTAAATAGTAAATGTAACTGTTTGACATTTAGGTAAATATAATTGTTTGTTCCATCTATATAAATGTAACAGTTTTTATATAAATGTAACAAATCGTTGTGAGAGATGTAAACATTTAAAAAATGTATTTGTAACTACCAATATAAAATGTAACTGTTTCATATGTTAACTATATGTGTTTTTTATTTAAATTTGAATACAATAACTACCTAGAGAAAATGAGTCGTTTGAAGGATTTTAATAGAAACAATTTCGGTAATTTTTGGTGTAATCTAAGTTCAATTATAATTTAGATAATGATTTCAAAATTTAAAATTTAAAATAGGTAAATGGATTTTAAGATTTGGGTTAATAAGACAAATTTTTAATGAAGGGCAAATTTATATTTTGTCATTTTACCATTTTTTGAAAAAGTCAACAAACCAAAAAACCAACCAATGAAATGATGACACCTCATGGGGATTGTAAGTGAGACTTATCTTATGGGGCCTGGGTATCATGACTCTTTAAAAAATTCAATTCTCCGGGCTGGGCCCGCGTTGGCACCATATATAAGCGGACAACAATAGAATAAAATGTTGAAAAATTATATAAACCGTTGATACTCGTGGGGTCGCCAACCTCCCACGCGCGCATATCCCCTCGTTCGCGTTCAAAGTGCCCGACCCGTACGGATTACGTCGGCGAGTGGGGCGGCTATCTCACACGTCATGCACCATTCAATTATCCATTCCGCCCCCTCATGTATTTTAATCACGATGACTTTTCAATCCTTCCGATTACACTAATGTACCAAAAAAAAAAAAAACAAATCTAAAAATTTATTATTGTTTATTAATCGATGTCACTCTTTGAATGGCTCCTGTGTGGTTTGATTAATGCTTAAAACGTGATATTACTTTGTGGTAGAATTTTGAATGCAAGAAGTATATATTTATCTGGTAGCATATAAATTTTCGGGTTATTATGAATTGATTAATAAAAGCAACCAAATTGACTTTTCCAAATCCCCACTAAAGTCGTGACAAATAAGTTAAGAGGCAATTTTCACTTTTAACCCCTTCCAAATAAAACAATTACATGTATGGCCCCAGGCTAATTTTAATTATAAAATTGAGCCCGGGGCCAATTTAGAATAAGTCAATTTAATTTATTTTATTTTATTTACCTATAAGACGTAATATTCAATTGCATCTAGAAGCAGACATTATATTAGATTTTATGTAAATATTTTTTCATTAAAGACGTGATATTGAATTACGTCTTGAATGAGTTTCTTATGAAAAAAAAAAAAGATAAAAAGATTGTATTTGACCGAGTCAAATTCATCCAAGATAAATCTTACGATTAAAACTAACTCAAGCCCAATTATGAAATTAAAAAAAAAAAAAAATCCAGGGCTAAAAATGAAGATTGCTCATTCATAGGTTAACCTCTTCCTTCTACCTGTATAAAAACGTTATGAGATACAGCAAAAATTCCAAACCACCCACAAGTCCACAACTAACCCACACTCTCCTCTCTCTCCCTCTAAAATCTTCCATGGCTAGACAAAGCTCCAAGAGGTCCCTTACGGTGGCTCTCGATGGGGCCTCGTTATATTGCGGCCTGGTATTGGTTCTTCTGATACTATTAAGCTCGCTCAGCCGAGAGAACACGCTCGTTGAGGCCGGAAACCTCCGAGGCGGCGCATTCAACGGTGGGCGGCCGTGTGATGAGATATACGTGGTGGAAGAGGGGGAGACGCTGCACACCATCAGTGACAAGTGTGGGGACCCCTTCATAGTTGAGGAGAACCCTCACATACAAGACCCAGATGATGTCTTCCCTGGTTTGGTCATCAAGATCACCCCTTATTCTAACAAACCAAGGAAACCGTAGGAGTTTTTTTTTCTTTTTCATACGTGTAATTTCAATGAAACAACAGTGTTGTGTACTGGAGTTTATACAAGTTATCATATTTACATGAAGACCTGGTTGGGGGATATTGTTTTTGGTTGAATTTACAATGATTCATTAATTGCTTTAGAATGGATTCATTTAGTTTCCGGTGGTTTGATTGGTGCAAAGTGCAACGCGTGTGCTTTTCAGTGGTGGAGAGTCGTATGGAACACGAAATCTTGCGATCAATGTTTATGTCTCGACGTCGATAGAAACCCTACCACGTATAGAGGCCAGCTTTGTGAAAGTCCACGACGAAAAAAATTCATCACAGTACGTACTAATGAAATTTTTATTAATATGTGTCTGGATACACGACGCATATCTATCAAAATGCATTAATAAAAATTTTATTAATAATTTTTAATTAAAGAAAATGTTTTACCATTTTTTAATGGACATGTTATCCATCAAAACATGTATGTATTGATGGGATTCTCATCAGTACATACTAATATAAAAATTCTTCGCCCATGATGATTGACAGACACACAACAAAAATCCATTTATTAAAAAGTGGTATTATCATTATTAGATAAATAAATTGTAACTCCTTATAACTAGTACTAACTACTTATAACTTATTGTAACTTCTTATATTCTTGTAACTCTTTATAACACCTTGTAACTCATCTTGTAACTTTTTTGTATTCATCTCTATAAATAGAGATCCTCAACACCATTAAGAGTGTGAGGGGAGAATTATGTTTTAATATGGTATCAGAGCACAATTAGATCCTTACCTATAACTTTCAAGAATCCACTCCCCCCCCCCCCCCCAAAAAAAAAAAAAAAAAACTCTTCTCCAATCCATACTTATGGAGACAATTCTTCTTCTTGCATTTCTTTCCTCAACATAGACATCTCTCTTCCTAAAAACCTTATTAACCTAATAACATTTTCTTTCTTCACACAAATTTCTCTTATTCTCACTTTCCTTTCCTCAACAGAGAATTCTTCTCTAAATCCTTATTAGAGTCATCTTTTTCTCTTCCTTCACACAAATCTCACTCCTCATAAAAAAAAAAAACTTCTCCAATCCATAGTGTTTTGTTTGTGTCATTTTAGAGTGATTAAATATCATATTTTTTTTATTTATTTTAGAGTTCAGACACTTAATTTAAAAATATAACCACATATCAGTAATCCTAGTATCTGCTTTGACTTACCTGTAAATTTTCGTCGCGTTCTGACATCATTTTAAAAATTATACAGTTCCAAATGGTATCCGTGTTTAGCTGTTACTGGGTTTTGGTTGGTTCTTTGATTGGGTGGGTGGTGACTCTAGGCAAGTATCACCTCATTCTCTAACCCTTGGTTCCTAATGTCTCTATTAGAGGTGAGTGTAAGTCTAAATATATTCTCTCCTTACCTCACCAAACCAAGCTCATTTGTACCTCTTTTGCCCCCATCTCACACTATTAAAACCCTAAATTGAGTTTAATCTCTTTCTCTCTGCCCCTCTCATTCTCTCTAGGTCAACCCCCTTTTGTGTGTGATTTTAGAGGTGCAAATGAAGATGAAGAGAAGGAAATGAAGGAAGAGTGAAAAGGATGGTGAGTGTGTGTGAACCTTGTATTTCCCCCACCTCCCTCTTCTTTTCCATGGCATTCTTTTAACCTCATTGTTTGTTTTGGCTTATGTGAGGGTGTTGATCTAGTGGTGGTTATGGCTATGCATGTGTAATGGATTGATTGCTTGTGGTGGTGGTGGAATCCCTTGTGTGCATCATTTTCCCCTCTTCTTCTCATGGTATGTTTGTTTTTCCTTTGTGTCATGTAGGTATTTGTGTTTATGCTTCAATGAAGTATGAGTGTTGTTATCTAGTGCTTTGGGTCATCAGCAAGGATGCATAGGTGCTATTGTATGTGTTTTTGCTTTTTCTTGTTGTTAGGAGTTTTGTGTTGTAGTAAGACAGATTTCTGTCCTATAACAATCCTTGTAAAACAAGTACTTAGAGACATATTTTTAGGATTGTGTCTCTATATGATATGATCATCCATATGTCTAGATTCTATATATGAAATTTGGTATCATAATATTATCTGTGTTGTAAATTAGAACCTGATTTGCATGGACTGTTCAGATTGGCGTAGGAAATGACCAGTTTCTGAAAATATTTTATTTCGGCCATGTAGAGGCAAAATCAGATTATGATGTCTGCACGGATTATGATCCTAACATATCAACGAACGTGTATGATGTATTTCAGAATTATTGGATGTGTATTTGGTGCTGTGGAGATTAAAGTTTAGGGCTGGTTCTAGTAGATGTACCAGTTTTACTTGATTGTGTGTCAAAGAGCTATTATGCATGATGTGAGAACCATCAAGAGTTAGTGTCTTCATGAACTTGGTTTGTATGTGTGTCAGGAGACTTCATATTTTAATTGAGCATCATTGGTTGTGTTTTGCAGCTTTCGTTAACAGAACTCGCAACGATCTGGGTAACGGTGAGTGGTTCGATTCACACACTTAGGAAGCGCGTAATACACGTAGCCATGCTCCATGTATTCTAAGAGCGCCGTAGTTATGTAGTATTCAAATAATGGACGTATTATTAGGATTATAACTTACCATGTTAGATAACACATACTATATATATTTATAATTTGTATTTTGTGTAGACAATTTATATCCACACCCATTACTTGTTTGTCCACCATAATACATGCATAAATAACCATATTTTTATAAATCTAATGTTAGCGTGATATTATATCTTATGTATTTAATATCATTGAATATGGTATGTCATAGGAGATTCGTATATTGAATTTAGTTAAATATGTGGTATGCTATTTATCATTAAGTTTGTATGGTTCCATGATTAGCTTTGATATATTATGGAATATTAAAACTAAATATTTGAATAATAAACCTTGCCTATCAGTAATAGGCGTGTGTAGGACCCGTCTTTAGAGTCATGCTAGGACATTATTCAGTTGAAAATATAGTTAATCTTCCCGCATCCGAGGGATGCAACTTTATGGGAATTCACGAGAATTCAATAGCGTATCGGTAATGGCTAACCGATGGTGGAGGATTCATAAGAGCCATATTGTGAGTGTAAAGTGTTCCTTTTACACATCATCGTGCATTGAAGCTGTCCAGCATCGGAGCTGTCCTGTGTGGTGCCGCCATAATGTTGGAAGGCCGCCAGGAAGAGGGCTACCGGATGATGTAGGGTGTTAGCGTATTGATTTCTCCCAAAAGTCTCTTGTCATCCCTATGGCAAGGGTGAGGGCAAGTCTTTGCGTGATTGTTTCTATTTTTGAATTATATTATATGTTTTGGTTGAACTGTTATTGTACTATTGATGTGATATGATGTGGTTCTTGGATTCTTATCATTCACTGAGCTTGTAGCTCACCCCTCGAGTGTTGTTCCTCCACTAGGGGCTGAGTTGATCTTGAAGGAGGAGCCCTACGAGGTGATATTCCAGTAGTTGTTGTAGCGTCTGATCTTTTGGTTCTACGAGCGTGAGGCTGTCTGCATTCCTCTTACCTGTATATTATGGTATTCGTGCTTGAAGCACATGTCGTTTTTAGTTGATTTTGACTAGACTTGGCTCTCACAGGACTGTAATTGTGTTAATTGGATTTGTAATATTACTTTAGATTATAGATTTATGTCATTTTATGCTTTCGCACTTTCTGATAAGCTATCTATTATTATTGCTTTGTTAAACCAGATATGTCATATGTTGGATTATTGATGTATCCCTTGGAGTCATTATTGACCTCTTGTATTGATCACCTGATATTTATATATATTGCTACGACCCGGGGACGGCCGCTCCAGGGCGTAACACATAGACTCATGGAAACAATTCCAACCTAACATCAAACCCTGTTCTTCTTACTTTTCTTTCCTCAACATAGAGATCCCTCTCTAAGAACTTAACCTTATTCATCTTCTTCTCATACAAATCTCTCTCTCTCTCAAAAAAAAAAAAAAATTGGTGTTTAAAACTAATATTGTGATGTAACAACCCAAAAGCAAGTATCCGGCAATCATTTCATGTCAAATTCATTTCAAAAAGAGATCAACCAGGAGATATTATATCAAATTTTCTCCATCACCAATTTATTAAAGACAAGTTGAGCATTTAAAAACCCTCAACTTGAGAGGGCGTATTAGATAAAATAAATTGTAACTACTTATAACTAGTACTAACTACTTATAACTTATTGTAATTTCTTATATTCTTGTAACTCCTTGTAACTCTTCTTATAACTTCTTGTATTCATATCTATAAATGAAGATCATCAACACCATTAAAAGTGTGGTGGAGAATTATACTTTAATAATCATGAATTAGATCTAACGACCCTGGTTTAAGTATACACGCAACACACAACAAAAATGTTAGAGATGAGTTGATGGAGAGAGCAACTATCTTTCTTTCACTCTCGCGCTTCCCTCTATCTATTCCACTTTCGGATTTTGTAAGTCGGGTGCAGCAATAAAAATCGAGTAATAAAACCTTTCTTTTAAAAAAAAAGTAAAGAAAAGAAGAAATATGCTTTTTGGTCACTAAATTTTTACCATTTTCGTTGATAATTCTATATGTTTATTGACAAAATACATGTTTTGTTGGGAATTACACACATTTACCAAACGAAAGTATTACCGGAAAATTAAAGTTTCCTTTGCGCTTAATTTTCACACCAAAACCATTTTTTACCTATGAAAATATTTCCCCACTAAATGTTTATTTTATTTAAATTTAATTTTTTTAAAATATTATGTAAGTATACGTCATATACTAAGGAAAACCTTCATTTTATTTCTCATAGTATTACTAAGGAATCAATTCCTTGATAAAAAAAGTCTATAATTAAAAAATTGTATTTCAGTGGTTACCAACAAAAAGTACATACTCCTCGGTAATTTTTGTGTGTATTCAATTTTTATTAATTATTACATGTCAAAAAATTTCATCGATAAAAGCCTTTAAACAATATGTTCAACTCTTTTCATGAAGGAAAATGTTATACTCAGTCATTTTTACTAACCAAAACTCATACCACACATATTTTTATTTTTAAAAAAATAATAAACATTATCTAATGAGGTATGTACTTTTGATAAAAAGTACATATCACTCCCTTTCGAGTTGAATGAACCCAATTTTAGCAAGTGTAATAAAATATTTAACGAGGTGTATACATCGTCTAACAAAGTGCGTACATTACTGGATTTCTAACAAGGTATATAGAACTATATTTTAGACTGTAAAAAAAAAAGGATTGTAACAACACGCCCTTTTATAAATACCCCTAGATAATGTTTGACATCGGTTAAACAGTCTACCCGGGTCCATAAACTTCTGCGCCACTCTTTGGCCTAGTTTGGTAAAAGGGTAAATTTTTAGGATAAGTTTGTCTAATTTATGGGGATAAAAAAACCATTATTTTTTATCTATATTTGCATTTGGTAATGCTTTTTATTATCCTTATTTTTTATTTTCTTATCCTCAATTTTGCATTTAGATCACATATGGGATAACTTCAAATTTTTTAAAAAAATATCAAATCTATCCTTCCTATTAATGGGGCATTAATATTATTTAGTGGAGCACATTTTTTTTTTCATTTATTTTCTTGGAAAGGGTAGTAATAAATGTTATCCCAATTTTACAAAATTGGGATAAAAAATTGTGACAAAGTCTGTTCCACCTTTTACTCAGAACAAACTATCCCCATTTTTTATCTTAAAACGTGGACAATTGTCCATACTCTATCCCTATTTTTTTTTATGCCATATGGGATAACAAGTGATTTAACTCAATTTTTTCCTTATCCTAACTCTTTATCCCCATGTCAAACTAGACCTTTGTGGACAGACCACGCTTTTATTGGCCAAATCGGAATGTTTGCGTGGACACTCACTTGTGCATTCTGCGATAGCATGGAGTCTGCTATAGTCATTGATGAAACTTGTGCATTAGGCGATAGCATCTTCAATCCAATAATCAAATGTGTACTCAAATTTTAATTTGAGTAAAGACATCCAAAAATATGAGATAGCGTGGACTTTGCTATAGTCGATGAAACTTCTTAGAGCATCTTTAATCGTATACCTAAATTTGTATCTAAATTTAAATTTGGATACAAGTCACCAAAAAAATCTCTGCAACCATTTACCCATACTCATACCAAATTAAACTTTTACTCAAGCTTTTATCTAAATCAAGAGAGACTCTAACATTTGTCCAACTATCCAACAGCTCTTTTTTCAACTCCATAGTTTTAGGCCATTCAATGAATAAATTAAAAAATTTGAATAAAAACAAAGTGATGGTTAGAAATACATCGTCTCAAATAAAATTTTTACTCAAATTATAGGTTTAAGTAAGGACGGGAGATGACCTTACACAACATTTTTTTTTTTGTTTACAAGCAACAAACCTAATGAAATCCCCAACCAGTAATGTCCTAGATGTCCGATGATGTTTAATTTTTTTTATCTATGTAATAGAAAACCAATGAGAAAATTTTACAAATGAAGAAATAGCTGTGTCTGAATATTAACTTTAGCTCAAAAAATAAAAATTATAACTTTTTAGGTTATGAAAGGACATTCTCTCAAAAAAATAATAAAAAAAAGTATTAATTTTAGCTCTAAGAGCATCTCCAATGGATATGTTAACTAAACAAGATATTAAAGTGCCATGTCAATAATTTATACCTCAACTACACACTCATTTACTACATCCATATTT